>OY284490.1:52730838-53238047 GCA_958336395.1 Ctenicera cuprea
CAGACTGGCCTAGCCAGCCCTGGTACCCAATTTTCCAAAAATTGCTTGTCACGGAACCCTTACACCTAGCCCCTAACAAAAACTTACTGTTATCCCCTTTCAGAGGAAGCCATCCGCTTTGGGAAAAACTTTCGATGACAGCAGGCAGATTATCCGGGAGGCATTTTTAAAGAAAGGAGTGCCCGAAACTGCCGTGTCCACCGTAGTAACCTCCCTCAGCAAAAACACTCTGAAACAATATTCGGGAAGCATCTGGAAGTGGTACCAATACTGTAAAAATAGCAATGTAGACCTTTTACACCCAACAATTACCAACATTATCTGTTTCCTAGACAAGCAGTTCACACCTACAACAACTTACAACACAATGAACACACACAGATCAGCCCTCACGCTAATACTTAGGGAAAATTACGACAAAGAAGGACTAGTAAAACGATACATTTTCAAACAAAAACCAAGTTTCCCCAAGTACCAAGTTACATGGGATCCTTCAATTGTATTAACCCACTTAGAACAACAATTCCCACTAGAAACGTTAGGCCTGAAAACCCTTACAACAAAATTACTGACGTTATTAGCGTTAACCACAGGTCATCGCATGCAAACATTCACAAAAATTAGATTAAACGAAATAGTTCAAACCAACACAGGACTAGAAATCCCTATTACAGATATTTTAAAAACATCAAATCCGAAACGAGAACAACCCATACTAAAAATAAATTATTTTCCCGACAATCCCAAATTATGCGTGGCATTAACAATGGAACGATATATTCATGTAACCAAACAACTTAGGAACCATCAAGAAAAATACCTGTTCATAACTATTCGACCTCCCCACAAACAAGCAACCACCCAAACACTGAGCAGGTGGGTAAAATCAGTGTTAAAGGACAGCGGAGTTGACACTAAAATATTTGGTAGCCACTCTACACGACATGCGTCTACTTCTGCCGCAAACAGGGCAGGACTTAGCATCGAACAGATACGAAAAGCAGCTGGCTGGTCGAAAAACTCTCAAGTATTCGCAAAATTCTATTGTCGCCCTTTAATAGGGACCCAAAACGAATTCGCTCACTCCGTATTATTAAACAAACAGGCAACTAGTTAAGCATGCCAATCAATTAAATACTTAGTTACTATACCTTACATTACTTAGTTCTAGCGTTGTACCATCAATAAAGTTATTGCTTTTCTTCTTCAATCGTTTTGTATTGGTTAAACATCTACATAGTGTTCAATTTGGAAAAGACCGCAGTGAAGCATAATATGTGGAACAAACGACTTACCTGTAGGAAGTTCGTTCCATATTATGCGAACGCGGTCTTTTCCAAATTCCATTCCCAACCCACCCCAAAACACCCAGAAGCAAAACGATTCGCCAACACAAATCGTGTTCTGATTCAGCCGGACCTGAGGCGTTATGGACAAGCAATTCTCATTTGGTTAAAGAGTGTGCGCGAGACACAAATCAAGTGCCACTACATAGTGTTCAATTTGGAAAAGACCGCGTTCGCATAATATGGAACGAACTTCCTACAGGTAAGTCGTTTGTTCCACATAATATATTTGTAAGCCAATGGTTCACTATTTGTTTATTAAAATCCAAGAACGACTTTTGTTGGCAATAAAGTCGCTGCTCACCGCTCTATTTTCTGTGTTTCTGCGAGTGGCACATTTTATGTCGTCTCTTACGAGCATTTTAACGGAAATCGTACCATTAAATAAAAATGTTTAGTTCTGTCGGTTGAATATGAACAAATGTAACCTTTTTGCGACAATTTCAAATATTAATATTTTTAAAAATTAAAATATAGAGTTCATGGGGGATGATAGTTTAATTGATTATTTCTTAAACACCCATTTGAAACGCATAATAATAATAATAATTGGGATTGTTAGGCACATTTTTGCAAAATTATTTTTATTACTAGATCTCGATGTTTTTAATATCGAAGAAAATATTTTAGCTGAAATTGTTTATTTCATTATAAAATAATTGCTGGAGTTTATTGTAGCCTAGTAATTATGTACTCGTATAAGTAGTTAAATATCGCAATTTAGCATTATGAATTCCGTTATCCAAATATCTGTTAGCACTAAAGTTAGCAACGATCGTTCATAATTTAATAGGAAACAATTAATTAAATTTCAATTATTAAAATGTACATTAATATGTTTCAATATATTGATTTATAGAAAGTCTATATATAAGAAATACATCCTATACTTTCTTTATACCTACGCTCTGACTTCGTTTCCTGTTTAATGTGAAAAATACACAAATTAGTAGGTATTTTCTTGACGAAGAAAAATTAATTAGCTTAATTGCCAAAACGTAATGTAAATGTATCAATAAGGCAACAACGTTAGTTAAACTGAGTAAATGCAAACTAAAATCTAAACTGTTTCATATAAGGGTTTACGTTTCGAATTTTCGTGCCCTTTGAGTTGCTTCTTGTCAACCCCAAAGCACAGATATAACTGGAGCTAATAGTAGACTTATATAGACGAGATCAAAAGGCTTTACTGCTTTGTACTGTATACTGCTATAATGCTTTATGTAATGTTGAGTATTACTGCGCTGGTACTCATTTTAAAAAGTTAATTGAGACAGTATTAGTTTTATATCAAAACCAGAAGTTAAATGTTGAAACATGAAAATTCCAACTATACCGCGTTTGAACATTTTTATAAATTTATATTTTCATAGTACCATGCATAATCTGTATCAGATCTAATATTCAATTCGTTTTAAATCCCATCTAAATTTAAATTCGTTTGAATTTATAGGTTGAATATCGTGTACTTTACGATGTCGTTCTGAAAGTATTTGAAGAAAGCGGATATATCCGTACATTACTTCCAATTCAAAGCAATCAACATCTTAGAATGTTTTATTTAAATTACAAAATAATTTTTCCATGTCAAAGGCTAACACAATTATATTTTTATTACTACCGGTAGTGTCCGCAGTAAAATTAACGCCGTGGCACCGTAAAGTTTTATGTTGTATACCAATATGAAAAAAAAAGAGACGTCTTAGTTGTGATCAAGGACGTGCACCGTAACCGAAACGAAAACAGTAATTATTTTAAGAAAATACTGATATTTTTTCGTTCCGACAATAGTAGGACCGACATTATTAGTATTTACTATTTAATCTTAACATTCCACATGTTCAGCTCTTTTGGTTGTCCCTTCGGGTTGTTGTACCCAAAACTATTAGAGTTATTAATGTTTCCCAAACGCGAATGCAACATAAACAGTAGCATATCATCAGTACACAAGAACAGAATACAATAATGATAGTACCCCATTTTCAAAAAGTAGTGAAACACAAATTTTAAAAGTATACTCCGCGCAGGATTCGAACTCTTGACCTACCTATGCCTCACAACCCTGTAAACGCATTCTACCACTGAGCCACGGCGTCTGTTGATAGCAGACGTTAAAATATGGAATACATTAGTAAACACGTCATCCACTGGCCAAATTTAAATTGCCGGTTAGCTACGCTACATGTTATCCAATGGCGGTAAAATGTTGCCAGCCGGCACCGGCCATCTAATCGCTGTGACATATCGTAGGTAATTGAGCATTTTATGAAAAGTCCTGGAATGGCCTCGCTCACATAGAGTCACAGATTTCTACTCGTGTATAGGTTCTGAAAAATCAAGTAAGGGAACCCAGGCGGCCATTTTGTAGGAGGTCAAATTGTCTACTTAAAATGCAGTGTACGCGCTTACGGTAATACAGCTACAACAAAAAGTACTAACTACATTTCAACATACGATTGCATACTACTAACTAAGATTAATTTAGGTAATTGGTGATGCTCGGTAACTATCTGTTGCAATATTTTAACTTTTTGCGTAGACCCTCTTTGGTAGGTGAAGAAACTATTACAGGATTTATATCAGAAGGCTTAGTTCCTTTGACGTAGACCGAATAGATTCTGGAAGTTGTACTGGTATTCTGTGCAATTCTTGCAAAGCGTATGAATATACATAATTATGGAACTGCTTCATTTCGAAGACGTTGGAGTACTGATTGCACTTTAAAAGTGCTGCCATTTTTTGATAACTTAAATTTTGTTTTAATTGCATGGCATAATTTTTTCCACGTAATCGTGGGAAATTTTCTTTGCTTTTTATAAAGAAAAACCAAAAAATACCGGTAACCGTAACCGAAACTGAAATTTGTAGTAGCAGTAAACCATAACTGAAAACGTAACCAAAATTTAAAAAAATTTGAACTGTAACCGAAACGTTATTTTTTTTCGGTTCACGTCCCTGGTTGTAATTACTACCGAGGTCCGAGATCGAGTATTTTGGAAATATAAAAATATTTTATATATAAATTATATTCAGGTAACCTCCATGTGTTTTGCAATTTTAAATTATTTTCCATTTCTTACATTAATAAGGACCAGTTTAGTGGGGAAGTTCTTTTTTTATTAAGAACTTTTAAAAAGTTCAGTTCTTTGTCTAGAAGAAGAACTTTTAAAAGTTCTAGTTTATAATTTTTATTTTTAAAGGTCAAGTTTGCAGAAAAAAAAGATTTAAGTTCTTTTAACAAGTCTTTTGATTTATTTTAAATTGCATAAAATGTTGGGTACTAAAACGAAATGCGAAAATGAATATTTTATTTTTTGATGCCATATTTACAAATTTATAAATTTTAAAAATTATCGTCTGTTATTTTAGAAAAATTATCCACGGGAGAGCATTATTTATCACTTTAAATTCTGAAGACATATTTTTTTAATTATATATTAGGAAGGAAAACTTACCCCACTACAGAAAGCAGTGGCGGTTTCTCCATAGGGTCAAATGGTCATTGACCCAATGCAATAAGAAAAAAAATAATTACTTTTTGTTTGCACCCTATAAAATTTAAAAAATACTTTATAGTTAATGTGTGCATGAGATTTCAATGCGAGAACGTTTATTAAAGAGCTGCCACAGGATCCGAAAATGTTTGAATGTTTGAATATCGCGCGCGTTAACCGAATCTATGCGAGGGTCATATGGCTGTTTGTCTACAATTCAGCTATACGTCACCGAATAAAGCCGCAACAACAGCGCATGTAAATCACGTGTAGTTGGTGTATTTCTTCACACTTTCGTTTTATGTTGGTATGACACAAGGTTAGTAACAAACGTTCTTTGTGTAGAAATAATCGGGGATTTTTTCGTAGATCGGTTTTGTCTGAAATTTTGTTGTGTAGTAAATCATAATTGTGTAGTAAATCTTAATTTAGTGCTATAAAATGTCTGTGCAAAAAATAATGGAACCTAATTATTGAACAAATAAAACAACAAATAAAGGTATTTTAATGAGTCAGTTCAATGAGTTTATTGAATTGAATTTGTGGATGTCATATAAACCCTTAAGAAATGCTGCTTTCTTCTGTTTCCCGCGTCTGTTATTCTGCGATGACGCAATGTGGTGTAAAAACCGCGTGATTGACTTAGAACATTTAAAAATTAAAGTACAAAACATTTTTTATCAGCAAATCATATGAAAAATTCTATGAATTTTGCCACACTTGGTAATGTGGATATCAGATTGCAACTAGACAGTGCTTATCGAAAATCTATTTAAAATTAAAAACTGAACTAGAAGTGCTACACGATCGTGAGAATTTTTATAGAAAGTGCTGGTGCTGTTGCAATACTACAATTATTTGTAAACAATAATCTTTGTCAGACTTTTACCGAAAGTGTAAAACTTATTAAAATTTTGTGAACTTTGCCGATGACAACGGTGGAAAGCGAGCGTTGCTTCTCTACTCTAAAAAGAAAAAAACATTTTTGCGTAACACGATAGGGCAAGAAAGTTTAAGTGCGTTAGCTATGTTAAGCATCGAAAAATCGTTAATTAATAACATTGTCAATTTTAATGAACTAGTGATAGATCATTTTTCCAACGCGAAGGAGCGAACGATCGACTTGAAATATAAGTCTACCTAAAATTTGATTGGGTAAGTACATTTTTATCAAAAAGTATTTTAAAATGACCCCAGTACGCCACACCACGAGCATGCACTGACAGAAAGGCGGGTTACAAGAAGTACAAAAATATCAATTAAAATAATCTTGGGTATTTACAGTATAGATATTAATTTTATTTCTATAAAAATAAGTAAGAACAATATTGTATATGCTTAACCTCTCAAACTTGAACATATTGAACTCTTAACTTAAAAGCTCGCAAAATGTGAATTAGTTACCAGGAACTTGAACATTTTAAAAGTTCTTTCCCCAACGCTGATAAGGAAACATAACAACGTTGAAATTCACCAACGTATTAGAACTACATGTAAAAGTTTATTGTAGTAGATACTTTCCAGTGGGTGGTTTTTTCTTATTTTTAGTTCTTGTAGAAACAAACTTTTATTCGTTAGTTCTGTAGATCTCCGATAATGTTTGGAATATTGCTTAATTTAAAAAAATATTAAAGTAAGTTAGGTTACGATTTATCACGAGTTCTAATCTGAATTTAACTTTAAAATGGAACTGAACTATGGTTAAATAAGTTAGTCATTTCGTAATCTGCACAACCTTAAAAGTATTTCAAAATTAGGGACGCACACTAACTCCCGTCAGCGGTCAATCGAAAAATAATCCCTTTCCTTAACTCCCGTCAAGAAATTTTTACCTGGGCCAATAACTTCATCCTCATCCTGAACTCCCGTCAGAATAATGACGGACGCGGTTTAAAGTCAAGTTGATACAGTATGTACCGGTTTTTAAATGAAACGATCACATCAGGACGTATATAAAATTTGTCCTAAAATTTATTTCAAAATGATACATAGCCAACCGGACGTCGGTTGTTAAAACTACAACTAAATACATATAAAATATAGACAGACATATTTTAGAAGTTAAACTAAAGTTACCAAACTATTGTGCTAAATTTATAGGAAAAACATTTTATGAAATCTAGAAATTTCTTGATTATTATATTGTAGAATTTTGTTTTTAATAAAGTCCTGCCTGCGCTGAACCGATTTGCGGATGATTCTGCTGTGGGATGCCTTTGCACTGTTTATTTTTATTTAAGTGTAAGCCATTATTCCTATTGGACATCCGTTATCACTAGCTTCTTAATTGGTTAGCACTTGTCTGTATCCAGAATTTTAGAAAATGTTATAAAAGTATTGGAAATATTTTAAGTTACCTACATGATCATTATCATAGCTTCTTTGCCTAATCACCAATGCTTAGGCCTGACGGGAGTTCAGGACAGGGATTATAGGACGCCTACGACTTCGTAATCAACAGAATTATCCTGACGGGAGATAGGGTTGCCCGAAAATTAGTATTTAACGCTTTACGTTTGATGTACTTAAAGTCCGAAGAAGTGATTTAAAAACTAACATGTTTCATTAATATCCGGGTCTCTCGGCTTTGGTATGTATTAAATTTGTCCATGTGCATGCTTGTTTACAGACGCAATGTGTGTACAAATGATAAAGTATACACCTTTCCAAAGCTGATTTATCAAGTTTTGTTACGTAAAAAACCGCCATGGGCTAAAGAAATTTTGGCATTTAATACCATAAACCCGTTAATGGTGAAATGATTCACATAATGTGGGTCTAATAGTATTTACGAGTATATGTATGCGTTCTTTTGTACGGTTGAACGGTAACAGCTGTGTGGGAGGTCGTATGCGGAGAAAGGGGAAATGAGAGTGCTTCAGGCTACCGGAGATTTTCAGGGCCGTACTAGGTGTGAATTAATTAAATTCCACTTCGTCCTTCCATAAAAACCGCAAGCATCGTAAGATATTGCGTTATATATAACTTGTTCGGTGTTGCAGAACTGGTTTTTTAAAGTAAACAAATTAGAAAATTGTTGCGGGTATTTGTATACAATTAAAATTGCAAAGTTCCTATTAATTCTGCGGAAACTGATTTTTGTAACTTGTTATCTTAGATTTATGGAAACGTGGGTGTTAAATGTAACAAAAATGGATCTAAATACTCTGATATTAATTTTCATTGCCACTGATCAGGAACTACGAGGCAGTTTCCTTTCTATTTTATTATAAATTTATACGGCTGATTACTAACGTTGTTTTTGTTTTGTATTTATTAATATTGTTTTGATTTGATATTTTGCGAAAAGAATAATGTTTGACAAAACTCCCTGATTCTTGCTTTGTACCTTCTTCTTTTAAAACAACTCTGAAATTACAACGTTTCCTATATGCGTTAAATTTTAAATTCTCTATAATTAATTCACGACTTCTATTCGTTGCTTGAAGTGTCAAGTAAGTAATCGACTACATACTTTAAATGTTCGTTGCATAAGCAAGCAACCTTTTCGAATGTTTTGGTTGGCTTAACAGAGGTTGAAATACAGTAAAATAATAGGTAAACTGCTTTTATTGCATTTGATACACTTCACCGGTTTTGCAAGTATATGTTTATTTCTAAACAAAAGTTGATCTTCTATACCAAAATAGAAATATGCAGAGAAGCATCAATAAATAATTTAGTGATTCTGTATTTTAAAAATAAATTTTGGCAGTTTCGAAAACTTTACGCTTTGATTAATGGAATCATATAGATGTAAATAGAAAATGTTTCAAAAATATTACAATTGTATTTATAGTTTTTTTAACTGTTACAAATCAAACTTAAGAATTAAAACCGTACATTTTTATTTCTGACGGGGCATTGTGGTTTTTAAACCCGCTCAGAACATGTATACAGGGCGTCGGGAAATTTGATGTCCGAACTTTATATAACGCATTGCAGGCCCTTTTTTATGCAGAACGAAGGCTATGAAAAACGTTTTGTTTATCTTTTTTCTTAAATCTTTACAACCTGATGATCATCTTATTTATCATATAAAAATACATCAACGAGGTAAGTACTCTTTGTTCGAGTCGCTAGGCCTATTACTAACGGTTTTCGAGATAAGTGAGTTTTATGATTTAAGTGCTTTATATAAAAAAAAAAGAGCAAAGCACTTGGCCTGGACTTTTCTATGCTTTAGAAACTATAACTTTTCGTATTTGTGTTCAGTGTTGAGCCCTAACAGCGTGGCAGTGCAACTGTACGCACGTTAATTACTCCGCAAACGGCATACGCAAAACGTACAAATATATAACATTTTTTTGCTGTACCGCAGAAGGATGGGAACATAGAGGTCGTGCAACGAACGAGAAATATAACGTGCAGTCAGAAGGTCAAATTAGCCAGCCTATAACCACGGCGCTTCAACAAAACTTCGTTGGTCCAGTTTTTTTATAAAGAACAAAATTGATCTATGTTTTTTTAAATGATTTTTTGGGTTTAAAGAAACCCAGAGACCCAAGAAGAAATTTGTCAGATAAAAATGGTATAGGAGGGAGCTAATTAATTCCCCTTAATATTGCTGCACTCAAAAATTAAGTTGTAAATCTTATTCTACTATCGCTTATAAACAATTAAGCTTCAACTGATATGAATGCATTAAATAGGACATGAATTTAAGATTTTTAAAAATTTATAAATCATGTCACAAACTCAGAGATTGGTACATAATCAAAATGTAGCTCATCTCTATGAACCTACAGAATCTAAAAAAAAGACGTTTCATCTGTTGTTTAGAAATATTTTTTTGAAGACTAAAAAAATATAAAATTAATTTATATTTTTTAGTTGATCTTTTCGAAAATTCTCGTACATACTGATAATGACTACGGGATGTGGCAATTTTATTTTGTTTTTTAATATCCGCATCAAAATAAGTAGTCTATTTTTCAGATTTTTTTTAAACATTGTGTGTACTTTTAATAAATAGGGGGGGGGGGGGGATAAAGTTTACACTTATTGATTATTATAAAAGCGGAACGAGATTTTCAATTTAATTGTGCGTACTAAAATTAAACAACCAAAATTAGATCAAGCAAAATTTAATTAGAATGAAAAAGATAAAACATTTCAGCCCTCCCTCCCTCCATGTATTGGGGATTGAACGTACATTATTCATTCTTATTAAATTTTGTTTGATCTAATTCTGGTTGTTTATTTTCAGTAGTCACATTTAAACTAAAAAAAGTACCGGTGTTTAATAATTACAGGATTCTTCAAAAAATTTCAAAAAAAAATAGGCTGAACCGATTTTGATGGAGATGTTAAACAGCAGTGCTAGAATACATAATTTGTAAAAACCACTATTCAAGTTATCCTTAAAAAGGTGCGTGAAATGTCCTTCCTTTGGGAGGGGATAGCTCCGTAATGAAACGTTTGCGGAAGCATGGTTATGAGAACTTGTTTACTTATTTATTGTCTAGAATGCCTCATATAAAGTTGGGCTTGCAATTTCCGGGCACCCAGTATAACAAATTTTTATTTTTTATCTATATCTATGGGTATAAATTTGCGAGGGGTAAACCGTGATTGGAAGTAGGTGTACAAGGTAGTGGAAGTAAGGTGGAAAAAGGTAGAAGTACGTGGAAGTACGCTGAACTACAAGTAGCTGTACAAAGTTTTTGAGCGCGGTTTACCCCTTGTAAATTTGTAATTATTTCTACAGGGTGTAAACGAAAAAGGTTTGCCATGTGAAATAACCTCCATTTTGTATGAATACAAGTTTTTTTTTCTTATTTTCTCACTTTCGTATTGGTGATGAATTAATTAGGTTAGTAAAATGGTACATTATGAAATTATACAGAATTTAAATTTGTTCCCAAATACAATAAGAATAAACATTATTCACGATTTATTATATCTGGAAGGTATGCACAATGTGTGCACAAAATTGTCTAAAACAGTTTTATTACTTCAACTTTTGGTACCTATTTTGTGAAAGTTATTCTAAGTTGCGCTTTTTCGTTCAGAGCACAATTACATTAAAAAATTTAAAATATGGTGTGTGGAATATTTAATTTTTCCATAAATTAAGTCTTTATTAACAAAGTTATTTAAATATAAATAGTTCTTTGATAAAAAATATATTTGAATTAATTCTTTTCAGCAAAATTCTGCACCCTCAATATTCAGTTTATATTACGGTCAGTAATGTCATTACGGTTTATTACTCCCTAACATCTGGCGAACCCCCATCTCACCATCTGGAATAATTACAATTGCCTTATAAGCTGTATTTGTAAATAATGTATACAAAACTTCAAAGTAAGGCCCGCAAACCAAACATTGCTTAAAGTTTCACCTACACAAGCCTAAACTACACATTTTGGAATAATTATGGTGTTTCGCAACTAAGATACATAAACATACAAAACAATGAAATGCATAACCGAACCGTTTTGCCTGAATTTTTCTATATTTAAAAAAATTAGACTTTATAGTTTCAAAGATCATTTATAGGTATGTTAGCTTGTAGTGCCAACTATATCATTGCATTGTGCAAATGCTGACTCATTAGCGATACCGGTTCAGGCATAAAGAAAGCAAAACTTTTTCTATAAATAGTTTTTTTGTTGTTGTCGAAAACATAATTTGAGATTCAACTGCAAGCCACGAGAAAACAAAATTTGTTACAACTAAAAATTACGCACGTCATTGCCTTTGTAGCTTTTACCAGATTATTAAATTAAATCAAAAGTTTGGAAAATAACAGATTTTTAGGTTTTTGGCAAGCAGCTATAAATCACATTTTAGTGTTACATCTAAAATCAAAACAAAGTTTTGTGGGGCAGACACTGGCACTGGCTGGTTTTACTTTTCTTCTCTAGGCGCATCAGGTGTAAAATAGTGTAGTTAGTGAAGCAGAAATGATGACGCTTTGTTTATTTGCTCAATTTAAGGATTGCCGGTTAATTACAGCTGCAGTTGTCATGCTTACAAAAGCTGCCTTAAGTCGCTATGAATGATTAATATAATTTTAAAATTAAGTAGTAATTAGTTCAGCTGTATACAACTCGTTAATTTTAGTAAAGCACATTATTTATGAATCTGTCTCTCGCTTAATGATACCATCAATTATAGGTAGATTATGGATAACAGCTCCGAAAATGCACCGAAATTAAATTTATTACCGATTCTCTGAGGTTAAAGTTGTAAGGCTGTTCCGCGATTTGATCTCGGACGGATGTTCTAACGAAATGTTTAAATATTTATAACTAGAAATAATGCTGGCGTTTTTAACGAACTGGTTTTCTTGAATTCTTTCCGTTAGCTTAAGAGGTTGTTGCAGTATGACGACCAAATCAGATTATAACAACTAGTGTATTGTGTGTCATAATTTAAATTAATTAACGTATTATTTAATTGCAAAGTGGTTCCTCCAACACAGAAATATTAATAGTTTAAAAATAACTAACGAGCAATAACATTTACCGTTCTCTATTCCAATTCCAAACAAACATTCACAATGCAATGAATAGATTGTTGTAGTAGGACCGTAGAACTTCTATTTCGTCAAGGAGTAGGCGTAAATTTGTTCTTAATTGGGTTTTAAAACAAGGAACGTGAGATGAGTAATATTCGCGTGTTGTTTAGGAATTACAAATTAAAACATGTTATTTAACTAAAACAAAGCTAGCACATGAAAATTTTTAATAACTTATTATTTTTTTATTGTATAATTAGTATTAACATAAAAAATCTATTTTCTTCATTTACGAAAAATACGTTGTTATGAACCTTGATATCTTGGGTAAGGAGTGTGTTGTCACCTCTAATTTTATAGAAATAAAAACTGGGCGAAGCATTTCGACAATAAAATGAAATAAATTTTCAATTCCCACAAGATTGTCAGATTTAAGTTTTGGTACCTTTAGTTAAAAAAACAACATTAGTTTTTTCAGTTGTATTTGGAAGTTTTCAATTGCAGTTCGTTTTCATACTAATTTTTTATGATTTAGGGACAGGTAGTTTTTAAATTTGGTCACTAGAAGAGAATGTATTCCCTGCTTAATATTTATTATGTATTTTATAAATGTACACAAGCACACCGAAATACGTGGCCGAAGACCATAGTTTATTGCATGCAACTCACACCCAGCACAACAAAATATAGCGAATTAAGTTTCAATTTCAGAAGTTAGATTTCTCCTTAATTAATAATATTCAAGTTAAGATGTTGCAAGTTGTTGGAAGGAATATTCAATTATAAAGGTACAGTTGGCTAGAGAGGTATTTGTTGCGGAGCGTTCTTCAAAAACCACAACTTGTTTTATGTAGCCAAATTTAACGAATTAGCAAAGCTTTAGTTATCCACAGTTTATGTAGCTAAAAAGGGAGAAAACGTAAAATAGTATGATGAGCAAAACTTGTTTTTATTGTAAGTAAACTCGCATATCAACTGAAGCTATAGTAAATGCTAATAACAATGAACATAGTCACTAAGTAACAGTAATACTATAATTATTTCAACACCCAACTATTATTGGAATGTTTTAATATTGGTAAAACATACGTACCATGCAGTGTTAAATTTCTTTCAAAGTGTTTTTAAGCACGGCTCTATAGTGGAAGCAATACTTAGGTAAAAAAAATTACAACTTTCATAATATATTTTTTAAATATAATTGCCGTAGCTCATTAATCTTATTTCTTGGAAAAGTTGTTTGCAAGGCAGAAATTTTGTAACTATTAAATATTTATTAAAAAAAATGAAAATTATTCTTTTTTTGCCAGGTATTTATTGTACATAGATTGTTCTTTACTTTCCTATACTTTCAGTATGGGGAAGTATTGATTTCACAAAAATGTTCGAAATTGAGATTTGCACGGACATACATGTTTTCGATCTCCAGGATTTCGATAAGCTTTTGGAATCTGGGGGTATATCAAAAATTCACCAACAAAATAAGCTTTTAAAATAAATCCAAAACTGAAAGCGGAAGTTAGACACTTTTTTTGGTAGCACTGTTTTCTTACACCAAATTTTATAAATTTTAAAACGGAATCTGATGGAAGATGTTAGGACAAATCCAACGCTTTTGAAAAAACTCGTCGACAAATTGCGTTCAAATATTAGATCGTAATAGCCCTATAGAGACACAATGCTACTATGCACAACAATTTTCGAAAATTTAAAAGCTGTAGTGAAAAAATACCTCAAAAATTCTTTTGATTTTGTAAGCTCATATAGCTGAAGATGAGCTACAGTTCTTTCTGACGCCTTCTATGAATATTTGGAAATTTGAGTTTTATCGCCTATTTACTTGAAAACAAGATCAGATCAGGATGAAACTTGATAATGAAGATGCCCTATAGGTACACAATGTTACAAGCTACTAGAACATTTGGAGCTACTAAAACTCTGAAATGAAATAAATATCAAACATGTTTTTGAAAATATCAAAATTTTGATATTTTCAAAAACATCCTGCTCAAAAACTTGTCAGTTTTTTTTTAAGTTTTGTAGACTTATAGAGCTATGAATCAGCTACAATTTGGCTCGTGTCCCAGTCCGCTAACTTCTTTGTGACACCTATGCATTTTTGAAAATTCCTACTCTTTTGTTTAATAAACGGGGGACGATAAACAAATTTGTTTGTACTCAATTGCTCATGAGTGATAGTAGAATACAAATTCTCAATTTAATTCTTACATACGGCAATGTTGAGGGGGAGGGGTGTAATTTCCCCCTTTAACCCAATTTTTGGTGGACGAATTTGTCTTTCGGTTTTTGTGTTTCTTTAATTCCAAGCAATCTTTTTGCAAACAATCGGTTTTCTTTACAAAAAAACGTAGAAACAATTCAGGGTCAGTTCACTTTACAATATCACCCGCTCTCTCTCTCTCCATCTGACTTCCATGCGTTGACCGAAGTACACATATGCTCTCGGTACAAAGGTAAAAGTAGAGGGATGTTATTGTAGTCAATAATTGGGGCGTAACACATGAGATATGTTTGAATATATGATAAGTAACAGTATCTAAAGTCCAGCCGAAGTGCTTCGCACATTTTTCTATCCGTAAACGTAAAATGACTAAACATAAATTTTAAAACATACCTTTTTTCATAATTCTGCTGAATATTAAATAGTAATTAGTGCCATTGTCATCTCGTAATCCAATACACATTTAAGTGTTTAATGAAGCAAGAAATATTTTGCTACGTTGCGAAAGTTTGTGAGAAGGTCGAGAAGAGTTAACACAATTTTCGTAAATTATAATACAAGTATGACGGAAATCGCTGATCTGGTTTTAGTGTTGTTCCACAAAAGTAATCCCGTAATTTGAATATTCATTTTGAATAAAAATTCAAGGAAAGATTATTTGAAGATTTTGGCATTGGCGTTACATTGTTCATTTAAACTTTCTCTTGCGTTTAGGAAATTTGTAAATTAACAAAGCTGAAATTGTTTACATTAGGAAGTATAAGTATAATTTATGAATTTAGAGCCGATTACATAATTTAAATCTCAAATAATAATTAAAGAAAATATGTATTTAAACTTACAGTTTAATAAATTCCACCACTAAATATTAATAGAAGAGGTTGTTTGCCCGACGTTACTGTAATCGAGCGTAATATAAATTCATGTGCCGATACTTGTACAAGAAATGATTGTAATGTAATCAAATCTTAATTATAACTATAGATTTGTGAGACCAGTTGTGTTGACGAATCCATACATATATAAAAGCTCAAAAGGTTTTTTTCTCCGGTTCCTCCAGCGGCTACCGCTTCACCAATTTGGACCATTTTTTTTTCAATGAAAGGTCGCTATCCTCAGATGGAACATGAAACATTTTTATATTTTTATTCTACGTCGATTTTTCAATAATAATTATTTTAATTTATAATATATATGAAAGTCTGCTAAACGCGCTTTACTTGAGGCGCGTCTCCCTTATTGAACTAATGCATCACGTGACATCATTTAGCCGGTTCTGTCAACGGTCAGTCTGTCAGTGCATTGTGCGCTGTGGTAACACTAGTATAGTATAGTTACACTACCAATCTTGCCATTTCATTCATCTTTAATTTTTCATTAAATGATTTAGTATTATCAACGTAAAATTAAACTTAGAAGGAAATAATTTAAAAACTTTCTGTCACATGAAAGCAGTGTTTATGAAATTTTGAAATAAAATTTTTATAGAAAATTTTGAAAAATGTTCGTGGCAAAGGCGATACTATTTAAGCACAATAATAATGTCATTTCATTTTTAAAGAACGTGAAAATTCATCCACCTTTTTTAACTACCTCATTTGTGCAAGAGGGTTGCATGCAGGGGCGTGCACCGAAACGTAACCAAAACCAGGAAAAAATATTCTGCAGCGTAATCAAAACGAAAACCGAAATTAAAATTTCTTTACCGTAGCCTAAAACCGCAACCCTAAATATTTTCGGTGTTTACCAGCAATGTTTTGTTTCTACAAATATCCAATCGCATTTATTTATTGCAGCAAACAACAAGTAGTTATCATTTGTGTGTTAGCCTTTTGGTTGATAATATTTGTTAATGTTGCCCAGCAATGTAAACAACAATGTGAAGTGCATGGGCAGTAGAGAATAGGCTGTATATACTCTGAACTTCTCTGGAGTGAGTGTGTCAAAATCTGCGACACTAATGTGCGCTAATTTGAGTTATGCCAAACGGCAGGAAAATAGTGAAACCTTATACATAAATTATTTACATACGAAAATAATCTAGGTAGTAAACTGTAACTGACAGATTGCTTCCTTTGAAATAATTAATTGACTCGGTGAGGTAAAAAGTTATGAATACGATTACACAAGAAAGTTCCTTCGTCGCTTGCTAAAGTGGTACTAAGTATGCATACGACCAGCTTCGGTAAAACCCCGAAAAATTGATAGTAATGGGTAGGGGCGTGAATAAGTTTCATTAAAAAATTGTAGCAGGAATGATTTTTTATAAAGCATGTTCAGTTGAAAATTTACCAAAACGTATGTTTCAAATGTTAAAGTTAAGGTTCGTGTTGGCATGCGCAGCGTTGAGTCTGGTACCGCTGTGACGTCATCGGCCAGCTGAAATGTTATGAAGCTGAATTCTCCAATCAGTGATGTACTTGGCTTTTATTATTTGATGGTTTTTAATGAAGTGGCGGTGTCTGGAGCGTAGCGGAAGGCGCGAGCTATTTAGTGGAACGGATGACGCCGAAAAAGCTTCATATTTTAGGTAGTTTTTTTCCAGTAGGAAGATATGGGACATTTACCATCTTATTAAGGGACCATTAACGCATCAGAATCTAGTTTTACAACTTTTTAGGGTGGTACTGAAAAAAGTTACAAGCGAAGGAATTTTTTTAAATTTTATTGTTTTTTTACCGACGTGGAACAACTGAGTACTAATTTTTTTTGCAGATAAGTTAACTATTGTAGATTAACTAGATGTGTGAATATTAAAGAAACATTCTTAATTTTAGTAGATTTAAATATGTTTTTTGTCGGGTCGCGTGTACATAACAAGTTTGCTAAAGTGCGTACTTCGAATAACGCTTAACTTTTTATTTCATGATATCGATTTCAATTTTTTTTGGTGTACCTACCCGAGTTAGTACAAACATAATGTTTTCATATAAGATATGCTCGCGCTTCAAAAATAAAGTTTTTAGAACAGTTTTTATGGAGCAGTGTCAACTGAACTGAAGCGATCACTGCAAGTCTGCAACTGCGAAAGAGAGCGAGTTATGCATTAACATGCGTGTTGGACAAGGAAGCAAAGACTAATTTTGTCTATAACATTTTTCGCTCGATTTGACAAACCTGTTCGATCATGTTAGTGAACGGTAGTCGGAAAAAAGTCTCCTGGAAAAAAAATTCTCCGGAAGAGAATCCCTTGTAAAGCAGTGTATTTAATTCTGGAGAATGTGTTATTTATTTTTCGTTTTATCATTTTCCATGATTTCACTCTCAGCATTTTAAAATTGTAGGTCCCTATTTTTAAAATGGCCTAAAAAAGGATAAGCATTTTCATACAACTTATATAGAACAATGACTACTACGCTAGCAATTTCAAAGGCAGAAATAGATGTAAAAGTAAAACATTTTACATCTTCAATAAAGCAACGCGTTAATCACTTTATACATGGCCATTTGATTTATACATATCTATAATAAAAATTTAATAATCTAAAATATTTCATAATAAGAAATTTAAAAAGACCAGGGCCTTGGAAATTATTTCTTATTTTATTTTAAGTTAGGTTAGGTTGCGAGTAATTCATCTTTGAATAAACCATTTGATCCTAAAGACTTTTTTCCAGGGTTTCTTTCTCTAAGAAACTTTTATCCAGAGACTTTTTTCCGTGCATTCTAGTAAAAAGTTGTCACTTTTGAGCCGTAACTGCAAAAGTGCAACAAATGTTTGTGTTTTATTGCTTAAAATAAGCCTGTGATTATTGAAAATTGAAGCTCTTTTCATTCACCTTAAATTTATATATTAGTATTTCTTGTTATTCGTCGATTACAGCGTACCTACTTGCTACTATAATGGAAACAAATGTCTGCGTCATTTGCTTGTGATGACAGTTTCGGCAAAGTAATGAAAAAAGACTAGGATTTCAGGCATTAAAGCAATTTTTGATGCAGCAGCTAAACGAAATGATAATGTATGGCTTAAAAATGCAGCACCCTTCCACACATGTAACTAAATACAATATACGTATTTCGACAGCAAAGCTATTATCATCAGTGGTAAACTGACACTCAGTGTCAGTTTATCACTGATGATCATAGCTTTGAGGTCGAAATACGTATCTGGTTATAAGTTACTCGTGTGGAAGGGTGCTGAATTTTTCAAGTGTTGTTACTCCACAGTTCGAGCGTTTCTTCTTCGATAATGTATGGCATAGAAAACTTTAACATCAATGAAAACACTAACGATAGAAAAAATGCAACGCATTTTATGCAATAGTAGTGTTTCAGAGAGCGTGAACTTTGAACCAATTGCTCGATTGAAATCCAGTTTCGTATCTTTGGTATATGACAACGGAAATGTCGAAAAACTAAAAGTTTACACGAAGAAAATGAATACGCCAGAGCTGCCGTCCACAATGGAAAAGAAGGTTACTTTTCTAGTTTTAGCGGCAATGCTGAAGGTATCCGTATTTCAGAAAAAGGTCTCGTTTGGAATATTGCTTGTTAACGCCATTGAATTATTTGGACTTTATTAATTTAAATTCTAACAACACAGTAACTGCATCTACAATTCATTATCTGACATTTATAAATGCTTCTTCCACACTTACGTTACAGTTTTGACATTTGTAAATTTATCAAAATCGGCTAAAGGTTTGAAACAAGACCATAATGTTATTACTGCAGATTCGGCTGTATACAATAAAGCTCAAGAAATTTTATGAGGCAATTCCCCAGGTTTACAAGATAAAATAACAATGCATCGTTGGTATGCATTTTTCAATGGCTTATAATACTAGTTTGCGAACTATATTTCGAAAATAAAATTGTTATTGGAATCTGATGATATATCTGCAGAAAATCTTCTTAATCCAGAGGAATAACAACTTTTCCGTTAGTGGGCGATGCTCTAACTGTATTATTTTTACAAGGATTCATAAATGGGCGGAAGATAATTATCACAATTAATTAAATATTTGCAGAAATTCAAAAATTACTAGAACAGATAGATCTACGTAAATGCACTAGATATTGAAAATAAATTAGAAAATATTAAAATGAAAATCGGGTGAGAGAATATGACGCAAAAACTTCATAACATAAATATTTGATGATGTTTCTTAATGGCAAGTAACTATCAATCATAATTACAGATTTATTTTGTATTTTTGATGTCAATTTCTTATGGTACTACCTTAGGACCGAAATAAGTGAATGAAAGTGCGTGAAAACTATTCTAAAAACTTTATTTTTGAAAGACGATCCTAACCCGGCAAAGACCGGACTTTTAGTCTCAGAACAACAAAAAATCTCGTTAAAACTCAATAAGTGAACAAAAACCATGGGCGTACTCAAATCCATGATCCATACGTGAAACATGTTGCACGATTTTGCAAGGTTTGTTTCGTTCAATGTTAATTTGTTGTTGAGCTGAGCCAGTGCTTGGCACTCCAAAATATTTTTGCAAAGTTTTATAAAATTGTTTCGTGTATTACTTTGAAAACCCCTGCCCCCGCTTATCATCTCCGTTATAAAATAGCTCGTGATAATAAACTAGTTGGCCAGATGAATAATACTTATCTAAACAAGCTCCTAGGTTCAAACGTGGGGGTGTGTTGCCATTCAAGCTCGTAGATAATTCGTTTGCAATTTAATATATGCACCAACTATATATTTAAAGAAATTATGGCGGAATTCATTAATAATTGATTGCCTCATAATTTAAATGCTGACTGGACTAGAAATCCGGACACTGAGCATACGTTCTATGAGAACATTTGTTCGTAAAGTCATAACACAGACAGGCAAGCCAAATAAAATTGAAATCAATGTCTTGAAATAAAAAGGTCACACTTTACCAAACTTGTCATGTCGCGTGTGCAAAATAGTTATTTGTATAACAAGTGTTGAAAGTCCAGCTTTGTCGAATGAAAATGAAGTTCGCAGCCTGAGACGAAGTCGAAGGCTGAAATCATTTGAGTTCGACAAAAGACTTTCAACAAGTGTTATTACACACTATTTTTTCTACTCCTGCAGAGCAAGGAAGTTTATTATACGAAAATAACTATTTGATTTTTTAAACAGTTTGACGTTTTATATCATTTTTTCATAATTTTTCGTGGAATATCAAGTACCTATGTACATAGAAACTATGGCAATAGATCCGTTGCTATGGAAATAAACAATATATGACAAATGTAAACAAACTGCACAGTTAACCTGCGCCATTTTTGCATTTGATTAGAAGAAAAACATCAAAATGGACGAAAGCGATGAAGAAGTAGGATCCATGTACCCCTCCGGAAATAGGAGAAGAGGCAAGTAAAGCAACCCTCAATTTATTGCCGGAAAAGTCGAGAAATCGCTATCACTATTAATATTTCTAATTGCAATTTTGCAAGTGTTATTTTACTATAAATACCAATTAATATGTATTAATTAATTAATCTCAGTAGTGTTAAGAATTTTCTTTAAAATGAATGTTTTATTTATTTAGTTTTTGGTTGATGTTTTTTAAGTGTGTTGCAAAGTATTACTTTGCAACGCACTTTGGTCACTTTGCCGCACACTTGCGAAAAACAACTGCTTTCAACATTAAAAACGATCTAAAAAGATTAACTTTCAGTAGTAGGAGTAGAAGAAAATATATATCTGAAATTTTATAGATTCCTTCGCTTATAACTTTTTCCAGTACCATCCAAAAAAATCGTGAAACTAGATTCTGATGCATTAAAGGTCCCTTAATAAGAAGACGAAGGTCCCATATCTTTCTAATCCAGAAAAAAAAATAGACATAATTATAGGCATTGTCCCCTCCACTAATTAGCGTGCCGCAATGTGTCCACCGCGTTATAACTTTCTGAAATTTTATTTCTGCGACTATTTATGTAACCTATGAGTTTCCATCTCCTCAATTCACCAAACGTTTTGCGGGGTTTGTTTCACACTGCGTATTCTCATATTTACAAGGTGTTTTTAAATATTTCTTCGCAATATAAAAAAAAAGAAGCTCGATATACCGGGCGTAAACGAAACATGGTTCACTCCTCTTTTTTTTATTTATTAAGATAAAGGAATGAAATTTGGTATGGGTAATATATCCATAAAATTTAATTATTTGATGGTAATACCAATTTTTACCACTTCCGGTTTCGCCGGAAACGACCATAACTTTTTTTTTAATTGCAACATCTATTTTTACACATTTGGAATCAGGATAAAATTCTGCATACGATTGTGTACTTGAACTGTTTTTGTGGCAACTTTAAAATTTTTATTTAATGGTTTTGGTTTTGCGTCTAATTTTACTGGTTAAAACTGTAATAAAGTATCGAACTATGGGCATCATTGCAGCCGTTAGGAAGTGCTCTTTCCGAAAAACAATATGAGCCAATATTATTCCACTTGAAATTTCCGACTTTTTCTCAAAAAACTGTTTGACGAATTTTTAAAGCGCACGAAGACGACACGAAAAAAATTAAATAAAAATTTTAAAATTGTCAAAAAAACAATTCAAGTATACAATCAAAGGCATACTTTTATCTTGATTCCAAATATAATAAGAAAGTCATGGTCAATTCTGTAGAAACCGGAAGTGATAAAAAAAATGCCAATACCATCAAATAATTGAATTTTGTGGATATATTACCCATGCCAAATTTCATTCCTTTAGCTTAGTAAATAAAAAAGGGGGTGGGGGGACAT
The DNA here is from genome assembly GCA_958336395.1 of Ctenicera cuprea. Lineage (NCBI taxonomy): Eukaryota > Metazoa > Arthropoda > Insecta > Coleoptera > Elateridae > Ctenicera > Ctenicera cuprea. Next base: position 52,753,084 of record OY284490.1, read on the forward strand.
GTTTCGTTTACACACATACATACGTACATTTGAATTTTAAGCGTCCGAAGTACTCGATCGTAATTGTTTTTACCAGATTGATTTCTTGCGAGCACCCTTTTTTTTTATAAATGTCGTCGTTTGATGGTTTCTGCAACATGCAGCATTCTAATAATGTGGTGCTTAATATAATAATTGTTTTAATGTTTTTTTTTTAATTGAATGTATTCTTATATCTATCAAACCTCAAAGAAATAGTGGTTACCGTAATCAAAACCGATAGTTGAAGTAGCGCCAAACCGAAACCAAAAACAACCAAAATTTGAACCGAATCGCAAACTGAAACATTATTTTATTTTGGTTCATGTACCTGGTTCCACGTTGCGAGCTTTGCAGTCGGTGTTGGGTATTTTGTGTTGTTAGCTTATTAGCTAGGTATGTAGCAGATGGCTCTGCAATCGAGTTCAACAATAAGTTATTTAGTTGCAGCCCCTCTTTGTTTTAAACGCTGCCTTAAATCACCTATTTAAAACGATTTCAGGTTGAATGTTCAAAATCAAGTTTAAATTTAAATGTCAACAAGTTTAATACTTAACCTCGATTGCAGAGCCGTCTGCTGCCGAACCTAGATAACACCCCCAACATGCAACACTGTACTAGAACGGCAATCTACAGACGCAGGTTCGATTTCTGTCCAGGCAAGAAGCCGAAATGAATTGTTGCAAAAATCTAATTTCAAATTTTCAAAATACTGCTTGAACCGAATGATATGAATAATATTGGCTGCAAAAGCGAAACTATTATATTTAGAATTAATCGTGCCAAGAAAAGTAACAATTATAACTTAGAAACCGTTAATTCACTGTTTATTGTTTTACTTTCTTTGTTCGCCTTTATATTAATTGAATTATTATCTTCAAACATAAAGTAAAAACATTATTTTATTTCAGGCTTCACTGAACGTCGAACTTTCCCTTGTTCGGGAATTAGATGGAATTGTCAGAAATCGTTTATCTTCCGATATTCTTTTGTTTGTTTTACACTTTTCAGGCAAAGAATAACATATTAAATATTTAATTTTAAATTTATAGTATATTGGTTTTTGTAGGCTGACCAGACATACACTTTTTAAGACTAATGATATTTTTTTCATGTTAATGTACTTTGTACTCTTACTTTTTCCATAAATATACCAAATGTTTTCTTTTTTGTGATATGTGCATAGACAAAACTCACGAATGTAATAATTCCTATTGATGTCGAAAATTTAGTTTTCAAGATATATAACGATTTTAGCATTTCCACGGTAAAAACAGAAAATTTAAAAACATTCTTTTATATCACCCAAAAACACGTTTTTTAACGCTTCTACCGTGTGTAGAATTTGGTTTTTTCTTAAAGTTTAGATGTATTTTGTTATGCTTGTTGAAAAATTTCATTTGCTATAAAGTAATTTAAGTTTACTTTGCTAACCAGTTGAAATTGGCTTTTGTGCCATAAAAATGAGTCGGGAAAAACTGAAGTTTATCAGTCAGGGAAGTTAGGGAAAAGTCAGGGCTGTTGAAAAGCAGTTTTAAGTGGCCACCCTGTTAAGAACTCCTAATTACTTTTATTTTTTTCTTCCCGTGTCAAACACTCGGTATAGGAGACTTTTCAGTGTTATTACTTACTAATTTAAAATGATTGGGCGGAGGAACAGAGTAACAGTATCTACATTGAAACAAGTGATGAAGGTGAAATTCACTGTAAAAATGACTAGCAGTAAAAGATGATGTAAATTTACTTCCAAAAGCAAAATCATCAGCTAAATATGAATTTTTACTTCTACTAGTATGTACCAAATAAAAATTTTATTACCTACTTTAAAAACGTACTCTTTTTGATTCAAAAATTTCTGGTCACCCTAGTTTTTGTAGGAAGTTAAATTTCAGCTTTAAATTGCATTCGAATAGCCAAGTGAATAGCTAAGTGATTCGCTCATTTCGGTGTATATGTTACTGCGAAAGACCAAAATTTGAACGTTGATTACCACCCGTGATTGTTGATTGTTGTTGATGCAAATTTGGCGAAAGCCTAAAATATTATGAAAGTGCGATTATTGTTTTAATGATTGTAATCGTAATCGCAAAAGTATTAATCGTTTGATCACTAGTTTTAACATATTATACATATAGTTTTCATACAATTAATAAGCACATGGCAGAAACTTTCCACAATAGGTAAAACGCAATGCATATTAATTATTGTTAGGATAAGAATGTTCAATACGCCGAATAACTTGGACTATAAAATATTTGATTTTTAGTCATATTTACTGCACTTACTTATTTACTTTATTTATAAACATAACAGCTTAGCGTGTAGTGAATGTCAGAATCCTTTCCTAAGCGAATTTTTCAGTATAAAATCCTAGTGGACACTTTTCATGTGGGATTTTGCTACTTTAGTAAATATCTCTGTCGCAGGTAAGCGGTTTACAAGGGGCAACTCAGCCCAAATGCCCTCGGGATAAGGAGAGAGGGTGCTTGTTTTAACCGTTCTCTTATCGAAGCAAATTCCGATATAAATTGTTTGAAAATATTGTTCTAAAAATTGAAACTTGGACTTTGGATCAATTTATCACTGCAAAAACTGAAGAAGATCTACTGAACAGTTTTGGCATCCCAGAGATTAGTTAAAAGTTTAGTTATTATTTTTTACTGCCATTATAATTAAGTGTAGAAGAAAAAGACAACTGTGGTTAAAAATCGGGTTTTGCCAATTATTATTCGAGAAAGAATCGATGTTTGGGAAAAATAAATAATATCGACAATTGAGGGATTATTATATAGACTTTCCTAAGCAATATTGCATTTAAAAATTCTACTGTGCAATAATTAAGCTTATACACGAATATTCCATCTCATTTAATAAAGCGGCAATAATTTCGAAAATTTAAAAAATTCAGAAACATCTCACAGAGAAACACAACTTGTTGCCCATCTCCACCTCTACGAGCCTACAAAGTTTAAAAAATATCGTTTGGCTAATTTTCAAGCATTGTTTTTCTGATTTCGTACTTTCAAAAATTCATTTAGGTAGTAATATTGCCCCACTCTCTCCCGGGTCATTACAATTTCACATTTCATTCCAATCTGCTTCCTCGTTTTTGAGTAATAAGGTGTAAAATCAAATGTAAAAAAATCGAAATGTTCGCCATTTGAGTTCGGAAAGAAACTTGAGATTTGCCTTAAGGTATTTTGCTAGATATCGTATACAGATTTAGAAAAGTCTACTTATATAAAAAAACTGCGAAACAAACATGTCGAACTTTCTTTTTCGTTTTTGAATTTTTTTAAAGCTCATACTTCGATGAATTTTTGATATATCTCGATAATCCAAAGCTCATCCGGATGGTAAAATTGTTTCGAAGATACGAGGGGAACGAACCACCCATTTACCTAGCCACTAACCCACCCATCCGTTTACCTACCCACTCACTCAAGCACCCAGTCATCCATAGGCAGACATTTTCTAAAAAACAGTTTTTGTGTTCGTGAACGTTCAGATCATGTATTCATGTCAAAATCCCGAAAGTGTAAATGTTCATGAATCCAATACGTTCCTCGACAAAAAATATTGCTAAAATTATAAACAAAACAAATAAATATAAAGTAAGCTTCAAAACAACTAAAAACCGAATACAGATAATTTGCTAAAATCAGGCATTTACTAATTAAATTGTTCGCATTGTAATTCGGTTTATATAGTCCAGACAATTAGAAATTTTGATATTAGGTATAAAGAACATGTACATTGTTACAAATACAAACACCCACATAAATCCAGTTACGCTAAACACTTATAAGAACAGAATTATTTAATGACATCTAATAACACTATGAAATGTTTACACTTTTGTGATGATAAACGTAAATTAAGTATACTAGAAGCTTTTGAAATTCACAAACATTTAAAAACTGTACCTTAATGAATGAGCAAATTGATCTCCTAAATTCACCTTCATTGTACATTTTGGAATAAGAAATCAAGTCATCTGCAGACGGTTGCCGAGATCAATGTTGAAATACGTATAAGGTTTAAAAAAATTATAAACATTGTTGGAGTAAAACAGTATTATACTGTACCTGTACCTGTACCTGTACTGTACCTATAATAATCAAAAACTACAATACCTTTAGCAATAATTTCCAACCAAGTTTTTTTCCTATCTGTTTTGGTTCTTCGGGATACTATCAAGTGCCGCTCTTAAAATGATTTTTTCAACAACACTGTATCTTCTACTCGTATTACTTACTACTCATCGAGGCGAGGACCTAAAGGCAGTGCCTTGTAAATCGCATTTTTTTAAGTTGTATTGTCACACAAATATTCATACCAGAACATCTATGAATGGAGGCTTGGATTATTTTGTTACTAAGTAATCTAAACTTTTATTGCACATGGCCAGATTTGAATATTTTTCATGGAAGTACTATAAATTTTAGAAGAGGAGCGAAGCATTTTTCTTGAACTTTTCTATACTTTGAAAATTGTCTAATCACATTTTAAAATTATGTTTTACGGGAGACAGGGACTTGTATAAAATCACACCCGTGCTGCCACTGTACCGGTTCAACTAGGGCAAGCGTATCCCCGTAACTTGGAGGCATGGCTTATTGTGTTTAGAAACGGAATTTTTTTTCGAGAATCACAATTATTGTTTGATGTTTTGGAAAATGATACCCCGTTATTAAAGAAAACCGAAACCGGAAGGACAAGTTCGCTCGCCAAGGTTTGGGTGGAAGGAGAAAATCAACTCCTCTGAATATTACTGCACCAAAAAATTAAGTTGTGAATCTTATTTAGTTTAAACAAAAATTTTCGTTTTTCAAAGCTTCCTAGAAGGTGTCACAGAAAAATTATCCGGCTGGCACATGCATCAAATTGTATTTAAATTTAAAAAAATCGTGTAGCCCGTTTTTGATAAATATTTGTTAGTAGTAAGTTTTAAACTTTTGAAAAAAGTGTTCACGTCACAGTTGCATTTGTAGAAAACTTCTCTCACATCGTGACATTCTGTACTCCTCGGGCTAGTATAATAAATTGTAGTGGCCGGCAGGGCTTCCTTTTATTTTTTCACTTTTTCTTAGTGCGTTCACTATCTTCCACCTTTTTTTTTGACTATTTTATTTATTTATGTACTTTTTAGGGTATAACATAAATTGAATGAAAATTAAAAAAAATAATCGAGATTTTTAAAATTAATTAGTTAAACCCATTATTTGTGATTATGTTGTTTTGTACGGCGTAAGAAAAATTTCTGTTGATTTAAATCTTTTATTTACTAAATGTCAACGCTGCAGTTTGAACTTTAAAGGACCGATGCGTACCTACTGACGGATTACGATAGCGAAGTAAGATTGGAAATTCAAAACGAAGTAAGAAGGGTTATTTACTTATTTTAATGTAGGGTTTGAACAATTAAAATCGTTTTATTTAAATTACAATTGATGTGATGACATGATATAAATCAAAGTTCTTATTTTAATCAGCAGTTGAAATAATTATACAATAAAATGGGTATTTTTAACAGTTTTTTCCAAGGTTTATATTTTGCAATGCACTGTCAATACAGCACTATTTGAATATAATTTAATTTCAACTAAAACATACATCTTTCTCGTTTTAAGTATTTAGAATTTTTTTGTTAACAGTTTTATTGCGTATTTTATACAAAACTATACTATAATAGAATGGAACCTATATAGATATATAATTTAAGGACTTACGTTATGTACGGTTCTCATTTTTCATTGTGTATAATCAATAAAAGCAAAAAACATGATTATTGTTAATATTTAAAAAAAAATCTGTTTTTTGATTTTTAAATCGTGATTTATGTTTTAAAAATCGTGCGTGTGATTTTTTAATCGTGATTCTTGATTGTTATTTAATTCGTGATTTTTGCTAACTTTGTTTAACCCTGCGGTGGTGGCGCCCTTTAGCAGAACACGGGTGGTGACACCAAGTCTGACAGACCCAATATTTAAAAAAAAAGGTTTTCAAAAAGTGTTATTGGCTTTAGTAATTTGCGAGTGCTTAATGTTTATTAGGTACGTTTCCTATAAATATACGTTATTTTGAAAGTTGTTAAATTTTTTTAAACGCTAAAATACCGCTTATTACATAATTGCTATAAAATGCACGAAATAAAATGTAATAAAGAAAAACCACCTAGGTCTATTTTACGAAGTTAAAAGTAATTACAAAAAAATCTTCTATAGGTACAATACGAGATTTTTTTTCAATAATCAACATTTAAAAATAAACATTCACCTACCACCTTTACTTGTTTGTTTTGTTAACTAGGGTAGTTTTTGTCCAACAACGTTCTCTTGTTGAGTATTGCAGCCTCTGCAGAATTTTCTTCATTAATTATTGTAGAATTAGCTTCTGTAGCTTCGTTTCCACACCTTTCCACATGTTTCAGCATTCTTTGGGGAATCCCCTGCATTTCCCTGCCGCATTTATTGCACACGGCCCACGTACCACTATTATTTTCCTTATTTACACATCGAAAATGTTCCCACACAATGTGTTTATTTTTTGGCATTGTTAATTTAATTTAAAACTTCAAGGAAACAATAAATTTCCCCTATACAACACTGATACACTGAGTAGAACATAAAAACACAAACTGACAGAGTAAAGCTGCAGCTCTGGGAATCCCCAGCTAACCTGCATGAACTCTTGGGCGGTCTCTAATTGCACAATGTTGCCAAACTGTACATATTTTAAGCAAAATTAGCTGATTGTAATAATTTGATATATATCATCAAAATTGATATATATTTACTCATAAATATCACGATATATATCATGATATATATCAAGATATATATCATTGGATATATATCGGCCAACCCTGTCCAAAATGGGGATTTTGCGGAAGTTGGCAACCGAGCTATAAACGCACGCGTTTGCGTGCTTTAATAGCTTTCTTAAAGACGCAAAATAGAAAAAATTCTTTATCTAAATCGCCTGTTTTTTTTATGTTATACCTGTGCAATAATAAAGTGCTGATCAGATTCCGCTTTCAGATTTAAAAAATTCCATTTCTGAATGAAATTCTAGCAAGAAAACATGTCCAACATTCGCTTCCGGTTTTGGAATTATTTTTAAAGCTTATTTTGTCGTTGAATTTTTGATATACTTGCTTGCACATTCCAAAGCACATCGAAATCGGAGTATCCGTTCGGAAGTTTGGTGTTACGGACCACTACTAATCAAATTTTGATATTTACCTAACTATTATATCGTATCATTATAAAACTTGTAACTTTTTGCATCATAGTAAGCTTTAGTTGTGAGCTTGTGCGTACTGTTTTATTAGTGGATATTTTAAATTTACTGTTTTGTTTTATGGGAGGTTTTTAAAGCATACTTATAATAATAATATCTCTACATAGTGTGTTTGGTAATCTTTGCAATCATACGTCTGTGTGGCGACCCAACTACAAAGAGAGAATGGTGAAGCAAAGGTCGACATATAGCTGTGTGTGTACTTCGGTCACGCGCCGGTCAACGCATGGGCGTCAGATAGAGAGAGAGAGCGAGTGATATTGTAAAGTAAACTGATGGTATGCTAAATTTTTCCAAGTTTTTTGTAAAGAAAGTAGTTTTTTTGATTTCTTGGAAAAAAAGATTGCTTGGAATTAAAGAAACCCAAAAACGGAAGGACAATTTCGTTCTCCAAAATTTAGCTGGGAGGGTGAATATTACCCCCCCCCCCTTCAAACATTTCTGTATTTAACAATTAAGTTGAGAACTTTATTCTACTATCACTCATGAGCAATTTAACCTAGACAGGAATTTTTTATCGGCCCCCCTTTTATTAATAAGGGGGTAGGAATTTTCAAAAATTCATAGAAGGTGGCATAAGGAAGTTAGCGGACTGGGACCAAATGGTATTTGATTTATGGCGTTAAAACTCTACAAAATTAAAAAAGAAGCGTGTGGCCAGTTAGTTTTTGAGCAGTATGTTTTTGAAAAATGTCATAATTTTGATATTTTTTCACTTCACATTTTTAGTCATTTCAAAAGTTTTAGTAGCTTGTAACATTATGTACCCTCAAAGTATTTCCAATATCAAGTTTCATCCCGATCTGAAACCTGGTTTTTGAGTAAATAGGCATTAAAACTTAAATTTTCAAAGTCACAGAGAAACTAGCGAGTTGAGGCACGAACCAAACTGTAGCTCATCTCAAGCTCCATGAACGTACAAAATTTACAAAAAAAATCGTAAATCGGTTTTTGAGCAGTAATTTCTTGGATATTTCCGAACTTTTGGAAATTTTTTCACTTCATAGCATTAACTTTTCGAAATTTTTTGTGCACAGTAATATTGTGTATCTATAGGGATATTACGATAAAATATTGAAATTCGATCTAGCGACCTGTTTTTGAGTAAACAAATTGTAGACAACGCCATTTTAAAGATAGAAATCAGAAAAAAGGGCTTCGCTTCCGGTTTTGGGTTTTTTAAAAGCTTATTTTGTCGGTGATATTTTGGTATAATCCCAGATTGCAAAGCTCATCGAAATCCGATCATCCGTTGGGTAGTTATGATGCATCACACACATACCCACCCACAGACGCACATACCTATCCATCCACCCACACACAGACATTTATAAAACCTTTTCTTGGGTTTCTGGAAGTCCAAAAACATGTATTTCTACGACATTTTTCATAAAATCAGCATTTCCCTATACTGAAAGTATAGGAAAGTAAAAAACGAAGAGTTTATACCTATTGTATAGGGTTAGAAACTAGAAAGGAAAGTTCGAAATTAGTGTACGTAACTTAAAATTTTCGTACTAAAAGTAATTGAAGTAATTTTTTCAAAATATACATTTTTTGTGTATTAGAAAAAATATTTTCTCAAATCAAACAGATTATTCTTATAATTATTATGTAATACTTACTTTGTCTGATATAAATGTTAAAACTAAACGCTTGGTGGCTTCAGTACGTTAACAGGCTTTCCTACTAAATAAAAATTTGCTTTTTTAAAAATTAAGCCTTATTAGCGGCAAAAGTGTAAGGGTTGTTTTAGACTGAATTTTAATAATTGATCATGGAATTGTTTTTGCATTATTATAGGAGCATTAACAGGATATTTAAATAAATTATGAGTAGGTTCCCAAACTTTTTACTGTAGAAACTGCGTTTGAGTTTGTTGATATCCTTGGTTTCACATACGTACATAATTATTAATTTATTGATCAGGAAAGCATTCGCTGCTGCTAGTTCAAGTTTATGGAATCCGAAGTTCAAGTGATTAGCATTAATTACACGATTATATCAGGAGAGTAATAAAAATATTAAAACCTGATTATATCTGCATTTATAACAAATTTTTGTTTATCAATTAACGGAGGAAGTTGACTAAATAGTAGTTCATGATTTTTTGGCGAGTTGCGTGCAAAAAAAAGCATAGAGTTAAAATTTTATACCGCTGTTGTACTTCCTTTATTATTAGAATTTTAGTAATAGACATAACGTTTGTAGCCACTGTATTCATAACAATACCGAAGTATTATTTTAGTACACCCACGACATTCACTCAGGGTTAAGCAATTGCTAACAGCAGCTGAAATTTTGCTTATCAAAAGATGATTAAGCCTGAAATAATATACAGCTACCTATCTCGATAATTTTATTTGATTTATATTTCCTCGCCAGGATAATGGGTATCCCATTGTCGAAACAAAATATTGTGTTTATATACACTATCTTAAATTATCCTAATATGATGTCTGCAAAATGCCCCCAGTGATTAAAATAAAGGTTCAGACGATAATAAAATACATTTTGTTTAATAGTCATTTACACAATTCCATTTTCCATCCTGTCGCTACATACTGCGTGTGAGTGGAACAAGGATGGAGTTACAACGTGGAAAGAACTTTTGGTATAACCCCAGGACGGTCTGTTTATTGCAGTTGCCAATTATACGAGAGCTACTTGGCGAATTTGTTCGGGCTGTGAAGAATTTGCAATATTCTTGTGCCGCCCTTTTAATACATCGGCCAGAACTACTAACTGAACTACCCTGTAAATCGCTATTTGCCGGCTTTCAGAAATCCCCATCCCGTTCCAAAATTACTTTTTGTTGCTGTATGATTAGAATGTCACATAAAATCCTTTATATAACTACCCTTTTAAAATATAACCTTCTGAAGGATTTTCTACAAATTATAACTAGCATAATTAAATTGCAGTACTTTTTTAATACCTGTAATGTTATTAGTACGTAATTATGCTAATTTACATAGAATTGCATTATTTAAATCGATTATCGTTTCTTCTCGGAAATAAGAGAAAATGAAGAAAACAATAACGATCTTAAACTCGTAGTCATAAAAGCGGGAAAACTAATTAGGACATATTTTCTTAACATTCTCTTTGTCTTTAATATTGCTTCGCCTTTTAAAGTTTACTATTTCCATTCCTTGCAAAAGATACTTTATTATAGCAGCAGAAACTATAAAACCTCCGCTTTTTTTAAAAATAATAAATAACGAGAAACAAAATTTCCGCCAATTACGTTCTCGGAAAACCCGGAGAATCTGAAAGAACGAAGGAAAATATTTTTATATCAGAAGTCTGGAATTTTACAGTTTCGATTTAAAATTACTAAAGGTGGGAGTTTAGCAGTAAATTCAAAAATGTAACTTTAGAAATTTTAGATACACCACAGAGGGTTCATGTTTTTAAGCAATTTTTAGAAAATCTATAAATATGTTAGTAAATCGTTACTAAATTTTAAATACATTAATTTATGATATTTATATATAATAGAAAAATCTCGTACTTTATTGATTGTTTTCGAGAATTCTTATGTCCAAAATTATGTCAATGTTCATTTCTTTAATATTTAAATAATGAAGCAACGCAGAATGTCTATTTAGATATACGAAATACCATCGAGTCACTGCTCAATACCCACTTATAAAATGTGTATTCAATACCCATTTAAACCAATCGGAGCTTTCAGGTTTATTTAAACGCCACGTGCTGTTTGGAAAAAAATTATAAGAGGTATAAATTGATATTTTTTACAGTTCATTTGGTTTCGTAAGGGTACTTCTACAAATAGCCCTAAAAAAAAGCTAAACTCTGTCGAATAAGAAAAAGTGACTAAAAATCATTGATAATAAAAATATTGTTTTACAATAAAAATACACTGCAAGGTATGTATGTACATTGTACATACTAAGTAATAACAAGAAAATACTGCATTGCAATAAAAACATTACAATACGTATATAAAAACACCTTACAAGATATTTATATATTATTGCAAACCCAAAAAATACAGGATTGAAAATTTACAATATTACATATTATGTACTATTTCCTTATGTTATAAATATGTGACACGGATTTAACAAATTGAAATCTCGCAATTTCACCAGATTGATACTTTTTGATAATTTTTTCTATCAAATAATTTTCGACTATACCACTCACATTTCATTGAACCAATCGCAAATTTTCCCTTTCCTAAAATGAACCAATCTCGTTTGTTTTATCCTGATTAAACTGCATGGTGCTGTTTAAATAAGTGATTAAACTAACATGTAACTTCGGATAATCACCCTCAAGTCTTAAATTAACGCGTTTCAATCTGATATGCACTGACTTTGGGGTATATTTATTATTATTTTAACATAATTTATGAATTAAGCAATAATTTTCTCTGTCGTTCACAAGCGCAAAGCAAAATACGAGAAACGTCGACGGTAGCCGATGATAACAATGTCAACCAACATGAATCGCGAGTGTTGAAATCATAGTTCAAAACCTGACCGACCCAAATTTTAGTGCACATCTATAATAAATATAATATGCATTTAAAGAACAATTCATACACATCACAACAACGGTAAATAAAAACGTCAAATTTAAAAAGTGAATTTGCGAGACGACTCCACTACAAAACATTAATAAACAAGCAAACAGTACCATGTTAAGCGCACCGATTCCCGAAAACACCCAAGCATTTCTGACATTCAGGCATATAAAATCCAATTTTAGTAGTTTATCCTCTAAGGACTCGTAAGCATCATTGGTCTCACGATCACGCTCCACCGGATCCGTCTTCGCCCAACGATGACAGCCAACCAGAACTCCCCCGGTCTGCCCGACTGGCTCAAAGAGGTTTAACTACCTCCGCTTCCCGGATTTGAATTCAGTGTTCTATTCACTCTGAAGATGCAAGCTGCAATGTTTTGCGAAACTTAATTTCACAAACAGCTAACAGGCATAAGCCGGTTAAGTATTATTGTCCTGGCAAACAAGATACATTAAGATCAAATCCTTGTCCGCCCCAAGATTTAAATAATCTAAGCCACGGCCCCGTTTAGGCAGGCAGGGCCTACAAACAACTATGGTTTAAACTTTTAGAGCAAATAGTTGTAAAGGCAGACAAGGTACAGGTCGGTACTTACCTGATTATGCTGGGTGTAAAATCCCCAAATGGCGAGGCGGTCTAAGCCGAAAGTAAATTGTAATTTTGACAGAAACCGCAAAAACATCAAAGAATACATAATAGGTAGGTAAATAATTGACAAAATAATTTGGTACCGTATAAAATGTTCCGTCTACAAAAATTTCTTGACCTTTACACAATAAATTTTATTCAAAAAAACTTAGGTAAGGTTGGGAGATAACCGAGTTTGAAGAAATATACCACTTCTTTCGATTTTGCCAAGTTAGACTATCATTAGTCATTACCGAGCTACCTACTTAAGTAGGGGATTAAAAGGGTGACCATTTACCCAGTTGGTCTATTGCCAGTTTTTTAAAGAGATTTTTAAGCCATTTACTACCGGTAAACTATTGCAATCCCCATGTCGAAATATATTCCCGATGCTGCGGGGATGTAGATTTTTATAAAGTGGTCATGATATTTTGTCCAACAAGTGTACTATTTTTAGTTATGAACAAACACAAACATTGTGCATTCGAATGTAGACCAGTGTTTATTGTTTATTTCGTGAGAAGTGTATTTTAACCCCAGAATTTGTTTATTCTCATTTTTCGCTTCAAATAAAATAAAAACAATTGACGCTTTTTTCTATATTTTCATTCAAAACTCTTATACTGGTTAAATATTCAATATCCTAGGTCAATTTTTTTCTCAAACCTAAATTTGCATTGCTTTTCTTGTAAAATAATCAAAATGGTCCATAGACACGACATCAAAGTGACGATTTTACTTACGTATGCAAGTGTGATTCAGAATCGTATTATATGTAGATATTTAAAACTACTGAAAATGTCTGCAAAATTTATTCCTTTAATAAAAGTAGGTAAGATCGGCTGAATTTATCTAAAATCTGAAAACAGTTGTAACGATCGAAAGGAGTTGTAACTAGGGCTAGCATATTTATCGATATTATTGAATAAGTATAATGTAGAAAAAAAAAATCGATTTATGGATATAATCGATAATATTGATAATGTCGATACGGGTATTATGGAACAGCCATAGTTTAAAAACTCTCCGGTAATAATGGAGACAATCGAAATATATGCATAACAGTGAATGTAAATCTTAATAAATGTAAATTTTGTTACAATCATTATATCTAACTTTCTAATGTTAATTGTAGTTTATACTATTGTAATAAAGCTTCAAAGTAAGTTTCATCTCCTATTTTTCAATTGTAAATAAGATTATAAAAAAGTATGCTCTTTATAAAAACATACTTGTTTATACCGGTTTTTCCAAAGCAAGTGCTGTATGCTGTAATCGTAGATTCACCAATTAAAAAGAATTAATTAACTTGCATATTATAAGCAACTTTATCCGTAAAGCCGTTGTCCACCAAAGCAGCAATTGTCGTCGACATAGTCGTCGACTTTTGTTGTTGTTTCTGCAAACATTTGTGCACTAAGTCGAGAAACGCCGGGTTGTATCGACCAAAGCAACAATATTGTTCGCTACATGTTTTTGATAAATACAGCGAAACCTAATTTAGTTAACATCAACATGTAGGACGAGGCAGATGTGATTATTGTGGCAGCTGCCTTTGTTGTAATTTCACGTTTAAAACGCGTGTTTATGGCGAAGACGCTTTCGAAGCAAAATTGAAACAATTGTCGTTGACACGAAAAGTTGGAGATTTTTGTTTTAGTCACTAACTTTTTTACAAACATTTGTCGGAACGTATTTGTATCAAGTGTAACCTTAAATTCGTTAAATTTATTTGAATTTTGCAATTGTTTTAAATCGTATTTAAGTTATTTGAAAATCTTGCCTGAAATCCGACAACATGCCGTATATTGCTTAAATGGAGCATCAACTACATATGAAAATTAGCAAGGCATTAATATTACATATTTAATACATTGAAACGTTCAGAAATGTTGAATTTTTAAATTGCTCAAAAATGTATAGGTTAATTAGAATTATTCTAAAAAGCGTAGATTTTATATATTTCGGGTGGGCAAGGTCAAACGGATAAATTTTTGAAGTTAAATAATTGCACACAAGTAAAATAATACAGAAACTCAAGTTCGTAGACCTCCATTACCGGGGGGGGGGGGGGGGGGGGGGGGGTATTTAGTAAGTTCTAATAAATTGGCTTCTTCGTAAAGAAAGTACATTATTATGGGCTACAGAAAATCATACTTTCGACAAGAAAATATTGCGGTTTCTCAAGTAACCGTGTTTAAAACATTTTGTTTCCGCTCAAGAATGGCCACCTAACTCTCCAGATAACAATTATATTTTGGGTTACTTCGTCTAAAAAATGCAGGAAGTCTGATGAAGAAACGGTGGTAACGCCTCATTTCCCCACTTAAGAGTACTACAGTTAAGAACAGTGTAATGTTGAGAAGCTATTTCAGAAAAATTCGAAAGATTCCCGTAAAATGGAGGCAGATGGTGTATAGTGTAATTTTGCAAAATTAGCTCTAGTATGACGTTATTAAAACTTAATTTGCATCCCGAATATTATTTGGGCGGTTTGAAAAAGTTAGCCCCGGGCGGCAAGATACCTAAAGCCGACACAGTTTCTGACAAATTTTTTAGGAAAACCTTTTAATTATCAAATTATTAATTCTTAGCTTATTTATTTTGTCCCCATAATCGCTTGTGTTTGTAATGCAATTGTTCAAGATTAATTTGTCCAATTATTGCTTTTACTTGTATGTATCTTAAAGATATCAATAATGTTGTACGACATTTTGTGAATGTGTAGCGCACGTGTTCTTGAGAATTCCGCCACCGAGATCTGTTTGTTTGCGAATGAAGGTTGTTGGCGATTCGCGTTTTAATGAACCAACAAAACAGTTTAAACCTCATTCACTTAATTTCAAAGACCTGACTTAGTCCCAGAACGGCAACAAATTTCGTTAATATTCAATAAGTAAACAAAAAGAAAGGGCGTACTCAAATCCATTAGTTATACGAGAAACATGTCCGCACGATTTTGCAAGGTAGCTACAACTGCTACTGCAATATTTGAGATACATGGTTTCGTTCAGTGTTACTTTATTGTTGAGCTAAGCCAGAGGTTCTGCACTGCACTGGCCTGATAATATCAGTACATGGGACTATTCACCTTATATCATGGACGCATAAAAGCCTTGCTTCTAGTAGCGGAGGCCTATCTTTCGTAAAAGATGAAGGGATCCGAATTTAATTTGTAGATAGAATAAATAATTATATTATTTTATAAAAAAAAAGAAAAAGTTTTGTGCATATACATAATCAATAAACTCAGTGTTAATAATGGTGCTTTTTTTACTTGGCCCACTTGGTAGGTATATGTGTGTTATTTAAGCTGTTTAAATGAGGCTTCATGTCTTTAAAAATTTTAAAGATTTTAACCTAATTATCATAAATGTTCTAAAATTTTAAATTAATTCTATTACTACCGTTATACAGAAGTACTTTAGTTTCTTGTCGTTTTAAGAATTTGATTATTCAAATAAGACAAATTTTCAATTGTGTTTTTGTAATTCTGTATAATCTAACTTTATTACATACGTTGCAGCAAATTAGTCGGAGTAATTTGGTAAAGTCGGGTAATTTCATAGGGACTAATCAATAGTTTCCCAAGTTTTGCGAAATGAACAGATTTCCCAATTTTGAAGCTCTGTAGTTCATCGGAAGTTAACATTGCCTCACATTGATCACAACTCCAGTTTTAATTTTCACTTTATTTTAGGAAAGCTAATTAACGTGTTCGTAACTACTATTCTGAAATTCCTGTCGCAAAGTTCTCACGGTTACCGCGTGAAACGAGTCCTCATATATCATGTCAATCAGGCGGAACTACAACTTGTTATCGATAAAACCACTGGTAATAATATTTTAAAAAAATGAGGAAGGGTACCTTCCGTAGTAGACAACTAGAATCGTTTAAATTGTTCGTGAAAGTAGTTCTTAGTTTTAAAATTGGATAAAATACATCGACATCTACTGATATTACATTATAAAATACAAACTAAAGGAGAAATGCATGTTTTGTTTATGCAAATTTTTATTTTATTTGATTCTGAACTAATCGTCCAGCTTATAATTTTTTGTACCGGTGGGTTGGGTTTATTTGGATTTAAAAGTGAATATTTGATTGGTAAAATACATACATAATATTTAAATAAACAAGTGAACAGAATAATTAATTTGTACATTTTTGTGAATTTGGAAGATTTTTTTATGGTTATTGAATTGAAAAAAAATTCGTTTTCAATTTTACAGTGTTAATTAATTATTTTGATTTAGAATTAATATTTTTAGGGGTATTATTCTTATGTAACTACAGCATACACTTGAAAGTTTTATTAACTTTATGTAGGTTAAAACCTTAATGGTATAAAATTATAATTTCCTATTTACAGTCCTTGAGTAAAATTAAGAAAAATTGCGTCAAAGTATTACCATAAAAACAATTCGAATTAGGTGTGTTTACGCAATTATAACGGTCTAGTTTATTTTATGGTAGTTGTTACGTCTAATTGGAATATTTATAACTCAGTCATTCTCTTTGTTTCCTTTTTTGCGTAAGTGTGAAATGCGAATTTAATGCGTTTGGTTTATTATTACTGCAAAAGCATTTAGAGGAGTGCTTTCAATTACTACTGTAAAAAAGATTACATCAATCGTAACATATAAGTAAAGACCGGACTTTTAGTCTCAGAACATCAAAAAATTTCGTAGAAATCAATGAGTAAACAAAAAGAGATACATCGCTTCGTTCATTCTTACTTTATTGTAGAGCTAAGCCAGAGAATCTTCACTCAAAAATAGTTTTGCAAAGTTTCATAAAACTATTTCGTGTGTTACTTCTAAACTCCATGACCATGCATATTCTACGGTTATCAACTTCATTATAAAATAGTTCGAGATAATAAACCAGCTGGCCAAATGAATAATACGTATCTAAACAAGTTCCATAAGATCAAACATGTGGTGTATCGGTGTGTTGCTATTTCAAGCCCTTAAATATTTAGTTTAAAATTATATACATGCACTAAATATATATTTAAAGGAATTATGCCAGAATTTTATTATTAATTAATTGCCTCATAATTTAAATACTAGACTGGAAATCGGAACACTGCAAATAAGGGTAAAAATAATTTGCGCTTTAATTTCTAAATAACTCTGTTTAAAATAGTCATTTCACTATTATTCGTAGCAAAGAAGGTGGCCGTGATACTTTTTATAATTCATTTTCCATGTTAATGAAATCGTTGCATTAAATTAATAAATTTATGAAAAATTTTGTCCTCGAATAGGTTGACATTTTGCTATGCATGTAATTTTCACTTAAATATTACAAGCATTCTAACTTTATTTTCCATAGTTGCATTTCAAATTCCTCTTAGAAATAATCTACCACTACCAGTACCACTATAAACCGTAAATGTTCATACTAACTAGTTCCAATATATTTCTTTGTTGGGGAATTAAAAATACTAGTGTTACCCCAGCGCACAATGCACTGACAGACAGCGTTGCAGAACCGGCAAAATGCCAAGTCAGGTGATGTATTAGTTCCAATAATAAGACGCGACGTTAGTGTAGATGTCGCCTCAAGTGAAGCGCGTCTAGCAGACTTTCATATTTATTAAAAATTAAAATAATTATTATTAAAAAATCGACGTAGAATAAAAATATAAAAATGTTTCATGTTCCATCTGAGGATAGAGACCTTTCATTGAAAAAAAAATGGTTTAAATTGGTGAAGCGGTAGCCGCTGAAGGAACCGGAGAAAAAAACGCATTGAGCTTTTATATATGTATGGATTATTTCAATTATTTCCAAAATAACTAATACATATTTTAAAGCTAAGCTGTTAGCTTGTCATTTGTTTTGAAGTAATTTTTATGATAGGATTTTTATCTTATCAAAACACAAAGTTGAAGCAGAAAACCATTATCGGCTTCAAATATGGTTTTCCTAGGACAAATGTGATATTTGTAAATAGAAATTTAAAATACTCCTTCGTACTCTTTGTAATATTTTTTTAATAAATGAAAACTAATACAAATTTGTTATGCACAAGTAAATAATACAAAAACATTTTTCTTTAATTTCATTGAATAAGGTTCGAATTAATTTAATTGCATGTTTTGGTATTAGTTATTACTTATTACTATCACTAATTTAAACGCCCTAGTTTTTAATGTTGCAAAAACTTGATTTTATATTGTATTTGAGGTTTATGTTGTATAAAGAACGTTAATTGCTGGAATTTTTTAGTTGCACCGTTTGCAGCGAGTTTCTTATGAGAAATTATGAAGTTAAGTTTGCTTGGCTAATTACTCCTTTCTTCATTATTTCCAATGTTATTTACACTTTTTTTTTTATTGCAGGTGAGTAAAGTCTGAGTTCGATGCATTAAGGTGCTCACTGCATCATTTATTCAGCAGTAAGTTTAAATTTCATGGAATGTAAGGTGAGAAAAAGAAAATACTAAAAGAATTTAATAATTACTAAATGGTTTAAATGCCTATGCGCTATAATATTTTGTTACTTATCAACTAACACATTAACAAAAAAGTGTTTCAGGTTAAAGTAATTTTATACGTTAGTAAAAATACAGTTAGAATTGTCAAGAATTGTCCAAAATTTAAATAGGTTCAAAAATTGGAGTCCAGAGTAGGTTTCAGTATATGCAAACCAGAAACAACATTTGTTTTTTAAATTGTTTGTCTACTGCAGAATAATAAGAAAACTTTGAGTTAAGAGTAAGAAATGTGGATGTACAAAAAGTTTCTTATCACCCATATTACAATTTATATCATAAGGTTGCAGGGTCGAAGATTTAAATCAAGTTGATTTAAATTCGAAAAATTTATTTAAAAAATTATTTAAATCGATTGGTTTTGGGCACAACGGGCACCAGTAGCCTAAGTGGGTTGGGGGTGGCGGTGTTGCTTTGTCCTCGGACACGACAGATTGGTAATGATCAATTGGTTTTTGTCTTTTTGATTAGGGTGTCGTTTTAATATGAAAATTTCCTGTTGGTACAATAATGTGAATAATTTGGCAGTAAGCTTAAAATAGAATAGAATTGCACAGAAGCGTTAAACAGTTATATACTTTATTTGATAAAGTAATTTTTACTTCTACACAAATCCATATATAAAATAAAAATTTGATTCTGCAAAATAATTTAAAAGGACCTGGCGCATATTACCATTCCTTACACGCCTAGAGCGATAACAACGAATACTGTTTTGCTATTAATTTGCACTGATGTACTGTGTGCATTTTGCTGCGCCTACGTTCTACTATCGCTAAAAACATCCCAGGTAGCATACGCAGTAGTTCTCCAGCATGTACAGAGACTACACAGTACGAAGAAAACGCAATAAGTTTTTAATTAATGCTCAATATTTATACTATTTATTGTGTGCGTGGTGGAATGCCAATGTTTATGCTCACTGGGATGTTTTTGGTGAGAATTATAGCACCCGCACGCACAGCAAAGTGCACAACGGATTCAGTATTAGTTACAATTGCGTAAAGAATGGTAGTGTGGGTGGGCCGGGATGTTTGCGCAATGGTTAACACAGGTGCTGTCACGCTCTTGAATACGGCGGTTTCAAACTCGAGCGGTGACAATTTTTAAAAAGTTGCTTTCTAGGTTGTAAAGCCGTTATAAATTGGGGTTGCGGTAAGGGGGTAGACCCGTTGTATACCCGTTATGCGCTGATCCAGGGTAAGTGGGATGGGTAAAATTCATCGAGTTGCTCAGATGCGAGTCTATAATTTTCTCGATTTAAAAAAGTTAAAATTAAAGATAAGATACGTAACATGTGTATGTCATCAATTACGTTACAATTGTTAATAAAATATTTAAACTAAGCCACTAATTCTGCAGACAATACGTTATTTGTTTCTACAAGCAAGCAGGGGACTTAAATTTTTTAATTTAAAAGGATCGGTTTAATAAAAAAAAATCCATTTAAATCAAAAAAATCAGATTTAAATAAAATAAATCGATTTTTTTGTTTTTGTTTATAGTAATCACCATTTTTTAGCCTGTGGGTTGTAGAGGTTAATTGCGTTTTCTGTCAAACTAAGCAGTTCTCAAACAAAGTTTTATTTTATTACACCTTTTTTAATAAAAAAAAATTGTTTTTGAAAAATGAACGGTAGCTCTGAATTTTACTTGGGCTAATCTATTATTGGTAATTTGTACCTATTTATGATACATCTTATATATTTTTTGGAGGTGTTGATTTATAAGTGATATTATCATATATTTAGGCGATTTTTACTTTCATACATATATTTTGAGTATATTATAGATAATGGCATGCATACATGCCGAAATACGTATAAGGTTAAAATAAATAATTATTGTTGCAGTAAAATAAAGTATTTCATGAAAAATTTAGGTTTTGAATTTAAAAAAAAAACACGTTTATATTTTTATTTAATCTAGTACCGTAGATAATAACTATTTATAGCGATATATTTAATAAGGCATCGCCCGGTGCTTTTTCAGACCCGGCGCCATTTTGGGCGCGGCGCTGTAGGGCTATAGCCCAATTAGCCCAATGGTTAGGATGGCACTGGGAAGAAGCATTTACATAACTACGTTTGCGTAATGTTGGTATTTAGTGTTAATGGTGGAATTATATTTACCAATGAATAAAATGATCTGTTTTTTCTACCTTACCCGCATTTGGATAAGGCTAATTAATTAAATTGAATTGTGTCTGGCTTCTATTCTTCTAGTGTATGAAATGTAAGAGAACTATTGAGACTACTTGTGCTTTGTGCATTTGAGTTATTTAAACTAAAATAATACCACGAACAGATGTGGAGTCCAAGTTAATGAAAATCAATAGGTATACTACACAGATTTTGGCAAAACGAATTTGTTTGAAAACAAAACCAAATGGGGCATTCAAATCAGCTCATTTATTAATTAAAAGTCTCCAGTTTTTGTTGTAAATTATGTTGTAATTAATGAACCTGCTAAGGTATTCATTAATAAGTTAACATAACCTGTCTCGTTTAGTCGAAGTTGTTGTTCAGAAGGCTCGATAAGGTTAAAGAGCGAACACAAAGAGGAGAAATGGAATAAAACGTCCCTTTCTATAAGCTATTGAGTTTCAGATTCTAATGCAGTTGACCAGAAAGTTACTGGAGTTGAATGGAATATTCAATTACTGAATTAACTTTTTTAGCTTGGTGGCGTCGTAAACTGGATGCTGTTTGTTCGCGATTTAGATTATTTAACAGAGCTCCGCTGCGAACGAATACTTGATTTGTTCTATAACCATTTTTGTACTCGCACTTTATTTTATTGGCTTTTGTGTTGTGTCTACGTGTGTATTGAACTGAAGTTCACAACAGAGTCGGTTAGGAATTTTACAACGTATATATTTGATTCTAATTGAAAATTATTACGAAGTAGCTGGCTAATTTTATAAATATGTAGTTTTAAATAAATTGAGTTGTTTAATTTAACCATAAATAGGTCTTTCTCGCTTTAAAATTATGGTAATTAATTAATTAATTTATAAAAGTAGATTAATTTTGACTTTAAATTCCTAGCAGAAAAAGTTGAGTTCGAACACCAATGAGAAAATTCAAGGAAAAAACTGGAAAACTAATTAAAACGGAGAAATACATAAATTGATTGTATGTTTAATAGAGTGACAAATACCGTATATTTATGGCTATACTTCGGAAAACTTCAACTAGAAGAGAGCATGGTCTCGGCGACCAATCGTTGATCGGCTAGGGTGGTGCAATTAGCCACCAAACGTGAGTTAAAAAAATGGGCGATACAAAATTGCTGGTACTTTCCCATACTTTTTGCGTTTTAAATATTCTCGCGCTATAAATGAGCCTATAGAGCTTGCAGTGAATTACAAATTTGATTTTTTTACAAATCTCCCAAATGTTGCTTTGACGCCTTCCAGGAATATTTGAAAAAATTGAAGTAGATTAATTATTTAATTTATTGTAAATAAAACAATTCTTAACTCCAGCAGGTTTTATTTTAGCCTTTTACGTATTTCGACATGTCATTATCAAAAACAAAAATAAAAGTAAACAGTTGGAAGTAAACAGTTGGTGTTGCTATAGGAACAATAAATCTTCATAACTTGATCTTGGTTTTCTATATCTGCGTCCAGATTTCGCATTCCAAGACGTCCAAGAATGGTGAAATTAAGAAATCATCAATTTGCTCATTCATTTTCGACATTGTATGGTTGCCTATAGTATAAATTGTTTTCTTAGAAATCCAACATACGGTGAAATGAGAGAAGAGCTTAATTAAAATCGAAAACGTTTTTACCGCACTCTCTAGCTTCAAAATGGCGGCCGAGGGGGTGGCAATCTTCAATTTGCCAACTGCGCTAGTTAAAATTCGCACATTTTTTGACAAGGACGGATATTTTATAGGGATTTTTAGTAAATTGGTACAGCGGGGACAAAAAATTTAGATATGTTGCATAAATAAACAAGTATTGCATTGACAAAATTAATAAAAAGTATACATTTATTAGGTAATTATAGTAACTCGCGTTATACATGTATTTCCGTTAAAATCTAAAAATCGAAAATTTGCATGAAATCGTAACTTTCTATACTTCTAGTAGAAGTATGGGAAAGTAAAAAGCAGGTAATATTCATTCATGCACTTGGTGGAAATTATTTGACGGCTTTCTTGTTGAATGAGTTGTATTGCACAGTAATGTTTAAAACCTTTAACGGTTAAACTTCCGTTCATTTTGAAATGTATTTCTTAATGTATTAGATAAACTGTTTTGGTTATTCATTTTAATTTAGGTAAACATTTCGTTTTTGAATCTGCATAAATGCGTAGAAGAAATATAAATATTATGGAATTACTTACGAAACCTGTGCATGTATTTCTAAATTGATTTTTCTAAACTTGACTAATAAACGTTTCCATAGAGCCCAATTAGTTGGTTAAAAATTCGTCATTTGCAGTAAAAAGCAAATCAAGAATTTCTTGAGAGTAGGAAATGTTAAAAATTTACTATTCCAAGTATTTGGAGCACATTTATTTTCAACCGAAAGTTATTTATTTGAATTGGAAAATGCACAAAGCTAACCTTATTCCCTTCTCTAAGGGCATATCTCATTTACTAGGCATACATTGTTCTAAATTTAAAAATTCTGGTTAGGCAGAGATAAGATTTAAACTGTTCGTAATGATTAAGCAAATGTTTTGTTTGTGCTTTCTCTAATGCATAGTGGTCGTTAAACCTTGAATCCGGCTTCCTATAATTAATAATAACAAGTTTTAAGTTTCTGTACCGAAATTTGTATTTGAATTTACAAAGAACCTTATTAATTTTTTCCCTTGATAAAACAGGAATTTAAAAATAAATTGTATTTTGTGTGCAGCTCCACAGTTTGTTATGTACCAGATTTTCTTTTATGTGAATGCGATATTCCAACAGTACATTTGTAGCTACGAACAACCTTTCCAGCAGTTTTCTCTTTGTGACATTTAAAGTCGAGGCAGAACGTTTGTCGTAGATCTATGGTTACGCATGTTTTTATTTTCCAAGGAATGTCACACTGTTATATTGCTTTGTGAAATTTAATTCTGCTTTAACGTGCATGTTATAATTCACGTTGGTGATTACAATATTCAAATACGACTTGTTTATTTTTTGGCTGATAAAAGTGATAAAATGATAACTTTGCGTTTTGTGTTTATACATTTCCTGCTCACTAAAATTATAATTTTCAGTTGCAGAATATTATTTTGCCTCGATTTGTGTATCAAAGCAAAACGAAATTTCAATATTGATGTTATTACATTTTCCAATTTGGATATGAAATTAATCATGTTTGGGTATTTTGTAAATATGTATTTTTAGATAATAATTATGTAGCAACGTCATTTCGTTTTAACTTCATTCACTAGGAATATTTTTATTGCATATGACGAGTTTTTTTGCACTGACTAATAAAACATTTACATTTGAAAATAAAACCTGTTTTCTTTCCTCACAAACAAATTAATTAAACAATGATGACTTAATTTAATTTATGGATAAGAAGATACAAAAAATAATAACAATGAGATCATGACGTGTATGTATTTTTGATTTTATGTCAAATTTGAATATGTATTTATCTAATAAACGGAAACAGAAATAAATTAGGAAATGCCCCTCAGATACGCCAGTTTTAATAATACAATAATAATTAAATGGGCTCGAATACGTTAAATGTTTCATGATTATTGAATTTACATTTGTGGGATGCTTTTAATCTGGATATAATATTAATAATATACAGGGCGATTGAACAACCAACGCCAAACAAATATTAAAGTAACGAAGGTACCTATCACAATTTAGCCCCCTTGAAGTAGGTCTGTTTTTCAAATTTAAACATGATTTTATTTGCTTTGCGTTATGTATATTTATTAAATTTTGAGACGAAAAAGGTCTCGCAGCTTATCTAAATATCAGAGCCTTAAGTAGTAGTCGAGTTTTTAATAATTTATAATAAAAAAACAGTTTCAATAAATTGTAAAAAGTGTAGACTTTGTTCTGTTGTAGTATGGAAATTTGATATTATTTTTTTATTACCAAGTTTTGCCCAAGTATTTTACTGCACGTATTTTCTCGAAAACATTGCAAAGTTGATATGGACTACACTAACATTGTGTGTAGCTTGATAAGAATATATTGAGAGTAATACATGACAACGGGAACGGTTGCGGAACAAAGTATAGAGCGTTTTGTTTTGTATTTTAAGAAGTGTATTATTAGTTCTGTGATTTTATCTAGCATTCACAATTTTTTCCTGTAAAAGCTATCCTTTATGTAATATTTGTCATTGGCCTCCAGCTATGGTTTAAAAAAATAAACGAGTAGAACTGAAGGATGTTCATTTAATTTTTGTGCCTTTTTTAAATATACGTATTATGGTAATTAGTAGGTTACAGTTTGCTGCTAAATTATACATATCTGGTTTAGTCACTTAGCTTTTAAGTAAGCAAATACGAGTTTTATTTTTTAATTCTAAAATACCTAAACAGGGTGGCCATTTTTCTGGAAAACAGGGAAAACCGGGAAAAGTCTGGAAATTTAGAAATTTTTCATTTTAGTCAGGGAATTGTACAAATTTTAATGTAAAGTCAGGAAATTTCACGAAATAGTTAGGGAAAATTCTGTAAAATGCAATTAATTTAAAATTTTTATTTTTGCCTGCAAAACGAAAATTTGTTACCTAGGTATATGTTTATAAAATTTATATTTATTTTTTGGGTTTTCCTTAAAGTTTAGATGTATTTTGTTATGCGTGGTGACAAATTTCCATTTGCTATTAAGTAGTAATTTAAGTTTGCTTTGCTAATTTTTATGTTGGGTTACAATTTTTATTTAACAAACAGTTGAAATTGGCTTTTTGTGCCATAAAAATAAGCCAGGGAAAACTAAGTTTATCAGTCAGGGAAGTTGAAAAGCAGTTTTAAGTGGCCACCCTGCTAAAAATGTGATTACAATTTGTTATTCCTGAAAATCACATATTTACATTTCATTAAATGTTACAGTTCATACGTTTTTGCAAAATTATATTTTTAGTAAAATGTTATTACTTATTACAAAGAAATTTGTCATGCACTAAGCGGAATACTATTGTGTCCTCAAGCAGGAAAAAGATGAAGTGTGGACTTCGAGTGTACTTTCCCATACTAGATATTAATACTTGCAAAAGTGGAAATATTATAATAATAACGTTACCGTCTGTTGGATTTCTAAGAAAACAAATTATATAGGCAATCCTCCATTCCGTCCATACTTCAACTACTTTGTTACAGCTGTCATGTCAGTTCGCCAGCAACAATGTGATGCGGGGTTCAGTAATCATGCTCAGGATTAGTAATCATGTTCGGGATTAGTAAACATGCACGGAATTAGTAAACATGCACGGAATTAGTAATCATGTTCGGGATTAGTAATCATGCTTGGGATTAGTAATCATGCTCGGGATTAGTAATAATGCTCGGGATTAGTAATAATGCTCCGGATTAGTAAGCATGCTCGGAATTAGTAAGCATGCTCGGAATTAGTAAGCATGCTCGGAATTAGTAAGCATGCACGGGATTAGTAATCATGCTCGGGATTAGTAAACATGCACGGGATTAGTAATCATGTTCGGGATTAGTAAGCATGTACTGGATTAGTAATCATGCTCGGGATTAGTAAGCATGCTCGGGATTAGTAAGAATGCACGGGATTAGTAATCATGTTCGGGACTAGTAAGCATGCTCGGGATTAGTAATCATGCTCGGGATTAGTAAGCATGTACGGGATTAGTAATCATGCTCGGGAATAGTAAGCATGCTCGGGAATAGTAAGCATGCTCGGAATTAGTAAGCATGCTCGGAATTAGTAAGCATGCACGGGATTAGT
Organism: Ctenicera cuprea; assembly: GCA_958336395.1. Taxonomy (NCBI): domain Eukaryota; kingdom Metazoa; phylum Arthropoda; class Insecta; order Coleoptera; family Elateridae; genus Ctenicera; species Ctenicera cuprea. The sequence continues at coordinate 52,780,009 of OY284490.1, forward strand.
AATCATGCTCGGGATTAGTAAACATGCACGGGATTAGTAATCATGTTCGGGATTAGTAAGCATGTACTGGATTAGTAATCATGCTCGGGATTAGTAAGCATGCTCGGGATTAGTAAGAATGCACGGGATTAGTAATCATGTTCGGGACTAGTAAGCATGCTCGGGATTAGTAATCATGCTCGGGATTAGTAAGCATGTACGGGATTAGTAATCATGCTCGGGATTAGTAATCATGATCGGGATTAGTAATCATGCTCGGGAATAGTAAGCATGCTCGGGAATAGTAAGCATGCTCGGAATTAGTAAGCATGCTGGGAATTAGTAAGCATGCACGGGATTAGTAATCATGTTTGGGATTAGTAAGAATGCTCGGGATTAGTAATCATGCTCGGGATTACTAATCATGATCGGGATTAGTAATCATGCTCGGGAATAGTAAGCATGCTCGGAATTAGTAAGCATGCTGGGAATTAGTAATCATGCTCGGAATTAGTAATCATGCTCGGAATTACTAATCATGATCGGGATTAGTAATCATGCTCGGGAATAGTAAGCATGCTCGGAATTAGTAAGCATGCTGGGAATTAGTAAGCATGCTCGGGATTAGTAAGCATGCACGGGATTAGTAATCATGTTCGGGATTAGTAAGAATGCTCGGGATTAGTAATCATGCTCGGGATTACTAATCATGATCGGGATTAGTAATCATGCTCGGGAATAGTAAGCATGCTCGGAATTAGTAAGCATGCTGGGAATTAGTAAGCATGCACGGGATTAGTAATCATGTTTGGGATTAGTAAGAATGCTCGGGATTAGTAATCATGCTCGGGATTACTAATCATGATCGGGATTAGTAATCATGCTCGGGAATAGTAAGCATGCTCGGAATTAGTAAGCATGCTGGGAATTAGTAATCATGCTCGGAATTAGTAATCATGCTCGGAATTAGTAATCATGCTCGGAATTACTAATCATGATCGGGATTAGTAATCATGCTCGGGAATAGTAAGCATGCTCGGAATTAGTAAGCATGCTGGGAATTAGTAAGCATGCTCGGGATTAGTAAGCATGCACGGAATTACTAATCATGATCGGGATTAGTAATCATGCTCGGGAATAGTAAGCATGCTCGGAATTAGTAAGCATGCTGGGAATTAGTAAGCATGCTCGGGATTAGTAAGCATGCACGGGATTAGTAATCATGTTCGGGATTGGTAAGAATGCTCGGGATTAGTAATCATGCTCGAAGCATAACTTGTCCAGGTCCAAATATTTTTGTGAACGAATATCTTTTTTTTAAAATACGAATAATTGGAATTTACGTTTTCTAGAGTAGCCAATCAAATCTTAAATACGTCAGCCACAAAATTAGAGGAGGGGGACGTGTAACCCCAACAGAATAAAATTTTCTTAAAACTAACATTTGATTCTTATACTAGTCAAGATTAGTAATTCTTCTTAAGCAGAAGGTATTTATTGTTTCCCGTTAATTAAATAGAGGGGTACCTATTTTCGATTTAAAAAAATTCATAGAAGGTGCCACAGTAAAATTATGATATTCACCTCTATATGACTACAAAGTAAAAAATGAGCGAAACACTTCGCCTGGACTTTCCTATACTTATAAATTAACATTGTTTTATATTTTTCAACACTTTCGATATGCACCTGTCTAGACCCGGCTAGTAAAAGTAAGCAGCGTTTATAAAAACTTCAAGCGTGAAGAGCGTAACTTAAACGTACCATTACCACGCTGGCTCCGCAACTGAGTACATGTAAAACAACCGAACTGAAATGAACCGGCGGCACGAGTAAGGAAGCGTGTTGATGTTTGAAAATGTATTAATAACTCGAGAAGTATTATTTTTAGCAAGAAAATACTCTTATTAATTTGTATTTAGAATTTCAAAACCTTTCTGATTTTAAAGCCAAAATGCCACGTTTCCATTAAAAAAAAAGTTATTTTTTACCGTGGCCGCCATATTAAAATTGGAAACTCAAGTTTTTTTCTTAAATACAATCGAGAAGAATTTGCCCTACAACTTTGCTCTTGAGTTTGCGAGTCTATCTATTAAAATAAAAAAGTTAGCCTACACTGAACATTAAACGACTAGTACAAGAATAGAACTGCTGTAGAAAGTATGTGAAATTCTTCTAAGGACAAAAAGATTATTAAGGGGCAAAAAATTCGATTTTTGATTTTTTGTAAAAAGATTCTCCTAGAGCAAACAAAAGAAGAAATCAATTTTTTAAGTTTGTTGCGAAAATTTGGGGGGGGGGGGGGGGGGAACAGTAGCCCCCCTAAATATTAAATTATCAAAAAAATATTATGATATTCGGATTTTGCTATTAATGGTGAGGTCTTTCACATTAACAGAAATATTTTATTGACCCCCGTTAAATAAATAAAAGGGTACCAATTTTCAATCTTCAAAAATTCACAGAGGGCTTCACAGTGAAATTATAGCAATGAGCAAAGAAACAAATTGTAGAAGATTCCCAGCTCTATCAGCTTAAAAAGTTTAAACAAAAACGTGTGGCCAGTTTTTGAGAAATATTTTTTTGAAAAATTCCAAAATTTTGGAGTGATGTCATTGCGATCATTTTCATATTTTCAAAATTAATTATATTTCATGGTATAGTACCCTTGAAGGGCTACCACACAAGATGTAGTTGATTCCAATCAGATAACTGGTTTTTGAGTAAATGGGCGTTAAAGTCGAAATTTTCAAAAATTCGTAGCGGCCGCCATGTTGAAGCTAGAGAGTTCGGTAAAAAATCGTTTGATTTGTCCTAAGGCCTTCTTGAATCTCCACTATTAAAATTTCCAAAATTCCGTTTCTGAAAAAAATGCTACCAAAAAAACATGTCTAACTTCCGCTTCCGGTTTCGGATTCTTTTTAAAAGCTTATTTTGTCGATGAATTTTTGATATACCTCCTCATTCCAAAGCACATCGAAATCGGTCCAGCCGTTCCGGAGATATGAGCGTTACCCACACACCCACAGACAGACATTTTTTAAAAACCACTTTTTTAGGATCCTGGAAGCCCAAAACATGTATTTCCGTCAAAATCTCGATTTTGAAAATTTGCATGAAATCAATACTTCCCTATACTGAAAGTATAGGAAAGTAAAAAACACGTATCGCCAGTTCTTCAGATATATTGTTTTAAGTATTTGGAATTTACATTTTCTACAGTAGCCATACCAAGGATAAAAGTATCCAAAAACTAACATTAGATTTTGGTTTTGTTTAACAAAAAAAGGTGCCTATTTTCATTTTTCAAAAATTTATAAAAAGCGCCACGGTAAAATTACAGACTTCGCCAAAAATCTAAATTGTAGTTTAAAGACTATAGGAATTAATTTCGTTTCAACGCATACTACCCACAAAGGGCTCTCAAAGAAGTTGTAGTTATCCCGATCAGGTAACTACTTTTTGAGTAAATGGGCGTTAAATTTTGAAGCTAAAGAGTTCGGTGAAAAAGTTTGCCTTAAGTTCTTCTCTTAGATCCTGTGCTCAAATTTCAGATATTTTATTTTGAAAAAAACGCCGCCAAAAAAACGTCTTACTTCCGCTTCCGGTTTCGGTTTTTTTGAAAAGCTTAACTAGAACTACAATTTTCTAGACACCTCTTCATTTAAAATTTCATCAAAATCGGTACAGTACTTTCGCCGCCGTTAGAGGCGATACATACACCTACCCATAGACAGACATTTTTTAGAACCACTGTTGTTAGAGTCCTTGATCCCCAAAACGTGCATTTGCGTTAAAATCTTGATTTCGAACATCGATACTTATACCGAAAAGGTATGGGAAAGTAAGTAAAAGGCAGCCTTGACAGAGCGACTACAGCAAGCATGCATTTTATATGGACAAACACGTTTGTGTAATGATTTAATGAATTGAATAGACAAATAACAAATGTTGTTGATTTTTCTAAAATATAATTTATATTATGGTTTCAAAACACCCAAATTCCATTTTTCCATTGTATGTTTGTTACTCCCAAATTTTCAATGGGAAAGTTAAGTTAACAATAATATTGAAATAAAAGAACCAATTATTATTCTCAGTTTTATTAGTTTATATAGTTGCATTTAATTTCCGAGTACTACTCAATAATTTACGAGATTTTTGCTAAATTGTTTTAGAAAAATATAACATGAGAAAAATGGGTAACTGAAGCAGTTAATGCTTGTTGACAGGAATTCTTAAATCAAGATCCGTTTAACTAAAGCAAATTATATAACCTCTTCCAACTTGAATGATTTTTTGTACTTTGCACAACAATTATAATTTATAACTACACATTATTATCAAATTGATAACGATATTGGATAGGGTCACAAATTTGTAGTAAAATAAATAATGTAATTTTCAAATTGCAGTTTTTCAAACGTTATTTGAACTTGCATTTAATGTAATCTCCAATCTATTTATTCGAATTTCTTATTCGCAATAATTAAAACTGTTATCATGTATTGTAAAAACGCTTTGGTATAATAATTAATAATAATTGATACCAATGTAATTATCAATACAATGTTTGTATTTGAATTGGTTGCGTCCACCGACCTTTCCAATGAAATTTTGTCGTTTGGATATTGCCCAAATGTAAAGTTTCAAATTCATTTACCTCTTAAATTTTGTCGTTTTGCTGTTACTGTAATTGGCGTTGAAGAAATGGGAGGGGAGTACAACCTGCGATAATACTACCAAAATACCTACAGCTAATTATTACAATTAATTTGAATATAAATAGTTTTTAATTAAAACAATTATTCAATAAATGTTACTGTAAATATTTTAATTTTAAGAAAAGTACGTTAATATAACCAAAACATAGTTCAAATGGAACCAACAAGAGGTAATGCACTAAGCAATTTGTGGTTAAAAATAGAATAAATTATCTACTGGAAGGCATATCGTATCCTAGCCGAAATGTTATCGTACTTTCCAAGTGTCTCATCTCCTGCCATCTGTTCGAATTGTAAGTAACTGCAGATTAGCTAGGCGAAATAAAGAAGTAAATTCCAATTTAATCAATTTTTATGATATAAACAATTAAAATATTTCTGTATTGAAAGATATTTTTTTAGAATTAAAATTTTTTCATAGTTTTAACTTAATTTCATTTAGATAAATAAAATTTAAAATATATAAAGTAGGCATGTGTACAGAAAGTGCATAAATTATTTGCACACCGCAGGAAGTACACTCACTTTCTTGAAAAAAAAAGGTTTCATACAGTTGTTGTTATTCTACGTTGTAATGAACGAAAACTAATGTTACCTACTGTTTAAGTGATTTTAGCCCAGTTATTGTTTCTTATCAGTAGATTTTTAGTACTGATGCTGTGGTTGTGTTTTTTTTGTTCAATGCCTGAATTAATCTTTGGACTCGATACTTATGATAAGCCCGCATAATTATGAATTGAATGATTTTTGAGATAATCTAAAGAAACTTTTCTGACGTTGGAAGCAACTAATATAACGTTAAATTTAGATATAAGTTTGATGTTTTAAGATATTTCGTAGTTTTATACAGGGTGTCTCGGAAGTGCCTCCGAAAAGCTGCGGAGCATGTTAGAATATTAAAAATGTAACGAAAAGTTGATTATAAACACGTTTTGATATAGACAAGGTCGTTTTATTTTACCTATCGTGTTTTTGGAAAATTGGTTTTCGTGTCACCACTCGACTTGTCTACATTATTTGTGATTTAGTTTGACGTTTGATATAAGTGTGTATACTTATTTTTCTAGTGGTTTTAATTTCAACCGTTTGTGCCTCAACTGACCAGTTTTTTTTTCGCGCTACAAATTTCGGCAAATCAAGAGTAGCAGTCGTGGAAACTTTTCGGGAATTTTCTGTGGGAAAGTTTACAAAAACTAAATTCACGGAATTTGACCATCTCTACTTAGAACAATATGGTTCCAGGGTCACGATATGCACTTTCGACTTTATTTTTAATCTTAATACGCTTCTACGATTTCCCGGAACAATTTGTGTAATAATAAATTTAAAAAAAAACTTGAATTTTAGTATTCCACACTAACCCATTAATTGCAGCTGCTTTCACTTTTTGTTTATTCGCTACAATCCCTATTATACGGAGTGGATACAGAACTTATTTAGAAAAAAAATTTATAACTGTGAGAGTCAACAGTCAACAAAATATGACGTTATAAACACATAATAGGAAGATAATTGAAATTAGTGTCAATTCGGAAAGCATGCTATAGGATTGTTGTTGTAGATTTTTTGTGCTAATATCTTCCATTTATGGTGAACATGACGAGTTACTGCAAGTCAGTATCCCAGCCACCAGTAACACACCGCGGCGGCTAGTCTGGTGGATGTAAAATAATCATAGGATGTTATTGTTGTGTGAAGCTGCTTAATGCTGTTTATGTGCCTGAGATAAGTAGTTTCAGAGTTATTAGCCACCAAGCACAAACTTTATTTTTGTATCCGTCCGGTTTATCATTTATTTGGTAATTTTATTACATTACTAGCTAACCAGGGTCTTTTATTGGTTGTAACCAGGATTGTTGGCACCATTTTAATCATTTGGTTTCAATTAAGGCCATTTTTTAATTTTAAGCAAGGAGTTAATCACTTTACAGTAAAAACACGCTCAGGGACGGACTCATCCCCCCCCCCACCCACATTCTAGGCAGTTGGCAAAATCACGCAAAAGTTGTAAAAACGCCGAAACCCGCATAACCGCAAAAAAGTTCCGTCAACACACAACATATGGAGAAGGAATTTTAAATTCGGATTTTTAAGGCTTCTAATCAGGTTGAGTAGGTATTAGCACAGATAAGGTTAACACTACAGATATACGGTAAATATGTGAGCTATCGGCAGCTTGTTTTATGTGATTAATAATCTGCAAAAAGATGGCGCTACAATGACAATTTATAATTAAGTCACGGATGACTGTAATTGAGCAGATTACTTAGCACATATTCAAACCAAAAGTTAGACAGCCATCTGCCATGCTTAATTGTCAAATCGCAATTTTTCGTAAATAATTAATATTGAAGCCAATTCTACTTAAATTATATTCATAATGTGACAGATGCACTCAAATCCCCGATAAAACAGTTTCCAACACATTTCAACAGTAATAAACAAATAGCGATAGCAGCGCCCTAAAATTGGTCTGGTGCGTTGTAGCCAAACTAACGCTAATTTCGTCTCCAAATATGAGCGGACATTTTGTATAAAGGGTCGTATATCTGTAGTGTTAACCTTATCTGTGGTATTAGTTATCATTATATTGGTTCATTCATTCCATTGCATATCGAATAACAATTAACAAAAGCAAAGCTGCATTCAGTTACGATCTTAGCGAGCCGCAGCCGATGGCAACCGGGAACGTAACACGCTTACGCCGTACCAGCCCTTGATGCAATTTATTGCACACTTGACACTGGCAGTCTAGTTCAGTAATCAAATTTTTGGAAAATAAGTAATATTTGCATAGAATTGAAATCAGTCTGCACTCTGCCTCTGCAAGTCTCTTCATATTTAGAGCGGAGAGGTTCCTAAAAAGTACAAGTTAATTTTTTCAACAAATCTATTTTTATGTCCCTGCTGTCTCAATGTACTTAAAATCCCAATAAAATATCTGTCCGTCTGTCAAAGAAAAGTTACCCATTTTTTTGCCGAACTATTGAGATTAGCAAATTGAGGATTGCTTCTTCCCCCTCCCCAAAAGTTTGTTGGGTCTGCTCTGAACCCGCTTTTGTAAAGTAAATTTCTTGATTTTCAAATATTTGCATTTTCAAATTGTTTTTTTAATACCTCTTAACTGGTTTTATAGAATAATCTGTACTACTGTTTAAACTGAAATATTTCTAAATATTTATTGTTTTTGTTTAAGCGCATAAAAATATTTTATTTAATGTTATTTAGGGTTTTTATACAAAATTTCATTACAAAGGAAGGAAACATAAATCAAAAATTTAAAGTTTTAAGTAATGTAAGGGTCGGCTCATTTTTCATTGCGAATCAAAGAAATCAGAATTTTTTTCATTTATTAATAAAAAAACCATCGATTTCGTTTTTTTTAAATTTTGTTCATGCCACTGCTATAATTAAAAATCTCTCTCATTCAGGGTCGTGAGATAAATGAGTGGAAATTTTCAGGTTTTTCCAAAGTAATATATGTCATTTCCTGTTTTAAAATCTTTATTTAATCATGATTTTGTTTAATAACTTTGAATTGCCGATTTAATTTACTGATTTAAATCAAACATGTCCTGGTTAAAATATCCTCTTGTTGACTAGAGTCATACTTGCAGTTGTAGCGCATCAGAGCGTAGATATTTATTTAATTTAAAATTGATTTTTAGATGGCAGTTGGTGGTTTTACCTCTGTTTTAGATTACATACGGCTCCCATTTTCAAATGCATGCAAATACAATTAAATAAAGATTGCAGTGCGCGGAGAAAATTCAATTGACTTTGTTTCCAGTACCACCTCCATTGGGACATTCACCGAAATATTTTTTAGTTTCATACAAAATATGCAATTTTCAAGTACATCTTTTAGTGTTTTTAAAGCTAAAAATAGTTCCCAATTAAAATTATAATCTTGATTTTCCTGAAAACATGTTATGTTAATTCTTAAAATTTTATATTTTTAGTTGAACGTTGCCGTGGCAGCTTGCGAAATATTATTGTCAGTAAACATATGACCAATGATGTTTTGGAAAAACTCCAAATTGTTCAAAAGTACAGGAAATGACGGTTTACATTAAATTAACCTTATAAATATTTGCATGCTCATAACCATTCAGTTGTTTTTGCTATAAATTGAATGCGTGTCTTGTTAAACAATTAAGTTGTGTTAAAATTTGTTGCTTTTTGGCCTTGGCTTATGTTCGGAGATTATGATTTAGCAACCTTGTAGACTTGGGGCTATTCACTCGCTCATTTATTTACATCGTCATTACAAAATAATTCTAGAACTTATGTTGCACTAATTGTAATTAAATAAACGTAATTGCATTTTGTTTGGCTGAAAGTTAATTTTAAAATGTCCATACGGTTTATATCATGAAGTTACGTTGACATTTACGATCTGAAACAATTAGATAAATTGAAGATGCAGCTATTTTTGCACTAGTGCGAATGATGAAACATTTACGTTGAATTTATAAAGGGTGATATATAACCTATAAGCATTTAATGTTTTAAATTAATAATTTTAGACATTTAAACAAACAAAAATAATATTAATTTGAAGTGTCTGTTTTTAAATTTCAGAAATCTTCTTTCTTTTAATTTTAAAACATGTTTTGGGGAAGCAAATATACTTTTCCAGATTTATAAATTAAATTTTTTTCACTCATAGCGTCGAATAATTTTTTGCATTTTACGTCAATAACGTTTTTTATTAGTTTGAAAATATTTTTAAAATGTCCATTATTATTAAAATTAATGGTTTAATTAGTACAAATTTTTAACTTCAATAGCCTTATTTAAATTTATATATTCTTCATATTTAATTAGCTAATTAACTAATCTATTATCACTAAACCTTGCGCCGAGTACCAAGCTGGACGATATAATAAAAGCAAATAAAACTAGAGAAATGACATTGAAAAGGTTGTCCATCCCAAATTACACAAATTAGCTATATTTTATTCCAGTAACTAAACAAGTTTTGTTATTTTTCTGTGAATACATTCATAAATTTTTCTAATTTCGTGATTATTGTGTATACTTCTGCATAATTCACAATTTAACATTGGAAAGTAAGTTCAGGTAGCTTTCCCATTGTGCTCTTTAAGTAATCGTTAAATTTTGTATGACGATCACATTGCGCAACTATTTGAAGGTTCTTGCTAACGATTGTGTTCAGGAACTATGTAATTATTTTGTTATTAAGTGCTATTTAAAAAGAGTTTTGTGATTGTAATGTCAATGTTTGTTTAGTTCTATGTTAGTATGTTATCAAAAATATGGATATGAGTGCACGTTTAGGCGAAATACAGTTTTTTGAACTTGAATATATTATTATAGGAATAGGAGAACATATTTAAATATTAAAAATTGTTTGCTTGACGCGCACCGCACGTGAGCTGTGAGTAAAATAATGTTCTAGTAGTCCCTTGCGGTTTACAGTAGTGGAGCTACCTGAAAAATAGGCTACACAATGAACAGCATTTCTATCGTGTTTGGTTAGTTGCCTATGGTCGACACTAATTACTTCTATTATTTTGTTTTTGTAAACTCTGGTGCATAACATATATGTATTGTATATGTTTGCTACACAATAGATTTAGGGTTTGTTTTTCGTTTTTAATTTACGTGCAGTCTTTTAAATAATAATGCAACTTTAGCCATCTAAATGAAGAAACGGGTATTTCTTATTATTATCAAATTTTATCGTGCAATTTTTGAGATTTCAATTGTTTTGTTTTTTTAAAGAATAAATGTTAAAAAAATTATGGAAATAGTTTATTGTCAAACGCTTCGTATTTCTATCAACAATTTCAGCACTTCATTTGGTCGCGAAAGAATTTCCTGGTGCGACAAATACAGGGTCCGTCAACACCCTGCAGTTCTCAAATATCTATGTAAATGTTGAGGATAGAGAAATACAAAAGTTGTTGATAATTAACTGATGCATATCCTAAAATTGTTATCAAATATACTGGGCGTTTGGTTACGCCCCGACAGCATTTAATTTGGTGTTTTAAGTACAACACCCTGTATATTATTACATTTTTAGGTTCTAAATTTAATTACAGGTACCGATAAACTTATTAAGCTTCAGCAATATTCAAAGTAACGGTTTTTGAGTAATTGGCATTATTGAAAAAATTTTGACATTTGCTGGCTAATATTAAAAAGTTAAGATACCAAAAATGTTACGTTTTGCTGCTTTTCGCATATTATTAACACATTATACAGTATTCAGCAGTATGTTTAAAACAGCAGATTACTATACAGGCTATTCATAATTTGTTGTTCATTTTACAAAACTTCAAATAACATTAACTTTTGTTTTTAAAATTGCACACCCAATGTTATTAAACAGGGTTCCCACTGACCCTGGATAACCTGGAAGTCATGGAAAAGTCAGGGAATTAAAATTTTAACCTGGAAGTCATGGATTTTATGCAGAATTTGGCAAAAGTCTTGATTTTTCTCTTGATTTACAGTAAAAAACCTGATTTTCCTGCAGTAGTGTTAACATAATAATAACATTATAAAATTAAAAATTTTCTGATTGAATTTTTAAAACTGCCGCTTATAAAACTTTTGCTGCTAAAGGTTTTTAAAATATCATTGAGGTACTTTTCTTATCCTTGTTAAATTCCAAGGAACATAATATGGCTTATGATTAGGTGCCACATACTGTCTTGAATTGACAAAAAACGCATAAACGTGATTATTTTTGCGTCTCTAATTTTATTGATTTTTTTTGTCGAAAGTCGTAGGTAAGTATGATTTTTGGTCATGGATATCCTGTAAAAGTCATGGATTATAATTTTTGATAGTTAGTGGGAACCCTGTTAAAACACAGTCAAATGTAGAATTAAATTCTTTTGAAATTTGATATATGGTTTTGCATACTAAAAACTAATATTTCTATATTTTCTCGTTCTTTTTACTTTCACGTACCTTTGGTATAGGGCAGTATTTATTTCATGAACATGTTCGAATTCTAGATTTTAACGGTAATACGCGTTTTGGGGCTCAAGGAACCCAAAAGAGCAGTTTTAAAAAAATGTCTGTCTGCGGGTGGGTGGGTGGGTGTGTGACGAAAGTACTGGACCGATTTTGATGAAATTTTAAATTAAGAGGTATATCGAAAATTGTAATCCTAGTTAAGCTTTTCAAAAATTCCAAAACCAGAAACGGCAGTTAGACATGTTTTTTTGGTAGCGTTTTTTCCGAACTAAGTTTCGGAAATTCGAATTCGGCCAGAATGATTTTCATAGGTCGCGACTTTAGACGCTCCATGGACTTTTTTACAGGACTTTTAATTCCCTACAACTTTTGCATCAATATCTGTCGTGGTTTCCGCAACTTTTCGAGTCACAAGTCGCAGCGCGCGTTTAAAATTTTTTTTTTCCGCAAATTGCGGTGACTTGATCTATCGTAGGCCTCGATGTAGCCCCATAATAAGATCTATTGGTCACCTTGGTGTCAAATACACAACAAGATGGAAAAAGAATTTGACATGGCACTTGGAACATAACAAAAGAAAGATTTGTTTTGTTTTCATGGCCCACCAATTTTTATTTGAAAAAAAAAATAAATAAAAAAGTACGAAAATAACAGAAATAATAATTTTTGGTTGAAAAACCACGTGTCAATTCCAAAGAGAATTTAATTCTATATTGGACTGTGTTAAAAAATACTGGGTTACAGTTATTGAAATTTAAAGTTTTGCTAAATGGACAATAAATTATGAACAGCCTGTATACGAATCTGTTGTTTGTAACACACCACCGAATACTTTATAATGTATTAATATCTGCGCAAAATAGGCAAACTTTAACGATTTTGGTATCTAAAGTATTAATTTGTTAATATTATTCAAATGTCAAAATTTTTGCAAAATTTCAAACAACTCGAAAACCGTTAATTTTGATATTATTAAACGTTAATACTTTTATACTTGTAATTAAATGTAGAATCTATAAATGTAATAAAGTACAGGGTGTTCTATTTAAAATAACAAAGTAAACTGCTGTATGGTCGTAACCAAACACTCGGCATAATTGATAATAATTGGGGGTTATGCAGCAGTTAATTACTAACAGCTTCTGTATTCAAAGTTTTTCTGTATCTTTAATATTAACATAGTTTACCAAAGAACGTTTTTACTCTCCTCTAGGTACTTCCAGTATATGACCTTTTTTTATTTTTGGAACGTTCAAAGCTATGTGCTTTGTTGTATTAAAAATAAATAAAAATTGTATGAATGACTTTTCTACTTAGTTCCTATTTCAAAAATAGTTTAAACGTTTTTAAATCTTGTCTGTTTTAAGTACTATGTCCGACATGTTATAATCACACGAAAGTTCAGCGATCAAGGGGTCAGTAGTTCATTAATTAAATGGGTAAAAGCTGTTTGTGACCAGAGCGTGGTTGTCGTTTTGTTTCACGTGCATGTTAATTTGGGTCTATTGTCACATAGATTTTTCATTAAAAAAAGAGACGAGATGTAACAAATGACATTAGCATTCTGCAACTATTAAAAAGCAAACAGTTTTCAAAAATATAAGATCGTTTCAATTATAATTTGTTTTGTTCAATATTTACATGTTACAATTATAGTCATTCAGATACATCTATATATAACTACTACTACTACTACTTTTAATTGATGTTTATACTAGATGCCATCATAATCAATATTCACTAGCTTCCCTAAATCGTAAACTACTTATTGTGTAAATTGTTATTGTTTCTCTATTGATTTTGAATTAATTTCCTATTAGGCTGGTAGCAAACCCGGAATTAATTTATAAGTTTGTTCAGCCATTTGTAAACCTTTTTGTGGTAACTTATTGTGTGAAATGAATTTTTTGTTTTAGTGAGAATGCGAAAGCTTCAAACTTACTTCCTATTGTTCGTTTCATTTTTCGTGCGTACAAATTGATACAGCAATTTTTAGAGCGTAACTGCGCTTCAGTTTCAAAGCAGTTCTATTTCTTGCACATTATCCATGTTAAAGCATTAACACAGTACGCAGGATAGTTGTTTTTATTGTAAATATAATGAATGGTTTTCACTTCCATGCAGGAATCCCAGTTTTCCCAAAAATTCTAAAATTTAGGAAAAGATGCGAATTGTCTTAAAATTGCCCTTAAATTTATTTTGAGATCCTAAAAGTCCCAAATTTATACTATTATTTGATAAGGTTTTTTTAATAAGAATAACATTAATTGCATTCTGTTTTTATTAAAAATCTCGCCGAGAAATACACAGCCAACAAAAGTCTCTCTAGGTAATAGTTCTGTATTATTTATTTTAAAAGCAATAATGGTTCAAGTAGCTTGCTTAGAGTATCTGATAATTTATTTTTCTAGACGAACCATTTATTCCTGTAGTCGTTGTGGAAATTAAAATAAAAAAAATTTCTAAATTTACTCTGGCAATTCGATTTTTTCACGAAACATGAAATCATTTTCTTTTTAAAAGATTTTGTCTTATCATTGAGAAACTAGCAAGGACTATATACATTTTATATAGCGCTTGACACTATCCATTTTTTTTCTATGAAATATAGAATCTGTACTACTGATCCCAAAGAAAATTCTATCTTCGTCTTTACGATAATGCAAAGTGCATTTTTTAAAATAAGATAATACTTTTACTTTCTTATTAAGAAAGTATTGCAATCGGACAGAGACCCCCCCCCCCCAAACTTTTCAAGGACGTGTAGAATGTATCAAGAGATCTGAAAAAACTGATCCTCAGCGGGCTATGGAATGAACAGTCACGTCTTTACTAGACTAAGGGAATGTTTATAATGTCAATTTCTGGTTAGGTTTTAATTATTATCTGACATAAACATTTCCTTAGTCTAGCAAAGACGTAACTTTTCATTCCACAGCCCGATGCGGATCAGTTTTTTTTATCTCTTGATACAATAAGCAGGAATGCACCGCAGCGAGTATTCCGTGGGCCGAATATTCCGTCACTTTTTGGAGCTTGCCGAATATTTGGATAAGCCGAATAGTTTTTCGAGTTGTGTACTACACGAAATCAATACTAAATTGCAATTTTTTGAATAATTGATCGAACATTTGGTATTTGGCCGTGAGAGACTGGCCGAATATTCGGTATTCGGTCAGTGGTCAAAATTCGCTATTTGGTGCATCCCTAATAATAAGTTTGTTGATATCGTAGAGTTAAACAACAACAACAAAATTTATAAAAGTTGTATTTTTGAATAAAATAGTTACCTGTAAAATTGACAACACATCTGCTTTTGAAGTGTCCTCCTTAGTTTTAACTTGGATCCCAGTGTGCCTCCCCAAACAAAATTTTCTAGTGCCGCCAATGGGCGAAACTCATTTAAAAGAAATGCCATTTTTCAGAGAAAACACTTCACTCTAGCTAGCCTTCATAGTTATAATTTATTATGCAATTTTACAAAAACAGTTTGTATAAGATTATGCTGCTGTAACTTCTTACATTAAAGCACAAGTTTATTTAATCTTATTGGACGAAGTTGCCTTGGTACGGCAAACTTTCTATCAATATTTTACACTAGTGATATCTTTAATGCACTCTATGCCAGCTTCATTTTACTTGTGGAAGATGGTGAATTCAAGTACAATTTTTTTTATGTTGCAGGTGTTTATTAGGAGTTTAAAAAGTTTATATTACCAAAATAAAATTATTTCCAGAATCAGATTTTCACGATGATGTAATTTTATTGAATTAATTTCGTATTCAATCATTCAATTGTTAGATTTTAAACAACATCTGTGTACGTATCAGTAGTTCTAATCAATCAATGTATTTATTCGGTCATTGAGTTTTCAATCAATTTACTGTAATTTATAAGCAATATAAAGCCGAATGAATGGTTTCGATTTGTTTCATAGAAATATAAAAACATAATGTAGCATCAAATGTTAATTAAAAATGTCACCCTCTAATAATGTAGATTTATTACTTCCAAATAGCTTTCCATTGCGTTACTATGTTTATCTTCTATTTACTAAAACCCAGAAGCGTTGTGCAATGCAGAACAGATATTACCTCGAGTATTGCCCTGCTCTACAATTTGTTCTATTTTGCCTATGCCAGCATCGTTACTAGGAAACATAAAATGTAATATCGAGCTTTAGGAGATTTCCTAGACGGGGCGCTCTGAATTGATTTTGAACGAGTGAAACTTATTTTCACATTTCCACTTTACTCTCTCTTAAACTATAAAACAGAAAAATCTTTATACATCATTATTATTCGTTCATACGTAATATAACATTGATTTTGCGATTTTTGGGTTGGTAAAGCGTTTATAGAATTTTTTTAAATATTTTTATCCTTGGCCTACTGAAAGTATGAATCAAATTCAAAATGTAGGGAATCTTCTCGTTTTCATCTCATATATAGAAATTAAAAGACAAATGCCTGTTTTTTGCAACACCTATTTTTAAAATTACACTTTTTTTAACCTATACTTGCGATGGGCACCAACCGATGCATAAGAGGACAAATACCAATGCCCTGGCGGGGATCTGAACCCCATACTCGCACAGTACTAGCCACTGCTTTTAAATTAACTATAAATATTAAAGTCTTTGAATACTTAACGCACGATATTTATGTGAAAATTTTATGAGCCACTGAAATTTTATATTTCATAAATGCAAAACATTTCTGTACGTTGAATTTGTACAAGTTATAAATCCGACTCTGAAATCATCTTACTACTTTATATTTCGCAAGCGTCTAGCACTTCTAAGGAGTTCTACTTCAAGCGGCAATCTTTTTTACACAATTTCATTTAAAATTTAATTTAAAACTCTTTGTTGAAAATGTTTATGTATCTACGTTCTACATCAGAGACAGAAAAGATTGTGCATATTGAACTTAGGTGGATGTTGCTGTAGCTTTAAAAATTGTATTTGAATGTTTTTGTTTCAATAGTAACGGTATCGATCATATAGTATGTAATTTTCCATAACTAGAAAATGCACCAATTACTCAAAAACGATTTTGAGAAACTAAAGTTTTATAAAAATGTGTTATTCGATCTTGACGAAAAGTAATCGTAAATTAGTTTGCAGGATCACTAAATGTAGCGAATAATTGTTTAAAATATAGAAAAAGAAATTGTCATAAATAATACGAGTGATTGCCATTTTTTCGATAAAATTGTGGTGTAAGTTCACGAGTGGTAGTTAAGATGGTAATTCCATGACCTCGTAGCGGTACCTAAATCTTAACTAGCACGAATTAACTGACACCACAATTTTATCAAAGAAAAATCGTATCACGAGTCGCATTCGTCTTCACTTTCACATTAATTTTGACGCATTATTGGTAACACTGAACTAGTCGGAAATGCTCGGGTGTTTTCGGGAATCGGCGCTCTTAACGTGGTATTGTTTGCTTATTTTCAAATGTTTTGTAGTGGCGTCCTTTTGTAAATTAATTTTTTTATATACCGTTCTTATTTACTGTTGCCGTGAAGTGTTGTAAAAATAGATCGTTTTGGAAAAAAATACTTGTGGTATTTCATAAAATTTTTGAGGGTACGTACATTATTTTGCTCTAAAATTTTAGTTCATATAACCTGTCAAACAAGATACAATTTTAATTTAAATACATTAAAATGTTTTCTAATGAATATTAGCGTTTTATTATAGGTGTGCACTACAATTTGTGTCGGTCATGATTTGAGCTATGATTTGAACACTCGCGATTCAAGTTGGTTGAAATTGTTATCATCGGCCACCGTCGACGTTTCTCGTATTTTGCTTTTTGCTTGTGGACTACAGAGACACTTATTTTTTTTTTTCATAAATTATGTTTTAATTAAATATGACACTTCTGGCCGAAGCAATGAAAAACTATGTATTAAAATAATAATAAATATACCCAAAAGACAGTGTAAATCAGTTTTAAACGCTTTAAGACTGAAGAGCGATTATCGGAAGCTGCTATGGGTTTAATCACTTATTTAAACAAGACCATGCAGTTTAATCAATATAAAACATACGAGATTCGTTCGTTTTATGAAAGGGGACATTTGTGATTGGTTCAATGAAATGTGAGTGGTACATTCTGTGTAAAAAAAGTAGTGTGGTAATTACAATTATTTGAAAAGTAGTGCTTGTGCTTCGCAAAAAATACTTTTTGTCTTCTAAGCATGTAGCTACTATATTAAAGTATGTGCACAGTGTGTGTGTAGAATAAGATTTTCGAAGAAGATTTAAATTTAAATTTGGCTAAAATATACGAAGCAGTATTTTTGGGCGCTGCCGGTTGACCGACAATGTTTGGACGTTGAATTTTTGGGCGCTGCTAATAAAAATTGACATATGTATTGTGATAGAGCTACTTTAAAACGTAATTAGGTACTTTATTTGTTACATAATGTTGAAATTGATTTGACAATTATGTTGTAATATTGTAACATAACAGAGTGTTTCATTTTTTGAAGCACACTATGGTATATAGGACTATAGCGTGCTAGAACAGACCGAAAATTAGTTTAACTTAGGAAGAGTTGTTAAATTTGTTGCTTTTCTAAAAATGGATTCGAGTAGATACGAGATACTTAAGTTAATGAATACTAAATTAACGAAACTGACGACCAAATGGCCGGGAGGTCAATAGTACGGCGGCCAAACGGCGGCGGTCAATAGTCCGGCGCCCAAACGATGGGCTGTCAAACGCGGCGCCCAAATGTCGCGTTTCCAAAATATACGTTTTCATGTAACTTTATAATATAATTTCAAGTTCATGATTTTTGCATTTTAAAATGCCGCTTCTAAATTCTAATAACATTTATTTGACATATGCAATATATAACGGGTATTCGAAAAAAATTCTAGTCAAGTGACCTATGTTTGTCTCCTAACTTACGTCTTGGAGTCCATGTTATTTTTCTGTACATAACCAAGACATTTCCCTGTAGTAAAATCAAAACAAGACCACGTTTGACAGTGCCACTGTCCAAAAATTTCGTCTGAAGCATAAGAAATAAGCTAGGACATGCGTTAACGTTGAAAAAATTACTCCCTAGCCTATACCTAAACAGGAATTTTTTGAACACTCGTTGCTGTTTAAATGTTTACTCCTTTTTCGCCTAATTTGAATGTTTTTTTATTGTATTTCATATACATAAATATTTTTAAAATGCCACGGTTTAATATGCGAGTTTTGTCAATCGGCGGCAGCGCCGCACCGCCAAAATGTCGCATACTGAAGTTTTATCAATCTTCTTATAGAATCAATAAAATTAATGTTTATGCATTGTTGTTGCAAGTTTTAGTTAGTTTGTCTTAAATATCTGGATTGGTAAGCGACATTTGGACGACGCTGTTTAGGCGAGATTTTGATTTCCAGTTGTTTGGGTTGGAAAGTCATAATAGCGCCTCAATAATAGCACTAGCAAAAATAGCGCCAGTAAAAAATGACGTCTGCAAAAGTAGCTTAAATATAGCCGTCAAAAATAGCCTTGGTTTAAAAAGTCGCTGTCAAAAATGGCTTATTCCAAAAAAGCGCCTGTCAAAAATGTCGTCGGCAAAAATAGCTCTTTAAAAATTACTCCGACAAAAATAGCACCATCAAAAATAGCGCCGGAAAAAATTACGCCGTCAAAAACAGCGCCATCAAAAACGTTGTCGGCAAGAAATAACGCCTCAAAATGGACGCTGTAAGAAACATCGCCATGCAAATACTTTGCATTTTGAAGAAAATTTAATCTATTGTTTACACATATTAAATCAAACTTCTATAAAATTGCAAGTATTTGAACGGTGACGTTTCTTAAGGTGTTAATTTTAAGACGTTATTTTTACCGGCGACATATTTGAACGGCGTTATTTTTACCGGCGACATTGTTGACCAACGCCGTTTTTGACGGAGCTGTTTCTGCCGGCGACATTTTTGACCTGCGCTACTTTTGACAGCGACCTTTTTATCGGCGACATTTTTGAGGATGTTTTTTTTGCCGGCCAAGTTTTGACTCTTGGGTTATTTTTACTGGGCGCTATTTTTGATGCAGCTGTTTTGGCGGCGCTGTTATTGAGGCGCTATTATTAGCGTATATCAGTTGTTTGGGCTTTGGACTATTGCTCGCCGGTCGTTTGGGCGCTAATTTATAGATATAAAGTAACTTGAATGCATTTTGAAAAGTAGTGTTTAATCCAGTTTGAAAGTAGTGTTTAATCCAGTTTGAAAGTAGTTTTTACATAATATGTAGCGTGCAAAAAAATTGGGATTTAAAAAAAAAAAATAAAAAAAAAATGATTTATTTGATTTCAAATCGAATTTGTTTGATTTAAATCGATTTTTTGATTAAAATGATTTTTTGAAAGTAGAACAATTTAAGTATAACCTATGCGCACCAAAGTGCAGACGATGCATCGATAAGTTATCATTAGCCATTATTTCACTAGCTGTAAGGACTGGTAATATGCTCCCAGTCCTTGAAATTATTGTACGTATGGATTTCTGTAGAAGTAATAGTTACTTTATAATGTATGCAGTTTTAACACATTACGTAATTCTTAACACCAATTGATTTAAATCACTGGTTTTTTATATAAATTGTTTGATTTTTATAATTTTTATTATTTAATCATGATTTAAATCACGATTTAAATTAACTTGGTTTTAATCTTTGCACCCTGACAATTTTCAAGTTTAACATTTTTTCGATGATTTATAAACCAGATAAAACGCTTTCAGAAAATGTCAGCGCTCAAAGAGCGAGCGCCCAAAGGGTCGGTGCCCGAACAGCAGCGCGCAAAAGTTCTGCGCCGTTCTCGAATATTTTCGTTATTGAGCTGTAAAGTGCAAATGATAATAATATAACAGTGATTAAAAGACATTTTGCTTTTTAGACAGTTTGTAATGGAATCTATTTTTTTTCTATAATTAAAAACAGTTTATCGCGTTGAAAAGGCTTACGTTATTAACAAGTAAATATATTTTACTCTAATATTTTTGATAACTTTTGTTTTGTGCCAAATGCTTAATTTTTCATTTTTATAATGTTATTGTGATTGTTATAAACACAGAAATGATTTTTTACTGCAATGTTAATAGTTGTAATGGTATATTATACAAAGTGGCTAAGAAAACCCCGGCCACTTTTCTTGCGGCGGTCAAGAGATGGCGCTTTAGCAAAGAAAAATTAAATTAAAATACTGGCAACAACGCAGAATCCAAGACGTTTTAGTTGTTTTGATTTAATATGGGGCGTATTTAATAACTAAAACGTCTTGGATTCTGCGTTGTTGTCAGTATTTTAATTTAATTTTTCTTTACTAAAGCGCCATCTCTTGACCGCCGCAAGAAAAGTGGCCGGGGTTTTCCTAGCCACTCTGTATATATACAATAAATACCATTTGCAAATTTTCAAATTTATAATTTCAACTGGTATGTTTTCTAGGTTGTAAATGTTATTTAGAGGTAAATATTACTCGGAAGTTATTTTGTTACGAATTTATTTTGAAGACAGTAACATTTAAACAAGTTTTTGAACACACCTTCAAAAAAGAAAATGTGTTTGATAAATGAATTCGTGTATCGCGAATACATCAGTTCTGAAAACTAAAGCAGTATTTTACCGCAATGGTTTAGAAATATTGACGTCGTATCTTGTCATGCGAACCATTTTTTAAATTACCCCAATATTTTATAACTTCGGCGATGTTTGCGCTTAATGCATACAGGTTTAGTTTTTTTTTCCATTTTTTCCGGGTTATGTTTATAGGGGTTTAATTTTAAAACATTATGATCATCGGTGCATAAAACTTGCAAAGCAGCAATTAGCAATACGTAATTATATTAATTAATGTTTCCGATGCGTTTTATTAAAACATTTTAATGATATCAAAACCATTTCACTGTTCAATAATTTATGTCTGCTATTTGTATTTTACAGGATTTGCTTTCAAATGCGGCGTGATTATCTGATTTGAATAATTATTCACGGAAGCTTCCATAATTATCATTGCTCCGAATTACATGTGACGTACAAAATTTCTGATATTGACAATTAAATTAACTAAATATGTTATGGGCAATTGATGGAAATGACAACTCTCTGATTTCCATTGATTTTTAAAACACTAGCACAAATCGAGGAATTGTTTTAATGAAAAAGATAACAAAAACACCTGTAGTAACATTTATTTAAGGGTCGAAAATTGATTAGTTTACCGTGAACCGTGTTTAGTGAAGCTAAATCTTCCCCTTTTATCGACCGAACGAGTTTTGAGGTTCAAGTGGCAGCGTATTCTGTTTTACAATATTTGTAGATAAATAATATAGCTTTGTTCTACGATATATCGAAAACGGAATTACCGTTGCAATTCCAAGATTGTGCGGAATCTGCCAACTAAACCAGTTGATTAAAAAAGTAGAGCATACTCGGAAAATTGAATTAGTTCGTTGAAAGTAGGTAAATAGTGATTGCCACTGCAAATTAACCGCACTGACTCAAATTACATATTACGTACATTTCAGTAATCCTGGAAATGCAGTTTCAGCATCACTGAACAATTGCCTTGACTAAAGCTTCTCAACTGCCGTCATTGAAGATGCTTTAAGCTTTACAGTCCTGTTTTATTCGAAAATTTTGATTAAACGAACGATGAAAACTGTCAATAGAC
Organism: Ctenicera cuprea; assembly: GCA_958336395.1. Classification (NCBI taxonomy): domain Eukaryota; kingdom Metazoa; phylum Arthropoda; class Insecta; order Coleoptera; family Elateridae; genus Ctenicera; species Ctenicera cuprea. The sequence continues at coordinate 52,802,366 of OY284490.1, forward strand.
TTTATATTGGGAATTAATTTTAAAATAAGGTTTGGAGGCACCAAAAATGCTAATATATACGAAATGCGTTTTAAAAAATGGCGCTACAAATCGAAAAAATTGACTAAAATTTAGATTATGTAGGTAATTAATGGAAAACTAGCAGAACCCCTGGTCTACGCCGCTACTTTCATACCCGGCGCTTGACGTTCTAAATGAAACCCGTGAAAAACACGAAAAGAATCCCAGAAAGAAACCGAAAGAAAAACCCGCATAAAATCTTCATGAAATACATCTACCGAAAAAAAATCATAGCCTCAGTAACATTCGTTAAAAAAGTATGTTTGTGAACTGAAAAATGTTGTTAGTCATTTGCATATAATTCCAAATGTAAAATCCTCTTTATTCATATAAAAGTCAAAGATATGATAGTATAACTAATGCATTTCTCCGAGATCGGCAAGCTTCATAACTCAATACGCGACTTGAACGTAAATATCGGAGTCCACAAACATAATAAATATGTACGCTGTCTCGAGATAGTGGACATGATAGTGAGTGGAGTTCCTGCAGTATCTATAGTTCGTAGTGAACAATCTTATAGTAGACACTTTGTAATAATTAGCAGAAGCGATCACCCAATTTACAGGTCAGCGAATGGTGGAATTCAGGCATTTGTTTGTTGTTAGCGCGATAAATACACATGTTCGATCTTTTAGGATTAAAATAACCCATAAATAACCACATTATACCAACATAAGTGAAAGCAAGAGCAAACTTTCGTCGAAAACAATCAATAAACTGAGACGCCAAGCTTGTTATTTACATACATATTTTCGAGTTACAAGATTTAGTCGTGTTGTTATGGAGAGACAGTTACGGATGTAGTATAGATTAAAAATTTCCATTTGTAATGTTTAGTGCATTATCCACAAATAAGTAGGTAAAACTAATATTTCAAAAAAATACCCTCTTCTGAAAAAAGTAGTCGTAAATAATACCATACATGCTGGATGTGAAAGTAGTCGATTTAACTAAATTTACTTAGTAGTGCTTCGTTTTAGAATTATGGCGTCTTAAAGTAGTAAGAAGTTGCCTTTAAAACAGTTTGAGATATACCTTTGAAATTTGGCATGAAAAAATGTTTTACAGAAGTCATAGGTACCACCGATATAAAAGTTCAGTTACGAATCGGTGATGTTGGTACAATATGATACATGAAGAGATGCTATGTTTTTCTTCATTTCTTTTAATTTGTAACATTTGTTAACTGTTTAAAGATGTAAATGGCTAGAACAAAAATACACAAAAACTCCATTTTTAATTTTTTACATCAATTGTTACCGACATGTTTGACCTGAAATTGTTCCACGTGTTTAAATACGGCTGAAATAAAAATTGTATAATTTAAAGAATTATGGGTGCTATTATTTAATTGCCAAACAGATCCCCAGTTTTTATAACATTTAGTGCTGTTTCCATTCGGTGCACAGTGCCGAATATTCGGCGAATACACCTCTCTCGAAAAATATTCAGCTTAACCGACTGTTCGACAAGCTCCAAAAACTGGTCGAATATTTGGACAACTATGTAAGTATAAGACAAGTATACTCATTAATTAATTTTAAATTTCTTTTGTAATTAATATCGGCTCCTATTTATTAAAGGATCAATGGTGGCGTGGAATAACGCTTGTTTTGAATAGAAAGCCATTTGCAATTTTTCTTGTACCCTTCTTGTACTTACTTTGGTATAGAATAGCCACTTAAAGTTGAACAAGATGTTTTACTTCAATAGGGGCAAAAAAATTTAACGAGGTCCAAAAGTTATACTACCTCAGTTATATCTTTGTAGCACTTTCAGAAGTAAAATGATAACATATTATAACGAGCTCATTAACAGCTATAAAGCAGAAAGTGAACAATGTTAAAACGTCTGAAAATAAAATGTTGATATTTTTAAATTAGACAATTAGATGACAAAATAATGTGTAAATGTTTACGTAGCACAAAAATTAGTTTAAATATCAAGTTTTCTAATTAACATTAAATATTTTGGTTCAATGTAGTAATATCACCATTTGCCAGGGTTGGCAAATATCATGATATTTATTATAAATATCATAATATCCGATATTTACGATATATATCCGATATATATCAAAAAATTGATATATATCGGATATTTATGATACATTTCACAAAATCGCCAGGAAACTGGCCATTTGTTTAATTTAATTTATTAAATCAAAGAAAAAATAATAAACAACCATTATTTTAACATTCACAACAAAAAATAAAAATATGTTATGTAATATATTATAAAAAAGAAACTAAATAAAAATTCTAAAAGCCGAAGCCGAACTATTTTCTTAGTAATCTTATTAGTGGAAGGTCCATTTCAGAGTCTGATCCTGACTCAGAGTCCAACAACAATATTTCTCCTTTAATTTATCTTTACAATCGATTAATAAATTATTATACACCTCGTCCAATATATTATTTCCAATTTGCTTTCTTGAGGGAGGCTCATACCCTGGTCGTAAAACTTTACACATTTTTTTAAATTCGCTGTGCTCTACATGTCTAAAAGGAGTGTTCGTTGCAAAGAAATATTTGCCAATTTGCAAGTCAACTGTATATCCTTGGCGATATTCAGTTTATTTGTACCCTGACAGGCCTTTTTGGGACGATAATCCAATTCTGGTAAACCTAATATAGTCCTGTACCCGTACTATGTATATGGATAAAAAAAAATGAGAATAGGTAATATAATTTTCATTTATTAACGTTTTTCCCTTAACTAGGAACGAAAATGTTATTTATTAGATAAATTCGGTAATGGGTTTCGAAAGTCTTAAAAACGTTGCCACTTTTATGTGCCCCGCCCGCCCCATTAAGAAAATTTTTTGTGTGCACTCGATAGTGGATCATTGTTGATCATAGCAATAAAAACTACCTCCCCCAAACCGTTTTCTATGGGGAATAAGTAAAGCAATCCATATTCAGTATTAAAAAAAATGAATAAAATAATAAAGAAAAAGCACCTAGGTCTATTTTACGAAGTTAAAAGTAATTACAAAAAAATCTTCTATAGGTACAATACGAGATTTTTTTTCAATAACCAACATTTAAAAATGAACATTCACCTACCACGTTTACTTGTTTGTTTTGTTAACTCGGGTAGTTTTTGTCCAACAATGTTCTCTTGTTGAGTATTGCTAGCCTCTGCAGAATTTTCTTCATTAATTATTGTAGAATTAGCTTCTGTAGCTTCGTTTCCACACCTTTCCACATGTTTCAGCATTCTTTGGGGAATCCCCTGCATTTCCTTGCCGCATTTCTTGCACAAGGCCCGCTTACCACTATTATTTTCCTTATTTACACATCGAAAATGTTCCCACACAATGTGTTTATTTTTTGGCATTATTAATTTAATTTAAAACTTCAAGAAAACACTAAATTTCCCCTATAGCCAGCGAAATATTCAGCAAACAACACCGATACACTGAGTAGAACATAAAAACACAAACTGACAGAGCAGCTCTGGGAATCCCCAGCTAACCTGCATGAACGCTTGGGCGGTCTCTAATTGCACAATGTTGCCAGACTGTACATATTTTAAGCAAAATTAGCTGATTGTAATAATTTGATATATATCATCAAAATTGATATATATTTACTCATAAATATCACGATATATATCAAGATATATATCATTGGATATATATCGGCCAACCCTGCCATTTGCATTTCAGTTTTTATTATAAATTAAATACTTTTGCCATGGTAGGTGTTTTATTCACATTTATATTAAAATAAGCTTTGAAATGTAACCGTTTCTTTTTTAGTGTGGTTTTGTTGGATTGATGATGAGTTAATGGCTAAAATTTTAAATTCGGTTTGTTTGTAGTTTCATAATAATCCGCTTATAGGTATTTATATTTAAACAATTTATTTCAGAAATTTTTCGAGATATCTTGAATTCGGAGAATTAGAAATTGTTGTGGTCTTATTATAGGTAGGTATGTAATCATTGTAACCTTTCGAGTCAAATTGGCTCTGTTGGCGTTAAGTGAATAACGTGATTGTAATAATACGAGAATTTGTCGTTTTAATAAGAAAATGCGAAAGCGGATAGAAATGGTTATCGATCGATGTACAGCGCACTACCGTCCATCCATCTATATTTACTTCGGCAGCGTTTACTTTCATATTTTAATATTTGCAGTTTAATCGCTAGGGTAGCAGTTGTCGAGCGTTCCGTTTAGTAATTCACTCGCTAGCTTTCCACTAAAAGGAATAAAACACAGTATGAAATTCACGTTAAACTTTCCTGTGTTTCATGTTCAAGATAACTCGTTTTGATGTTAATTTAAACACATTGAAATGCTCTTGTGTTTGGATTCCTTTCAGTTTTCAGAAACTGTTGTTGCGAAATTCAGCAGTTAACTTAATTGCTCAAGCGTTCCTAATAAAGCTTTCGTAGCAGAGCTACCACCCATACTTTTATTTAATTGTGTTTTGTCGGATATTTTAATGTGCACTCTTTGTACTTTTTTTATGAGCATGTTTTAGCCTTTGTTTGAAACGTAAAGTAGGTGCATTTTATATTATCGAACATTTCGTTTGTGCAAACTTTGCACTATATAAGCAGAAAGACATAAATCTATACCTCTCCGTAGTTGGGAGATTGTAGTCTTGGTTCAAGACTTCATCGCAAGAAAGCGGAACATACTTTAAAATTTGCATTAAAGAACCATATTTTGCATTTTTAATAGATTTTAAAAATGGGCCGATATATTTTTGCAACTTTCGTTTAACCGCCCAAGGAAGATTAAGAAAACAATATTATTATTATTTCAAGGTGAAATAAATTCTGTTAGATTGATTTACATGCAAACGGTGAAGCTCAATACCCATAACTAAGTTATACTCGATAATTTGTAGAATGGTGTCCGAGTTTGAAGTTTTCAGCGTAGCACGTTGCAGAGCGAAGATAACAGAGCTTAAAATGCAGAAATTCGTAAACAGTTTACTTCCGGATTAGAATCATATTTAACATTCTGACATAATCCACAAGTAGTTAAGAATAGCTGTTATACGTAACGCAGACAGCATTCTATAAATTATGGAGTTTATCTCTTCTTTAATTTTCGGTGTAGCGAAGTAATGCAATTAAGAACTCTCGCTTTTCCTTTTCCTTATCGTTCTTCTTCACCTTCCCCCCGACTTATCAGTTTGCGCCCCTTGTTTGCTTTTTCACCCTTCCGCCTTTGCTCACTCCCTCTTTTTCACACTCCCTTCTCATTTCGCCATCTCCTTCTTCACCCTCTCGCTTGCTTCTGTAATTCCTCTCTCCCCGCCTTCTTTCCCTATATCTCTTCCACCACTTAGTTCCCCTCTCCATCCTCTTGCTCTCACCCTCCTCACTCCCACAATCACTCCCTACATCGCAACGCTCTTCCACACATTCTCTCCTTTCTGTTGCTCACTCTCTTTGTGATTGGCATTAATATAATTGTGTGTAGTATGCTGTAACACAAAATTACTTATGAAAATATAAATGTAGCATCCGTTTTGAAACTGTTTATGAAACTTTATTTTGACTTTTAAATTTTTACTGTTGCTGGAGCACAACCACAGCGCAACCGTTATACTTATAATTTCTGTAAATTTAAAATTTATTTTTTAAGTTGGCGTTGGTAAAAAAAACACCTTTGTATAAAAACTACGTATGTCACTGCTACTCAACTAAAAGTCTAAACTGTTATCGCATGTACAGTATTATATTTAATAATTTTTTATGCTCTTACAAAATTATGAAAAATCTACTTAACATAGATTTTTACAAATTTAATTTCTTTTAAAAGAATAATACTCGCCACGTACCGCTTCGGTTGTATAATCTCAGCTGTAGCCGTATTGCTCTCGTGTTGAGACAGGTCGAAGTGATTCTGATTTAATATATACAAGATATTAGCATTAGGTGACGGTTCAACCTATATTAACGTTTAGAAATTATACAGAGCGATCAAATAAAAACTTAATCGCAGTCGCCTATGAAGCAACCGCGTCATGTCGATGATTAGTTTACAAACGTGCATGTGAAATGTCAGTTGTATACCGTGACCCATTTTAATTTTATTAGACGGTTGTTTGGTTTAGCGGGATTGGAACTGGGGTCACCAGATTACAAGTCCTCGCCTTGATCCCTAAACCATCCATTATGTGTGTTAAATGGGTCACGGTTTACAACTGACATTTATCATGTACATTTGTCAAATAACAATAATAAAAATTGAAAATATTTTACTATGCTCACTTGCCACTGGTTAAAAATGGTCAAATATGAGCAATTGCGTTAAAATAATAAAACGCGCAACTATAATAATACCTCCACGATTTGCTAACCAATCATCGGCATGACCTGTTTGTTTCAAAGGCGACTCCGATTAAGTTTTTAAAGGAAAGTTAAGATTATCAGTTTTGTTAATAATGAAAATGTAAATAAAAAGCTAAAGGGAAAAGTTGTACAACTTTTTAGATATTATGAGATAATAATTTTTAAGCGATTCTATTTTGTTAAATTTTCGAGGTGTAAAATAAACTTGTATTTTTTTTAAATGGCAATCATGGTTAAGTTTTATACTATTAAAAAGCTTATTTTTCTCCTTTTTGAACGATATAACGGTATAAGCAGTACCTTTATAAACGCCTGTAAGAATAATAATGCTGCAAATTATTTAATAATTAAATGACTTTATTTCAATACTGCAAACATTTAGTGAATACAATTCTACAAAGCAATTTAAAACAATACTCGCGGTCGCCTATGAAACAAGGCCGTCATGTCGATGATTAGGTTTGCAAATCGTGGAAATGTGAGCATTATACATTGTTATTGATGTTTATTATTTTTGCTTTACAAATGTGAACGGTAAATGTTAGTAGGAAAATTTCACGCAATTAACTCTTAGCGCTATCTTATCTTGCGCCATGCTTATGGTTTTTTTAAAATTTTATCTTGGTTTTGTTTAAATAGAATATGTTTCCTGAAATGCGGTTTTATATTAACACAAAGAAATCAAAACAACATAATAAACAAAACAATTAAAAGTCGCCATAAATGTTGAAAATGTTATCGATTTGTTTCTACGCATAAACGAATTCGTTTCTTCGTTTAAATAAAAATTAAAATAAAATATAGACATAATGCAAGATAAGACAACAGTAACATGCTGGTCTTGTTTCATAGGCGACTGCGATAAAGTTTTGTTTTAGCGCTCTGTAGAAGTGTATCTATCCACTTAATGTTTGCAGTATTAAAATAAATTAATATAAACCCAAGTCTTAGCATAAATAAAACCACTTTATTATTAAATTATTTTTAGTATTACTGATATTAAGAAAGGTGTTTAATTGATAGGATAGGTTAGGTTAGTGTCCTATGAGACGATCTTCTAAATCACCCTTACCTAACCTATCGAGCGTCCTTGGCTGTAAACACTGTGATAGTCATTTTTTTAAATAGCGCCATACCTACTTTTTGCATTCGTTTGATGGGGAGTATTTTTTTCTTTTTCAATTAGAAATATATATTTATAAAACTTGTATACCCCTACATGATACAAGTTTTGAGAAAAACGCAAAAAACTACTTCTAATTAGCAGGCCCTGAATTTAAATAACCACAGCCTACGAAATTTGTTTAATATCTCTTAACAATTAACAACAATTGATCGAACAAAATGCTAAGGTTGTCAACAAAGTCTATTAGTACAATTAAGTTTATCATAAAAAATTTAATTAATCTCACTGCCATGAATTTTATTTATGGTTGGATATGTCGACCAACGAAGAAATCAAATGATTTTTAAGGCACACTACTGCGATTGTGGTAGGCTGTTGTTTGATTTCAAGGCTTGCTAATATGAAGAAGTTTTTCGCAAAAAAACAGATATGTTGCTATATACTATAACAAAAGTAATGATTTTGTTACAGCACTGAGTGCGTTGGTCAAATTTTTTATAAGTGTGCGAAAATGTAATAAAGAAACTATTTTACGCTACTAGAACCATTTTCACATAACTTTGAAGAACACTATATTTAATAGTTTACGGTAGGTATTTTAAGCGAGACGGCAAGAACTGACTACGCCACTGTCGCTCATGAATATCTGTCATCGTTAAATTATATTTATAGTTCGAGTAGAAATTCTAATTAGCTAGTTAAAGAAATAGTTATTTAATTTTTAAGAGAATGTGATTAATATGCGTGTTTTAATTAATAAATATTTTTTCTTCACTTTTATATATGAAAAAAAAAATATTAACATTAACACGTTGACACATAAAAGTGGTATGCATATATTGGGCTTCAGAAACTTTCATTTTGTATTTTGTAGTACCCTGCATGTGATTTTTAAATTTTAAACTGTTGTTAAAATATTGTGTTGTGTAGAGAGGCATTACATTTCAAAATAATCTTAGCTTATTTTTATTTTTTGAAATTTCTCAAATTTGCTATATAGCAAATCCAGAACTGTCTCAAGTTTAGGCGACGACGAGCTATGCTCTTACATCTCGACATAGTATATTTATTATTTCGTTTGCACTATTTAAAGCGAGGGCTATTCGGCAATTGATTTCAAAAGCTTGTGTTGAGCGTAGTTCACGGGCTCGGCTAGTTTTGTTTAATTTTTTTAAAGTTCTGTTTGTGTATGGTTTTCCGAGTCCATGTGTTATACTTTAATTTAAATTGAAGCGTTGTAAAAGTTTTTATCAACATTATAGGTAACTTTATTTTTAAATTGGTATTTTGTTTTTATTGTTCTCTGTTGTTTTTAAATTTTACTTCCAGAATATTAAAACAAGAAAAAGTTAATCTGCTTTAGTGTATATTATAAACGTCGGGGTTGATTTTCATTTACAAATTGGCTTTTCCACCAAAATTTTTATTCGATGCACCTCTACATTACTTTATTATTTTAAATGTGTTAACTCCTACAGTTCTAGTGTCCATCCTTGTTTGGGAAAACAGATACATTGTAATAGTGATAGGTTGAAGGGTGTTGCTGGCTGTTTGGTTGATTACGGTTTAACAGCTCCGTTTGAATGCTGACATGGCGCTATAAATGTATGGTGTAACTGCATTCATTACATCCCCGGCTCGCTCTAGGAAATAAGGTTTGGTTTTCAGTAAGCGTTTTCTACTTTGTTTAATGATAAATTAAATCTAAACTAAAACCAACTTACACATATTTGTATAAATGAAACTTCATTTTAAATTAGAATGCAGCACATATTATGTACATAATTTAATTTTATTATATTTTGTTTATACCAATAAAGAAAAATTGAAATTTAACTTACTAGACCCAGACAATAACAGTTATTATAAAAATTCTAATTTACCGTTTTAGCTTTATCATCTTCGCTAGAAATTATATAATTGGTTGTTGCTTGCAAATTTAATTTTATTTATAAAACATTTTTTAATCATTTATTATCACGTATTTTAACATCGAAAAATGCCGCATTTTAAACAAAATTACAATGTTATAAGCTGTTAAATGATACGAAAAATTAATTTTGAAGGCAAGATCAAGCCGGAAATTGCTGCTGGACCATTTATTGATTTTATAGCACCCCTAAATCCAACCCTGTCTTTCAACCTGCCTATAAAATATTCCCGAGTACTTTTAAACTCGGCAAACTAGTTTGAAAAGAAAATGTTTTGTAAGTTCTTTTCTCTCCTCTATTCCGCTAAGAAATATCATTTTAAAAGTTTCCCGGCTTTATGTTTTTAACTTTAATATTTGATTTTAAATCTGTCTATTTTAAGGGGGTTTCGGGGTTTTCATGCCCGCATTTTAATATGGTTTTTTCACAATTAGGACACGCATTTCTCTTTTAATATCAGCGCTTTTAGCAGTTGTTTAGGGTTTCATCGCGAAAGTTACTCGCTGTAATTTTTTTAATCTTGAAATAAACTTTCACCCTTTTAATCATTCACCCTCTTGTGTTATATAACATCCCGACTCTCCCATTATCGCTTTATGGTTTGGGGTTCTACTTGAAAAGAATATGAATAGGCTGCTTAAATAAAGAAAGTTAAATAGTTATTTTATCATTAGAGAATTTCACAATACGTATTAAGATTATTAAGAATAATTTCAAGAATTTATAATTGAAAGTGGTAGTCAATGTTTAAATGTAGTTTTCCGTCAAAAAATTGCTTTTGCCACACTATCCACATTTTTTTATGAAAATTTTTAATTTCGATGTTTTGGACCTCAAGAAACTTAAAAAAGCGACTATGGGCATGCACCTCATATCTCCCGAACGATTAAGCCGACTTCCATGAGATTCAGAAGGTAAAAAATGTAAAATTCATTGACAAAAAATAATAATAAACATGTTTTTTGGTTGCATTTCTTTTAAAATTAAATTTTGTGTCCGGTTCAACGATCTTTCCCGAATCTTCTAGCTTCAAAATGGCCGGAGATACGTTTTTTTTAATTTTTACTGTAACTCTTTCATTACTAACCAAAATCGAGCAGCCAAATGACCGTTAACTTCAATTATAATAAAAACTCGAGAGGAACGTAATGTTACTATTTGCGAGAATGTTTTAAAGGGTAACAACTGTGAAGCGGAAAATATTTTCAAACATTTGGAATTGTCAAAAAAGTATTGCCGCACAGCTGGCCACACGATTTATTTAAATTTTGTAGGCTCGTAGAGCTAAGTAAGAGCAAAAACTCGGTTGGCATACCACTTCACTAATTTTTGTATTACGTTTTGTAGAGAAATTAGCGCCACGACGCCTTCTATAAATTATCGAAAACTGGCGCCCCTTAGTTAATAAACGGGGGAGGATTAAATATTCTAAACTACATTGGTTGTGAATGATAGTAGAATAAGATTCACAACTGAATATGATCTTTCGTTATCTTTAATCCCCAAAAATTGTTTAAATAAATAAATCAATTAGTCATTACCAGTTTTTTGTACATACCTCTGTCTCTCTGAAGCCTGTGAACGATATTCCGTAGACCGTAACGTATAGTCAATCGGCGCATGACTGCATTACACACAACAAGCTATTGTGAAAAACCGAGACGGCCCGTTTTCAGGTAAAGTTAATATTAAATTTCATCAACAATCATTAACAAAGATAACATTAAGAATGTAAACTATGTAGTAAATTAATATGGCCAACGTACAAAAGGTATCAGAAAATACCCCAAGGATTAGTAGCTATCAATAAAACACAGATGACATAAATTTAACTGTACAAACATCAATATATCCTAATTAAAAATTAAAGAAACGTGGAAACGTGCGAAAATGACAAAGTACAAACATGTCGATTTAAACATATATTAAATAATTTACAGTGGCTAGACTTATTGCTCTAATCTTGAACTTATTCTCCATTAATGAGAAAATTATGGATTCCTTATCGATATCTGGATCCCTTCCGCCTGTCTCAAGTTTTAGTGGTAAGGGGTCTGCGCCACTATCCCCACTTATCCCACTTATCTGCGCGTGTATTATGGAAGGCACGAATTTCTATGCACAGTGACCCGCTACGGTATTTCTTACCGATAAGCTCCTTTTGTTGCATACTATTTGTTTGTATTGTTGGGACGTACTGTGCTGATGTTAGCATTCCGACAAGAAAGTAGGACGTCGGATGACCTCCCGAGGATACGGGCCTGCAAACGGCTCACACAGAATAGTTAATCACGATTGCGTTCTAATATTCATTTCTGGGATTTCGTACACATTCACGCAACAGTTGCAAAGTTTTGTTATATTTGCGGCTCATCAACAGGATGCACGGCAGCTGTAGAGTACAGACCACTGCAACGGAGTAAATCGCAAGAGTTGCGTCTGCTTATTTATCCTGTTGGTGCCTGTGCCTAATGTAAAAAAAAAGTGGGCGTAGACTACTAGGTTGCTACTCTATATATTAAATCCGTATCCCGTCTTCCTGTCTCAATTTGAAAGAAATTAAGGAGAAAGAAAGGAGTTACAAAAAATGGTGTAGGGCGTATCCCACGGGTTTAGCTAGTTTAATTTAATTATTTCTATGGTGTTTACACTGTTTTAGTATTATGTAGAATGTTCTTATAATGTGACTAGGATGCACAGCTATTCTATTAAATCGACGTCAATCAATTTATAGCGAAAATTAAATTATATATTTGAATTAATATTTATATGGAACTTTAATCCGTATTAGCGTGTCATACTCGGTAAACTCGCAGTAGAAGAAAAATACTTTAACGCCGTGTAGCCTAAATGTTCCGTTTACTCTTTAGCAATAGTTGGCGAAGTTAACTTACTTATCTTTAAAAACAACATTTTTGTCGTACTATAACTAAAATACCTTCTTTACCTTTGTTACTCGTTGGATATACCGGCAAGTTTGCAAAAGTTTTAATTTGCAGACTCCCATGTTTGCTATATTGATCTGACTCTCGGTCTTGTTTTCTTTTGCTTGCTCGCTAACTCCTGTCATAAATATTGTCATGAAGTTCAGGCACAAGCTTTTATACATTATTCACAAATAAACTTGAAATTATTTAACAGCAATGGTTTCAGCAGAGCGAATATTAAATTTAAAAAATTTCGAGATAAAATTATCTTCCGTGTTTCTCGTTATTCTATGGATCATCATAATTTATAACTATTTAAATAACCTGAGGCTATTTAAAAGCAACAGAATCCTGAGATTAATTAATGAAGCAAATTCGATGGAATGTTATCCACCCTCAGAATCTCCAGGGAATTCGGGGTTAATTGGGCATTCTTTCCGTTGGACTGTTGGCATTTGTGTAATAACTTTCTTAAAATTGTTTATCTTCTAATGTTATTATTTTGCCAAAAATAGTAAGCCTTCGCTGGAAACTGTATTAATAAATCTTTGAATTGTTTTAAATTTTCTACCGTTTTTTTTGGTTTGATAGAAAAATTTGTTTCTAGTATTATTAATATATTAGGGCGGTAGAAAATTATTTAGAAAGTCCTGTTGACTTTGCAGATGGTGTGTATGCCTTGGTAGCAGTTAGAAATCATTTTGATTCTCTCTGAGGGTAGATTTACTTTTAGGAAGTATCATTTATCTTACTTCTCTTGATTCTCTTAATCGCTTGACTGAATCGCGATAATCTATTTGGCCAATTCTTTATTGCTAGAGTAGAGGGTAGACTTCTGTTGGTTTAATATTCAATTTTATTTTTTATTAATTAATTAATGTTATTTCTATACAAAATGTAACACTAAATTGCTTTATTATTATCATTAGCAAGAAAACTAGAAATAGCTTTAGGAGCGTTTTTCTAAGATCACCAACCGCCACACGGTAGTTGCGGTAACAAGTAAGCAATTTTAGGAAACGTAACAATCTAGCCCTTGCTGCTAAAGTATTACTCAAGAATTCATGAAAAATCATTCTCTGTATGTAGCTACTAACAGAAGTTCAAAGAAATCGTTTTGCTTTGTGCTATTCAAAAAGCGTAAAGAATATGAAAATAATAACTTGTTCAGCAAAATGAGAAGCTCTGCTCGAAAAGCTTGAGCTTTTCCTCATGCGACGAAATAGGTGTCAGCTAACAGAATAAACAAATTTATGAACGCTAAACACGCGTTGAATTATTATTTCCGTAGCTTTGAATGCTGAATTCCTAAATACAGGGAGAAGCAAAAATACGAATCTTGTTTTCAAATTTCTTCATTATGTAAGCGCGATGCATGTAGACGAATATGAGTGACATCAAACTAATCTGGTTAATATTATAAATTAATGTGTAAAATGTTTAAATAAAAAACGAATTTTGTCGTTTCCTGGCTATGTCGTTACGGAGTTTGCGACGAATAGTCATATTTGTATTTCTTGCAATATCGAAAAAACACGATTTTCTGTTTTGATTTACGCCAAGAATATTTGATCAAAAACTAATTTTTTCAACCCCTGTAAAATCCACTCTTTTTACCAATTTTGAAAAACAATTTTTTTATAAATTTCGCCGTATTTGCAGGTTACTTAGTAAGTTTAGAATTTTGGCCAGATTTTCAAGGTATTGGTTTTAGACGATTAGACGTCCTTGAAAATTTATTGAACTCTAAAATTTTTGTGTTATCTAGGGAAAGAATGTTTAAATAATTGTGTAATAACAGATTGATTAAATTCCATTAAATTCTACATAATTCCTCCCACCCCCCCTTTATTGACGTTCTATAGACAACCTACTTGAAATTAATGTTACAGCTAAATGGATATGGAGAGCCATCAGCAAGTAATTTGCACATCAAACACATTCATGACCGAATTACGCCTCGCCTCAAATAGAACACGTAATGCGTATCCCATAAACAACGTTTATCAACAATAAATTCGTAAAGCATAATTTGGTCCAAAATGTATCAATTCAGAAATAGGATTTAGGTATGTAATTAGAAATTGTTAACAATTACCAACATTCCCGGTGCTTTGGTTTAGCAACTACTCTAACTTGTAACTTTGGGGAAGTTAACTTTACTGCTCCTGAAAGTGGTCGAAATGAGCGAGTAAGCAGGACGGGAGGCCGGATTTAGATGTTTATACCCTCGAAGAACAAGCATTGACTAGGCTGATAGCATGGCACATTCTGCTTGGCGAGATTATAAATTTTGATTAAATTATTCATCCCCGATTAATTTGTCCCCACAGTAATTTAATTGGAAATTGTAAATTGATAGTTGATACAACAGGATAATTGCGATTGTATGATTTAGTGCACAATTTCAAAAACAAATGAATCGTTTCTTTATTTTCAGAGTGTTTTTAAAAAATATTTAATAGTTCTAAATTTTACAACTAAGTAAATAAATTTCGGCAAACACAAGGAAGTATTTAATCGCTTGACTCTATTATGCAAATCTGCCATCCTAGAATGTCGGTGAGCCACCCCACTAGACAATTTTAAGTATTCCATTAGATACAAGCCCCTAAAATCAATAACATTGTTTGTGTGTAGCACACCTCCCTGCCTTTTATACGTCTTTAAACCAACCTGCGTTTGCATTCGTCGAGATTATCGTTCAAAACTTTCCGCTATTGGAAAAATAACGAAAAATGCTTTCTAAACAGTTACAAGCCCTCGCTCCCTGTTTTTAATTGGCACTGAACAATGCCGTATCAGTGAAACTAGATTGTTGTTGGGAGACTTTTGTATTAAAATTATCTATTACATAACCAAATAAAACCGGTGTGTATATATCCTTTTATTGATTTTGAAAAAGCCCATTACATTTACTTCATGGAGAAAACGAATTTAAAGGAATAACCGAGAAGGCAAATTGGTGGAAAAGAGACCTCTACAAAACAGATTCATTTTACGCCAAAGCTGGATTGCATGTAGGTTATAAATTCGCCTTTTTTTACTTGGCAAAGCCCCTTTTCATTAATCTGTTGCACGGATCTCATCCTGAACCTGACATTCGTTTACAAACCCAACATTAATTTGTTAGAAAATTGTTTTTTGACCACCAGCTGATAATTTAATCACGAAGAATAACAATAGCTGTAAATGCAAGGGTTTAACTGAAAGGAGTTTTCTAGTTCATTATTAGTTGTATTTCTGTAAATAAATGTTTCTTTTTCTTTTTGTTGCATGCTTGCGATTATTATACCAACCACAAACGTGTTTTATTTTTGCATTAGGAATTAATTATTTAAATGTCCAATACTTTCTTCCTAAATTTTCGATTTCAGTTAGGTAACTGTAAGGGCCAGGACTGGGTTATTTGGCGTTCCGCTCGAGACTTAATCGCCCCTCCCCCTTTTTTTGAGTGTTAGTAGAGGTTAAGGGAATGTCGTTTGTTCTTTTACTGAGGCCAAGAATAGGGCTGTGAATGTTTTCGATATATTTGACATCGATATGTCGATATTTTCGATACAATCGAACCGAATATATCGATACATGAGATATATGTATTTGGTATATTCAATAAAATCGATAAATGCGATTATATCGATATATTCAATATATGCGATATATTGTATAATTTGATATATTCGATACATTCGACATATCGATATGTCGATAAATTCGATACAATTGATATACCGAATATATCGTTATATTCGATATAATCGGTATGTTCGATATAATCGTTATGTTCGATATATCGATGTATTTGATATATCGATATATATGATATGTCGACATATTCGATACAAGTGATACACCGAATAGATCGTTATATTCGATATAATCGGAATGTATGATATATCAATATATTCGCTATATCGATATAATTGATGTATCGGTAATATCGATACATTTTTGATATCAATATGATTGATATATTTTTTAATATCGCTCCATCCTAAATACAAAAATACTGGTAGTGATGAGGATGAGTCGAACCGAGTATATCGATATATCTCATGTATTTGGTATATTCAATAAAATCGATAAATTCGATTATATCGATGTATTCAATACAAGCGATATAATGTATAATTCGATACATTCGTCATATCGATATGTGATATATTCGATACAATTGATATACCGAATATATCGTTATATTCGATATAATCGGTATGTTCGATATAATCGGTATGTTGTATCTATCGATATATTCGATATATCGATATATTTGATTTGTCGACATATTCGATACAAGTGATATACCGAATAGATCGTTATATTCGATATAATCGGTATGTATGATATATCGATATATTCGCTATATCGATAGAATTGATGTATCGGTAATATCGATACATTTTTGATATCAATATGATTGATATATTTTTCAATATTGCTCCATTCTAAATACAATAATACTGGTAGTGATGAGGATGAGTCGTTATTAATATTAACCATTTGTGTAATTGTAATGCACATCTCAGGGCGTTTGCTTCCGCAAATATTCTTTTTTATAATATATTCTGCCCGCTTGTTTTTCATGCCAATTTTGATGCAATTAACACATTCCTAAAGGAGCCGATACGATATTTAGTTTAGTGTTTACAATGCTTTTCAACAACAAAAAAAATGTTACAATTCGAACACCGCAAGCAAACGAAACAAGTTTAGGTAAAACCTTGGTATGTCTATGCGCCGACAAAATTGTCTGCAACTGCCGGTGTCATATCGCACAGATAAGAAATAGTGCATACTGCGTCACACGCAAAGAGATCCGAACACAACGTTCACTGGTTACAGCGTCCATCATTTATTTTGTAGGTCCTATCGCCCACTCTGCTAGTGACCATAACCTCCATCATTGTAGATACAACGCCCACCAGGTCGGGTTCTGGTCACTTCAAACGGTGGTCGTTGAGGTTTGTTACGGCGGTGGGTGTTATGGTCGCGGTGGCCCCTGTGTCCATCGGCCCTTGAGCAAGGTTACAGTCGCCAGAACCCAACTGATGGGCGTTAAGGACTCGGTGGCTGTTGTGGCTACCACACATGATAGTGAGTTAGTTTAAACGATGGTCGTTGAGGTTCGTTACTGTAGTGGATGTTACGGTCGCGATGACCGTTGTTTCTATCGGCCCTTGTGCGATGTTATGGTCACGAGGACCTAACCTGGTGGGCATTAAGGACTCGCTGGGCGTTGTGGCCACCATATATGAGTGGGAGTTGTGTCTACGATGTACGTTATCGCCACTTGCAGTGGTAGGCGTTGGGGCCAATATGTACTAGAAGCAGAGTAAGCATTTGTGTCCTCGTTGGGAGATACATCTAGAAAATACATGGGGGGGGGGGGGGGGGGGGTAGTGAGCGTTTTGTTCACAGTTGGCGATCATTAAATACATGGGTGGAGAAACAGCGAGCGTTATTTTCTATACCCAAACTAACTCACACGGAACACCGAACAGCTCGTATACTATAAGGCGCCTATTAAACACTGCCGGCCTCTTTACTACTGCCCAAAGGTGCCCATAGGCTACGTGGGCTCCCGACGTATTGAAATATTTACTTTATCAAAAATGAAAAAATAATACAATTATGCGCAGACTTACACTGCACAGAGAAGATAATATTAACAGCTCTTGTAAAATTTGATTTTGTGTTGTCTATTGAAGATCTTAATTTCACGTTTATAAATAATAAATTAGCTATTTTCTGCACCTTCTTGATTTTTTAGCCTGAGGAGGTGCCTCGTTTCACCTCGCCCTAGTGGTCGCTATAACATTTTGATGTTGTCGAAAACTTTAAAATGCTTTAACGTTTGTTTTGCCTAAAGAGAACGAGCATTTTATTTTTTTAATTAGTTCAAAGTTTTAACATAATTTTTAATTATCTTTATGAGCTTAAAGACTTTTAGTTAATTGAGCATAAAAGTCAATAATAAACGTTATAAAAAATTAAAATTTCCGTTTTGATCACTTAAAGATGTGTTTTCTATCCCTTGAATTCGAGTTTTTAATGACTGTGAGATACTTCGGAAGCTTTTCCGCGGCTTTTGTCAAATTCAATTGAAATTAAAATCGATTTAGTCTCCAGTCTCTAGATAAAAGGGAGTACCTTTTCTTGTTACTTTTATAAAGCACTCGCAAAAGTTTTTTTATTCAGTTGGGATATTTTTATTGCAGAATAATTATTTTTATTTTGTATATTTTCTAATATGTTGATGACTTGCATTCTTGTTTGGGGAATTTCATTGCTGAAGGAAACTTGGAAATACTCGATTTAATTTACTTGGATTTGGATACTAAACCAAATAAGAAACTAGTTTATTAACTTGTTTATCTATGTTCTAAGTTGTGAATTAGATATTATTATGCTCACACACGCTGTCTTATAAATTTGCATTTTTTGACACTTTAAGCAGGTATTAAATATGGGATAACTTGCAGTCTTCTCACTGTTTATAAGACCCATCTTTATGTGTGTCACTGTCAATTTATATTAAAAATCTAGGAACCTGTTTCGCAGACGAGAATTTATTTCAATTATATCGGGTGTTTTATTAGCTCCTCGTAGTCGTGCCCACTATTAATCGCAAGCTATTTTAATTACAATAAGACGAGTTTAGACGTAAAGAATCGAAGAATTCATGAAAATCAATCTGTTTCCAGATAATAAAATTCTCATAGAAGTAAAGCACTGAAGTCGTAAAAATTCTAAAAGTGAAGGAAACTCGTCATGCTCATGTCGATGTCCTCGCAAAAATCTTAGGTGAAATCCTCTTTTAGCAGCAGTTAACATATACAGGGCGAACAACGTTTTAACAATTAAATTGCAACATAATGATTAATCAAATTGAATTATTCCATTCGTATAGTTACTAAATTCAAAATTAATAAAACTGAAACTCTGATATAATGCGAACCAATAATAATTCTTCCATTTTTAAATTTGCTTGGCGAAAAAATAAGAAATTCTTGCAGAGAATTTCGATGAAATTTAAGCTTTTAAAGCCGCTTATCATAAATTATTGTGAGATACTACAGCGATTTCGTACTAAATTCTTGGCTTTAATATAAATAAAGTCCTTTGATCAATGACGAAATTACCAAGTTTGCGTGGTTTAATAAGTATACGGTGCTACTTGCGTACTTCGCAAGATTAATAGAATAATTTTCTAAATTATACCCGGGGAAAGTATTTTGCTTGCTTTTGATGATAAAGGTTTATTTGCATTTTTAGTAAAAGTGCAAAGAGAGCATTATTAAATATTGTGAGTGTCTATTCAGCTTTACTAGTGCTTAGGAGTACTAGAAACAAAGCCGTTTAAATTTTATTCTTGTGTTAAGAGTTTTCAGAACCCTTTTTATTTGCTCTAAAGTTTTCTTCACATTCTATTCTTGACATTTTCTGTGAAAATACTAACCGCAAACAGATCGCGTTTCATGTATTTGTTTTTCTTTTACCTAAATATTAACTGCTCGGTAGGTTTAAATGATGTAGATTGTCAGCACAGGAGTAATATTAGTATTAATGCCATTCTAGCTAATACGAGGTTTACCGAGAATGTAGAAAATTAAAAATTCAAATTGGTAAGGGAAAATGTACTGAAATTTTTTAGAGTAAGGACAGCTGAAAAATGTTTGGCGTAAAAGTAATTAAATAGAAACGTATACATTTTTTCGGGTGTGCAGTGTAATGCGGCAATAATGCACCTTTGCGGGGTTTGAAATTAGGTTTATTACAACCGAAGTAGTAC
This sequence comes from Ctenicera cuprea, assembly GCA_958336395.1. NCBI lineage: Eukaryota > Metazoa > Arthropoda > Insecta > Coleoptera > Elateridae > Ctenicera > Ctenicera cuprea. The sequence goes on from OY284490.1 coordinate 52,822,526, forward strand.
ATTATAAATAATTAATAATTAAAATCGAATTTAGGAGGAAATTCAAAGTAGGTTGTATAGCCACCCCTCAGGTACACCTTCATGTGTACTATATAGGTGTATTTTGTAAGCGAGGTGCACTATACAGATTGAATAAAAGTAACGCTTCTGGAACTTCCTAAATGCTTATTCTACCAAACAATAGCGTTAATCAAATATTTATAAGTTCGAGCCTTACTTCGTTAAAGTTCATTTTAATTTATTGTAAATAAAACAATTGTTAACAACAGGTTTTTTATTTTAGCCTTATACGTATTTTAACCTGTTTATATTATAAATTAGCTATTCGCAAAAATTTATTTAACTACTTCATCAGATAAAATGAAATACGCGTCAATTCCATATTTTGGCAATAAATCACAAAATTGACAAAATTATAAACAAAACAAATAAATGTAAAATAATGTTTAAAACAATAAATGTTTTAAACACTTTGTTTGATGCTAAAGAAAAAAAAGACAATTTACAAATCAGGCATCTATAAATTTTATTGCTCGCACTGTATTTCGGTTTATATAGGACAATCAATTAGAAATTTTAATTATAGGTACAAGGAACACGCACGTTGTTACAAGTATACAGTTTAATACATTACAAGCTTTTGAAATTCACAAACCTTTAAAATCTGTACCTTTAATGAATGAATAAATTGATTTCTTAAATTCACCGTTATTGGACGTTTCTGACGTCATCTGGACGCAGATACAGAAAATAAAGACAATTTATGAAGATTTATTGTTCCTATAGCAACACCAACTATTTTTTTTAAATCCGTCTTTTGATAATGTGTCAATAAATAAACAGTGTAAACACGTTTAAATACGTTTAAATACGTACCAACTTTTGTTTTTTTTTAAATGGCATCGCCCTATATTCTTTTCCGTTTTTCAATTCAGTAATTATTTCTGGAAAAATATTTTTTATATGATTATATACATCATTTTTGTATGAAATAACTTTTAAGATCAAAAATTTAATAGTTATCTTAGGAACCATATAACGAAACGTATGCAAAATTGAAAATCAACAAAGTATGAGCTGAAATTTAACAAAACTTTTATTAATGCTACTTTTTCATAGAATCAATATTTACGAAGTTCAGACATAATGCGTTACTTTGTACTCGCCCTGTGTATTTATATTAGTGAAACATGTAATAAGTTTGCAATATCTGCAAACCTTAAAAAGTGTATGACTAGCATATGAATTTTGCTGTAATTATTTCTAAATCAAAATGAATTATTTCAAGTAAATAGAATTTTGTTTGTATTGGTATTTATTTGTTATTATTTAACAAGTTATTGGAATTGAATTGAAAAATCTAAAAGCAATAAATTGTCTGTTTGTATAGCTGAATTTTTCAAATAGTGATGACACACAGAAATGCATCATTGACGCTTAAGTATAAACTTCACTAAAATTTTAAATGAGCAGACAAAAGAAATAAAAATTTAAAAGTAGCTTGTAAAAGGGGACAAGTCGACATACAAAGCCAGCGAGATTCTTAATTTTTTTTGTCACTATTTCTACAGAGTTTGTCATTTTTCCACGGTTGGTCACTTAGTAACCATTCTGATTGGCTATGGGGATGTAGGTGATGTATAAAAATCATCGGCTACTCACCCGATTGTTTTCGTAAGTTACTCAACTTACGAAAACTATTATGCTGAAAATCTGAGTAATTTATATAGGGTGTAACAAAAATGGTGGGCTGGCTATACATATACATACACGTATTGTAGTCACTAAAATGATGGCAAAAGTTCCTGTAAACATGTGTCCTAAAATGCGTTTGAAGTTTTATTTAATATCTCGGACACCTTTTAATATAAAACAATGAAATTTGGCACACGGTTTACTACTAGTAAGTGCTGCTATCTAACACCATCTAAATAAAATTATTTAAACCATAGGCGTTTCAAACTTGGGGAGGGGGGTTCGGTCATTTTTGTTCAACATATTTGTAGTCTTCGATTTGTTTTACCAATAAATAGTCGGTAAAATATGATTTTTACGCTAAGAAAAATGGGTAAAAATGGTACTTGTGATTTTTTTTGTACGACTAGCAATTTTCTATAAAAAACAATTTAAACATTGTTCTTCTTCAGAATGACATGAAACTTATTTTTATTTTGTACTTATTTATTAACGTTGGTTACAGAAAACTTTAAAACATACTGAATAGCATCAACTACTAACTAATACAATAACAAAACGTAGTTATTACAGTTCTTAAACGGTAATGGTTTTCCTTTTTTGTTAGCAACTAGTGTTACCCCAGCACACAATGCACTGACAGAACCGGCGAAATGTCAAGTCACGTGATGTATTAGTTCCAATAATGACACGCGACGTTATTGTAGATGGCGCCCCAAGTGACGCGCGTCTAGCCGACCTTCATATATATTATAAATTAAAATAATTATAATTAAAAATCGACGTAGAATAAAAATATAAAAATGTTTCATGTTCCATCTGTGGATAGAGACCTTTCATTTAAAAAAAAATGGTCCAAATTGGTGAAGCGGTAGCCGCTGGAGGAACCGGAGAAAAAAACCCTTTGTGCTTTTATATATGTATGGATGGATTTGATTTCGATTGTTGTTATTTGGAGAACCATTATTGTGTAAGAACTGTCAGAATTTTGTTTTGTTAATACTTAGTTGTTATCCATTATATTTAAGTTTTTTGTATCCAAAGTTAATTAAAAGATACGAAATCAAAAGAATATTATCTCGTTCGGAGGAACAAAAATGTTTAAATCAATTTTTTTTGGAAAATGGGTAGTCCTACAAAACAAATAAGTAGCGTTTTTAGGATGCATTTTTAACGTAGAATCTTATTAATAACGTAACGTAATAACGTAAAACAACGAGGATTACAAAATAATAAATAAAAATGACCCAGCTTCCCCCCCCCCCCCCCCCAGTTTAGGACGCCTCTGCTATAAGTAATTTTATGTGGATGGTATTAGATAGTAGCACTACTAACCGTATGCTAAATTTCATTATTTTGTATTAAAGGGTATCTGAGATATTGATGAAAACTTAAATTTCGTTCGCCCATTCATTCAGAAACACTTTGGGGCACAAGTTAAGATGAACTTTTTTTGATCATTTCAGTGAGTACAATACGTCTATTTATAGTTAGCCCACCAGTTTTGTTACACGCTGTAATTATTTCACCAATAATAGTTATATTAATATTTAATCTAAAAAAAAGACTATCCTATAAAACATAATCAGTTTGCTTTCATTTTGTACGTAAAAAACAAACAGGAGTTGCTATGCAGAAGGTTTTAGTAACTTATCGCGACTACTTATTCAGGTACGAGAGTGGCATGTGAGTAGAATATTTTACGCATAATACATCGAATTGTCAAATTATTTGTATTTTTAAACTGGCAAATTAAACAAGTTCGTCGTTTGCTAAAATTATCCCCATAAAATTTTGTAGGTCAAAAATAATCGAGTTAAACTGTATATTATGAGTGGAATAATAAGCAGAAAACACGGAGGTTCTGTTTCCTCAGTTTGTTGTTGTTTTGTTAATTAATAACTATTGTGATTGGCGGAAGTTTTATAAATTGAGAATTATGATTGGTTCTGATTGGCATTTATTACACAATTTGCGTTATCTATCATTAATTTCAGAAAAATGTATTTCAAAAACATGCGATGGTTTTTTCCTTGATTAAGTTTATTTTGGATCTCGGTAGGAATATTGTGTAAAAAATTACATAAGTGAATGTAGTTTTTGTTGAAATAAAAAAATTATTGCAATTCATTTTGTGACCATTTGATTTAGACGGACACAAAACCGAGGCAGTAAAACGCATTTGGTGTAAAAAGCAAGTTGGTGTATTCAGCGAGTTTCTGGCTGAATTTTTATCTGGTAAGAATAACCTGCAATAATGAATTCTTAAAATACATTGCTACAGGATAATGAAATCTAAACCGTACGTGGGCGAACAGTGGGTAGAAAAGCACTGCTACTATAGCAACAACTGAAAGCCTGTTTACTTGCTCTAATTTCTGGTAAATTTGAAATCATTCAATAGATATATTAATTTTGCAATTAATTTGCATTCGGGCTTTCGGAGAAGGAATAGTGAATTTAGAGGTATTTAATTTATATGACAAAGAGTCAGAATTGATTGAATCATTTTAATGTATTCTTACAGAAAGTTTGGTTTTGTCAACGCTTGCTTTATTTACCTGGTTCTTCATATAATACAGTGACCTATTGTATCGTATGTTTTCGTATATTTATTACCTTTTAATATATAGGGTGAATTACAGCACTTGAAAGTGTCCCAAGAAAAAATTGTTTTTTTTGCGTAATTACTAACAGTTACAAATGATAAAAATTGGGCTTAATGATTAGGAGCATTAAAGGCATGCAGTTTGACAAAATCTACTACCCAGAAAATTATCTGGGGCTGAACGATGGAAACATGTTGCGCACATGGGCGCCCGCACGATTTTTGCCAGAGGGGGTCAAAAGCTTTGCCGCAGAAAAAATGTTTTTGAGTATAACGATAATAAAAAATAACGGCCGTAATTGCAATTTATGTTACACTGTTTTCGTGATTTATTAAAAATAGAGAAATAGAAAATCCATTCTTACGTTCTTTTTATAAGTTTTATTGTAAATCACAATATTTTTCACTAAACTTAAATATACAGGGGGGGGGGGGCAACTGCCCGGGCTTGCCCCCACTTGCGGGCGCCCATAGTTGCGCATTTGACTGGTAAATGTTTTAAACCAGCATAACGCGAAATTAGAAAAAAGAACCGAAACTGCTTACGAAAACATAATGATATCACTTCCACAGTCGTGGTTATTTTGGTGGTTTAGTGACGAATCTGAATTTTTCCAATTTTGTTAGAAAACTGGCTTTTGACAAGAATTGTAAGAGTAAAAAAGTGCTGTTTTTAAATTGTCCATCTCAGATATTTAGTCAAACGTGCAACAAACAAATTTTTGATTGTATTGTATTTATTTAAGATTAACCACTTAATCTTGGTAGATTTGTCTTAAGCGTTATACCAATAAATTTATTTTTTCTACAACTTTGAACTTGCGTAACAAGGCACTTTTGGGTGTACGTACGCCCAACATTATGATTTAGTTCCTATGATGTATATCTATCTGACTATCTATTATCTATCTTCTATATATTAAATTCTTAACTGTCTCACCATAACACGGCGAAGGGCTCTCACATCTCAAGACAGTTTATTTTTAATTTTGAGCGAAACAGATCTCCGAGCGTTTCTTAGTTGCGGTCATATAAATATGAGTATGACTGAAATTATATGACAAGTAAAGGCCATAATTCGACAAATACATAATTACTGAAGCGGACACAGGGTTGCCACGTGGAAAACCTGTAAATTTCAGGAAATTTACATATTTTTAAATATTTTGAAAAAACTCAGTAAAATTCCCAGTCAAACACCTGTGAAAATGTTGAAAATTAATTAATTTATGCTACTGCGGAATTGAAAAAATATAAAATACGAAAACTTTAATTTCTTTAAACTTGTATATGATATGTAAATAGTTTCATGAAATATAAATGTTTTGTGAATTATTGGTTATATTGTTTAATTTAGTATTGGAGAATGAAAATTCCTTTTCAATAAATATGGTGTAAAATGTTTTCAGAAGTTAAAACAAAAACTTAGTTAGATAAGCTATGTTTTGACTTAACCACACAAAATCTTGCTTATAGAAACACGAATTTAGTAACATGGAATTTTGAATATTCAGTCAGGGAAAACCTGGAAAACTCGGGGAAAATTAATATCAGAAATTACTGGCAACCCTGGCGACGGAATAAATAGGCAGCAATAGCAAATTTACAGTAAAAAAATAGTTTTGTAGGTAGAGCTAAACCATAGACGGTGATAACAATGAATAAAGGAGAGAAAGAAGACCGATTATTCGGTGCATGCCTACTTTAAACTGTACACATTTTGTTCTCATAAAGGCGAATCTGGATCGAAGCTAATATATAATAAGGTTACTAGGAGGGGACAACTACCACATTTAATATTTTTTTATTTTTTAGGTAGTGGGGTGCACTGGGAAGGTATACAGGGTTCCCACTGACCCTGGATAACCTGGAAGTCAGGGAATTAAAATATTAACCTGGAAGTCATGGATTTTATGCAAAATTTGGCAAAAGTCTTGATTTTTCTCTTGATTTACAGTAAAAAACCTGATTTTCCTGCAGTAGTGTTAACATAATTTTAAAAAAATTTAAATTTTTCCGAATGAATTTTTAAAACTGCCGCTTATAAAACAATTGCTGCTAAAGGTTTTTAAAATATCATTGAGGTACTATTCTTATCCTTGTTAAATTCCAAGGAACGTAATTCATAGGTGCAAGTGAGACACATACTGTCTTGTGAATTGATAAACAACACATAAACGTGATTATTTTTTCGTCTCTAATTTTATTGATTTTTTTGTCGAAAGTCATAGGTAAGTATGATTTTTGGTCATGGATATCCTGGAAAAGTCATGGATTCTAATTCTTGCAGTTAGTGGGAACCCTGGTATAGTTTAGAAGTGATATTTCTTAAAACGTTTGTAGATTCTGCGTTCTTCATTTTTTTAAATTAATTTTGTTTTCAAATAAGGAAATTTAACCATCTATCATTTTAATACGAATCGATAAAATTTAAAAGAAAATTGTTTGTTGGGGTAAAATGTAACATTTTAGGTATTGGTTACTCAACCTTAGTTTTGTTTCTCTGAACCAACGCTATATAAAGTTAATATACAGGGTGCTAATGAACTGTAGGGACAAACTTCTAGGGTTTGCAAGACACAACAAAGCAAACAACTTTTGTTAATAAATGTGTGGTCAAAAGTGTTTCCTTTAGAAAATAGAGCCTCTTAAAGATTCATTAAGAAGTACCTGAAACTAGGCAACCCAAATTGCATTTTCAATTATTTTGCACAGGTCACACAGAATTTTGAAAAAAAATACGATCTAGACATACATGCATTCAAATAACGTCAATTTTGACACAATTCGATATTTTTGTGATATTTTTTTACTTTTCTTGCATTCGTTTCTTTCTGTGCCTTTTATAATTCGTTTTTTTCGTTCTGTAATTTTTTTTTGATAATTATTTTCTTCGGTATTTTCGTTCTGTGTTTCGTATTTTTGTATTATGGCGAATTATACTTTTGAACATTTACTATAATTTTGTTAATTTTTGAATTAGTTATTGTAAATTTTTCAAGTAGTTGATTTTTGCTTTGTATATTTGGTTTTTTCTATTATTTAGTTTTGAAACATTTTGTTAATTAATTTTATTTACATTTAATTTGAATTTGAAAAGTGGGAAAGAGGGCTTTATTTATCCTGTATTAATTTCCGTCGTTATGGAAACAAATAGTAGGTAGTAAATTGAGTTGCCTTCTTAAAGAATCTTTGAGAAGCTCTATCCCTGAAAGGAAACACTTTTGATCTAACATTTATTAACAAAAGTTGTTTGCTTTGTTGTATTTTGCAAGCCCTAGAAGTTTGTCTTTACAATTTATTAGCACCCTATAGATTGTGGAACTTTATGAACAAAGTGTTTATGACAAAGTGTTGTTAGTGTCTGTTGTGACCGGTTTGTGCACGGCAAATGCTTTTTGACACTATTCTAGCCAATTTACAGAATTTCACCATAAATAGAACAGTGGACCATTCAGATTTTTAGCACTTTTAATATTTAGCAAACTATTGTAAAGAATTATATTCAGGCCCGTCCAGACTGCCCGATGAAAGCTGAAACGTGTCTTTGCAGAAAGTTCATTATGCTTCGTTACCCAGAGCTCTACAATAATCACTTAATCAGATATGTTTATAGCAGCGTATTAATCGTGTTGTAATATCAATAGTTATAATAATCAATTGTTAAAATAATTTTGCAGATAAATATATATGTTTTAAAATTTGTTGCAGGATGAAGTTTTGGCAATATCGGAAAAGGTAGTTCTTCGATTAGAAGACCTTATTACGTGGATAACCGTAGACGCTGACTGGACGTGGGGTCGGTTAGCAAAATGGGAAGCGGAAGTGAAGAATCCTAAAAATACTGAAAGTGATGAGGGTGTTAACATTATCTTACCTGAAGGTGCTCTGGATTTTACGGATGTAGAAAAGGAACAGGTAGCTTTAGGTAAGTCATCCAGTTCATGTATCTCTTTGCTACCTAGCTTTGGTAACGCAATTTGACATGTATTTATTTAGAGTAAAGGGAAAGGAAAATTAAAAAGTTGAAGCCATTTATTGAAATTTGATATATTTTACGAAGCAGTGTTGCCTAAGCTATAAATTTAATATTGTTGGGGTACATTCGGTTCGATTTATTAATGTTTAACTCCCACTCTCACTTATGTTGGAAAGATCTGCGATTTAGTTGTTTTCCGACAACATATTTTTCAACTAGGTTTAGTAAGAAATATTGATAATAATTTATAGAAAGACTAAATGCAAATACTGTTTTTACAAAAACACTTGACCAGTCCAGGCCTTCGAGTATGCGGTGCTCACAGCTTACCTTTAAACAGCGGGACCCCGTTGGTTGATGTATTTCCTCAAAAATCTGATTTTAAATGTGCAAACATTTTTTAAGGTAACCCGGGCTGAACTAAAGGTCAAGCAGTCCGAAATAATGCAAGGAATAATAAATTTACTCAGTCTCATTTCAAGTATGATTATATTAAAAAGCAATCAAAACAGAAAGTTATCTTTTAACTGATAATAGTTTTTGCTGTGGAAAATTAAACAACTCTCTTCATATGTACTTCAGGGCAGTTATTATATTAATACCAATGATGAATATAACCGAGAAAATACGTACTATATAAAAAAAATAGTCCGTAAAAAGGAAGATGCGGGATCCCAAAAGCGCGAGTCCCAAGGCAACCGCTTTAGTCTCCTTGCCCTAAGGACGGGCCTGCACATAAGACATCATTGGAAATAATTTATAAGCAATTTTTAATTTAACTATTGGTATCTTAATAATGATTATGCTTTCTATGAATGGTTTATAGCTATCCGTAAAAGGTGTAGGTATTAGTTGAAATTTACGAACTATGTATAACATGAAATACTATAGACCCTATTGGTTAACGTACAACGACCCATATTAAAAGGTAGTTAACTCACTATACACATATTTAGATAGACGTTGCTGTAATTGTAATCGATGTAAGGGAGAGTCCTATTAAATTCCCTAATTTCACATAATTAGATTTATTTTACATTTCAAATAGGGTTTGTAAATTACGTAAAATTGCGATTGATATTTGAAAATAGAATCGATTACTGCTAATTAATTTGAAAAACATGCTTTTCTGTTGCCGGTATACAATCGTGTTTATGCAGCATGGAATGTAACTCTACAACCTAAATAATTAATTGCATTAGTTAGTCTAGTCGTTCAAGTACGCAATTTCATGTGCCAATACAATACAAATACAAATTATATTATAAAAACAAAGTGTTCGGCTTGGATAGTAAAACTAATTGTTGCAACATTCCATCTCAAACGCGGAGATCTTTATTATTATCATTTTCAACATCAGTGTTGTGTTGAATGGGATTAGCAGTAACACAGCATACAAAACCATACCATGGTTGACAGTATACCCTGCAAACGGTCAATTAAATTTGGCAGTCTCCAACTGTTTGTTATACTTACTCGGAATTAACTTCTCCATGACATTCAGTCCAAGGGATGCACCTACAGTTTTGAGCAGATGTAGAAGCAACTGCATTTTCAAATTGCAAATTTGCCACCCCAGCATCGGAGTATGCCAAAAAGGCTAGACTCGCAATTGCGATAACAGTGGTAGCGAGTTTCATTATTGAATGTGAATAACTAACTAAAACACAAATTTTATTAGCATATTGTTTACAGTAATACATTATTATAAGTGGAGCAAAATACTGAACTTGGAGTAATCTTGTGATTTGTAAAATGCAAATATGTCTTTTCTCCTAAACTTGTGGAAGATATTCGAATGTGAAGCATTTTTTCTCGTATGTATCTTATTGCGATTAGTACACAATAGTTGTTTAATACTGTGGAAAGAAGAAGTATTTCCGGAACGGGTCCAATTTTAACGCAACTTGGAATGTGATGGGGCAACTATATCAAATATTTGCCAGAAAATCCAATATGGACGTGGCGTGGCGTTAGACTTATTTTTTTGTCTATTTTAACAGGGTCATACTAAATATAAAAACAGATTCTAATGAGGTATGTTAGGCAAATTTGATGCAAAATTAGAGCTTTTGCGATTTTTGAGAATTTTAGCTAAATCCTGTTTACTCAAAAATAGGTTAGCATATTAGCATAATATTGGTATCATAATTAGCTCTGGAAGCGCAGAACTAAAACGCGGCCAATTTAAAGCTTAGCTAATTAAAACTAAAAAAAAATAACTTTCAAGAACTAACCTAATGATTGATGTAAATTTTTGGAGATAAAAGAGCTAGAGATAAGCTATTGTTTTTCGAGTTTTCCCTAATCTTATAATTTCTCCATAATGCACTTGCGTGTGTATTTAATAAATAACCCGCGTTATTGCTATATTGTGTATTAATAACAGATTTTAAACTTTTTGATGCAGTAATATGAAGGGAGTTAGTCCACTCTTTTCCCTATTAATTGTATATTGAATTTTTATTTTATATTTATTGATAGTCTGTAATTCTGAACTATTTTATTGGCGAAAATTGTAAAATCGATTTTTTATCTTTACTAAGTTTTTCGGAAAGATGTGAAGCTCTGTTCTACACTTGAACTCTTATAGGCGTTTATAGTCTGAATAACTACGATGCCGTACTCCTCACCTGATGCAATTACAAGCATGTTGAGGTTTGTTCAGACATAGAGAACAGAGGCGAGCATTCGCTTGTTTGTAAACGATTTTTTACATTCTTTTGTGCTCAAGTTGTTCGTTTTTTACATTCGTTCATGCTCTGAATTGAACGCTTGACACCTATAACAGTATATTACGCTCGCGAATTTGTCCACACCACTAAACAACCGTTTAATAGTACGTGCTCTTTATTTCTGTATGTCTGGACCTACCTTTATAAGAATTTTAATGTTATAGTAACTTGTAGTTAAGATGTTATAAAATACTTTTTAAAATATAATAATCAAACATTTTCGAAGTATGAGAAAGTCTAGGCGAAATGTCTCCCCACCTCCGTTTTTTTAGAATGTTAATTTTTGTAATGGTGCATTACAGGTTTGCGTGAAATGCCGAGACTGAAATTATACAATTCAAAAGTATATGTAGGTATGTAAAAAAAAAACTTCGAAAGTCTAGTTTATAGCTCTCTGACTGAAAGACTTCAAGATCAGGTTTACTAGTTTATAAGTCTTTTTAAATATTTGTAGATTTAAATTGAGTTTCGCAGTGCTAACTAAAATTTACCTTACGTATGAATGATGGACATCAAATGAATATTTTAAGCACACTTTCAACAGTGTTCAACAGAGTGTGTTTTTCTTTATAAACTTGCTTATTATGTCAGAAATAATTTAAGAGACCGACTTGAATTTTTAAACTACGTTGTCGACCCCCATAACAAGCTTTAGTTCTGCAGAATGTAGGTTAAGTTACAGAAATTATTGGTTCTTGAACTACTTTCCTCAATCATAAATCATTTTTTATTTGAGGTAATATTTAATTTGAGTGTTGACTGTCAAGGACGTAACATTGAAGAAAATACTTAAATAAACGCAGGAAATTAAAACTGTTGAAGTTTTAGTATCCCTTGTTAAGGAATTTTGATTTATAGAATTGAAACTTTTTTTGTCGCCTATCTTCTATCTAGAACCAAAATATCTATACCAGTTGATTTAGCCTAGATGTCCTAAGCTACTACCTACTTCAATTATTTTTCAAGATACCAAAATGAGCTTTTGCAAGCGCCCATGGTACTTAAAAGCCCTTAATACACATGTCACTGCTTCTGGTTACACCGTAAATGATGCTAACTTCATTTTCTTAAACTGTATCCTAATACATTTTTAATAGATTCTGATAGAGCATTCAATTCTGTATTCAGTCATCTGTAAAAATTACTCGGACGTTAAATGGCGCGCCGTTAGAGGGCGTTAAAGTAAAAAATTAAGTTTGCCATGAATATCATATTTAAATCCGCAACAAATTTTTGAAACCAGTCGGTGTCGGTGTCATTACCAAATGGAATATTTATTGGAAAATTGTCTTCATTTAAACTTTCCAGACCTTTTAGCGGCCATCTTTGTCAAAAACCTAAATCAAGCCATTTTTAGTGGTTTATTTAGGTCTATTTTTCTGAAGCGCTTTTCTTTCAGTCGAAAGATTTTTTTCTCGATAAGCGAAAAAAGTAACAAATTTTTATTTCCAAACGTAAATAGAATATATTGCTCTGAAAAATATACCCAAGTAGATAACTGGAAATGACTTGAAATTACGTTTTTAACAAAGTTGGGCATAATTGAAATATTAGCTTGGAACATCTAAGCGGAATCACAGAAGATGACATTTTTGAACTTTGTTATTCGTTTAATACAAAACACGTCACTGAGTAATTTTGTTTTAATGAAATCGACGTTGTTAGTGAAATATTGTTTTGTATCTAGCATCTTTGAAACTTTGGACTACTTTACGAAAGTGATATTTTTACTTACCGTTGTTTCGTGTTGGAAGTTCTAGAAAAAACTGTCTATAATGCAATATCACTTACTAGTATTTATATAGTCCTTATGTTATTGATTTAGCACGCATGTGATTCCTATAAGTATTTGAAGTAGCTTTATCTTTGGGAAAACAGAAACTAGCTGTCTGCACGTCGATGTGGTACTTTCTCGACTTTTTTGGTCGGATCACATTTTTTATTCTTTAGTTGTTTTGGCCTGTCAAATTAATTTAAAGGGTGTATTTACAAGTAAATGGTGTAAGTTTAATTTCTGCGAGCGGCAATTATTTTGAATTTAAATATATGTATAGCTAAATTTCAGTGAATTTTCAATGTTCTTTAAACATTTTTAAATACATGAATGCAAAGTACTTTCGCATTGAAGCTCAAAAACAAATATTTCAAAATAGCCATTCCGATTTCAACATTCCTTATTTAACTAAACTTGAAGAAAACTGATGAACATTAAATTTTTTAACTTGCTACCAGGGCTTTATGGAATATAAAGACAACGCTGGGAATATATAGAGAAAAATCACAAGTGACAGTGACATCTTGTTTATAGAAGAAGCTATTGATAACGTTCCAACAAAAAAGTGGATGTTATAATAATACTTATTTACAAAATCCTATGCCAATATTATTTACATCGCTTTGATTGTTGCGATATTTTATAAATATCTATTTTTTCTTCATATTTACTGCATATGGTATACACATTTAGAATATTTTATAAATCTAGCGGAATGGCAAGGTTGGTCTTGAACGACCTACCCAAATATTTCAACATATTCTGCTAAAGGAAAACAGCACACAAAAATAAAATTGGGTGCACAGTATACGTTGAAAATTTTTCTGTTAGTAAAGTTGAAATACAATTTTTTTTGTTATGCTTACTCGTAATTGACGGTTTTGCCACAATTTCTCCAGTTCATACACTTACAAGGCTATCCTAAACCAAATATTTGATCAAACCGTGCTTTTTTCTTATTAGAAAAGGTTTTTGTAATTGGTGAACGTACATCAACTGTATGCAAGATGCTTGAAATACCGTTGAAAAAGATGATAAAGAAAGTAGTCATCTTCATTTTGGTACTCTAGTTGCAAATATTTATTTTGAAAATTGTAAGTTTTGCATCCTGCATTTTTATATACCTACCTATAGCTGACAGATTTCTTACAAAAATAATATTGGAATATTTAATAGGATTTCACTTAATAAAGCGTGTTTGTACTTTATCACCATTTGTGGATATTTTTTTCATTTTTGTCTTCCAGAGTTGTGATTAAAAGGCAACCTCATTAACTAGGATAAAGTCAAGGAATTACCAATCTCGTAATAATGAAAGAGAAAATGAATCGATGCTATTACTTGTTATAATATTATGGTAGCTTTGTAGATTAAACAGTGCGCAGGTTTTAATTGTTTTTGTTAACAGAAGAAATAGAAAATGTTATTTACTAAATAACGAGTCTGATAGTCTTTTCAACAGAAATACAAACCGTGCAAAACAATGTGAACTTGAACTTGTTTTTCACCTTTAGCATATCTTTTGTTCTTGTTCTTCTTCTTCTTCTGCTTCTTGTGTTTCTGTAGGAATAAGGGTAGGGCGCAAGTTGGTACGTGTATGGTCTTTGGTCTCCGGTACTGCCAAAATAGGAAGCGAAAGACACGGGTTAGATTCTGCTGGGTTTTATGGATTCACAAAAAAATTGGAGTAACGTTGGAATCTTGCCTTAGCCTCATTTGATCTGCATGTTTTCTACGATGAATTCGCTTAATATTAACTATGTAAGAGTAAGGTCCCGGTTTTTCAACGACATGTCCTGGAAAACTTCCTTTCTGTAATGGATTGTTAGCCCACACTGTTTCATTTTTATGGTATATACAATCTCGCCTCTCTATCGTAATTTTTCTTTGGAATTAGAGAGGCTTTGTCTATGTGTGGATGTACATCTGACTTAAGTTGATCAAACAAGGATCTCCCAGGCCGTTTAAACATTAGCGTACTGGAAGACCTTCCTGTTGAACGTTGTATGGTATTTCTATAGGAAAATCGAAATTGCTGAAACCAATTTTGATTATTTGATTTAACACTTGCTCTCATTCTCTTTTTAAAGCTACACCTTTTTCAGCCAAACCGTTTGTTTTTGGATGGTTAAGTAGTTATTAGTATGTGAGTTGTTTTTTAAGAATTTTTCAAACTCATGTGATGTTAGTTGAGGACCCTTATCTGACACTGAATTTTTCGATAAACCATACCGTGCAAAAATTGTAATGCTGTAATCTGTAATAGTTCTTAAACTCGTAATGATATTCATCATTGGAATAATTTTCAACCAACGTGTGTATACGCATCTATCACGAGTAACCACAAAAATATTTCAACAAATAGTAGATATAAGCAGAACCACAGAAAAAAATGTAATCAAAAAGATTACTGCAACAATAAACACCATTTAAAGCGCTATTTACGATGTAATTTCTGAAATTTGACATCCCGCATACGTAATAAATGAGAATAATCCCGTTTTCTTTGAAATACAGGGCTTAGGTATATTAAATTGTAAACACCTTACGCCGCCACATTCACCGTCCATTATTAAAAGTTTAATGACTTCGAAGAACAGTGTTGCGTCGCTTCATCATTTATAAATCTGCGGTGGTTAGAATGCATGCCAGTCTTCTAAGTTTTCTGTGAATTTTATTAATTTATTGTTGTAAATCAATATCTTATATTACTTGTATTGTTTGTATACACGCTGTTCATTTCAAAAGTTTTCATACCCGTAATATTAATAGAATCAGAAGAGATATTGAAATGCGGTTTCTGGGAGCTTTTTATGTGTCAAGGGGGACACATATTTGATGTATCGATGATGGATGGCAATTCACTGTCTCACCCACGTCCTACTTAGCTTTGAAGTCTTCCATAGCACCCTACCCCTCACGTGACATCAAAAGTTTAGTCTTTTGGCACAAAGAAAATTAAAATCTGTTGATTCGTTCTCGAGTTATTAATTAAAAAGTATTTTTAATTCGTAAAAAATGGAAGCCAAGTATTTAAACAATTGCACCTCGTTACCATACATTTTAACCAATTTTGTTTTCGTTTGATAACAAAATTTGTAATTGTATGTTGATTCTGTAGTTGCATAGTACGTATTCATATTACTTGAAGGTGTACACTTTAAATGAAAGAGAAAAATTAATTTTCCTTTACGTAGCCGGGAGTTAATGTGCCCGGAGAACAATGGCTGCTTTCAACCAAAGGCACCCAGATAAAACTCGCACACATATGCTTTGAAACTTTTGAGAAATTTTATGGAAAGTGGGTCGAAACTCGAGTGTTGGACGAAGGACTGGAATTTCACTCGGTTCGATCCACAAAATAATGAAATTAAACAAATTTCATCCGTACAGAATGTAGGTCTACCAAGAATTGAATGAAGATGACTTTGATAGGAGAATACAGTTTTGCGAGGAAATTAGTGAAATAGTGAATAATAATCAAAAACTGATAAAGAATATTTGCTTTTCCGATTAATGCAGATTTTTCTTGAATGGTTTTGTTAGTAAACAAAACTGCCGCTACTGGAGTGATGTAAATCCTCATATTTTTAGATAAGGTAATACTTAGTGGCAAAAAATAAGTTTGTGAGGCTGTGGGCAGGTATCTTGACTGTTGTCCTTTTTTAATTCACAGAAGTAAATTTAAGATCGATCTTCTAATCACCGAAGTTCAAGAAAACCATAATCACGAATATGGAAACTTAAAACTGGATGAAGTCCTTCACTCAATGGGTTCAAGTTGAATTTGAAAATAGACTTCACCATTGTTTAACAAATAACGACGAACATTTGGAACGTTTACACTGGGCATTGAAGAAGATGTTTTGCATTTTCTTACTAAAATAATTTGTAAAATCTATGATAACGGGGTGCACTTGTTTAAATACTTGACTACCATTTTTAGGCAATAAAAATACTTTATATTAAATAATAACTCGAGAACGAATCAACCAATTTTAAATTTCTTTGCACCAAAAGACTACTTTTTTCTAGGGCTTTAATTTTATATTGCAAAGCGGTAGAAAAACGAAAGATTGGTAGTTTTCAATGGCATTAAGCCTATTGTAAGCAGGTTGGTTTTCCAAAAGGAAACTACAGGTGGGAGGTTGAGAGGGAGAGTCGTACTAAATATTAAATTATGGAGGAAAAGAATTATGTATTGGTATTTTGTGGTCATCGAAAAGTCGATAAGTCTTAAATAAATAATTTCAATGATGCCTTTTCTCACACCGCTCACTTTTGAAGTTTCAGTATACAACGCTTTTTCTTAATAAAGATGACAAGCATATTAACCTTTTGATAAATCATCTTGATGTGTTCCAAAAATGAAGATGGAGAAGGGTGCTCAACTGCTCACACTAAATATAATATTAACTGAACGATTTCGTGATAAAACTTTGTTGAAGGTGATGTTTCCTGAAATTTAAGCAAGTGTTAATATTTAGCGGTGGCTTGAGGTTATATTTTAAAAATTGGAACTGCTATTGTTTATGGGGATATGTCCCGTATATTAAAATAGCCGATATTTTTTTATATATATTTCAAGGGACCCTCATATGACTTCGAATTTTTTATTTTTCGTGTCACTTTTCGCTTTTGGAGGCATCAAGGTTATTCGAATGGACTATTTAGTACGTAATTAAGCTAAAGTTCTACTCCCCAAATTTGAAAAATGCGATTTCTTCGAAGTCATTTAGGTTATTTAGGTATGTGGAAACCGGAACAAAATTCTAATGTTAAATTATTTACCAATGAATTAGTTTTTAGTTTTAATCATGTTATTTTGATATAAGCTTTAATCATCTTCCAGTACTTCTTATTCATAATTTATTTCTAATTTTCTAGAAATTATTAGGCATCGTTGAACGGAAATACAAAAAATTAAATATGAAATACACGATTTCGTTCTAGATGCATTCATTTTGTGAAGTGTTTGTAACGTAGATATGATGAAGTATTTGGGTTACAGACACCCTTATCTATGCTTGATAGGTATAAAAAGAAAATGCTGTTATCTAATGGAAAATAGGTAAAAGTGGCTTAGAGCAGTAGGTGTAACTTTAGATTTCGGACTTGTGGGTAAGAAACGGATTACCCCCCTTCTTTCCGTGGCAGAAGTGATAGTGGAGAGCTGTAAAACCTGCTGCACGTGCAAAATCTTTTGAAGCTGACTTTTATTAAGCCACTCTTTGAAATAACTTAACATCAAAAGCCCTAATTGCGATATAGTCTTTATTTGTTATTGCTTTTTATAAAAGAAAAATATTACAAAATATCATTAAAAAAAAGAAAGCAAACATATTGTTAATACATAGTAAAAAAAAACAAATTATTATTGTATAATTTAGAAAAAATTTCTCCTTGAATTTTGGTTCGACAATTGCGTGACACATGCCGCCTGTGTGGGGGCCCCCACTCGCTTCATCTTGGCGGTGGGGATGGGACGCGGCAGTTGCGTTTGAGCGAAGATACAAAGGTTATGTGTCACAACCTATGACAACGTAAGAGTGCGGACAAGAAAGCCCCGTTTTTGACTGGCTCCGCCATTAGGCGATGATAGGGTTTTATGAAACGGTGTAAAGATAACGTCAAATAGAAATAGAACAAAAAAAAAACTTATTATTTGATATTTAATTTTGTTTTATTAACTTTCCTACGCTTGGCTAATAAGTAATTGATATAGTTACAATCTAACATATACAACAATAGCTTGTAGGAGGTGCTTCCAATGAAGACTCTCCTTTAATATATATCTTGATAAAGGTATTGTGATAACATGAATTAAACTTGGTCTGAATATTTACTAATCCTAATTAAACATGTCCATTAGATTATTGGGCTTGAATCGTTTTAGTCGTCGCATTTCACCAGGGTTTTCAAACAGATTTCTCGCGAGCACATTAGGATGCACTTCAGTTCTAGCACTATAATTTTCACTAATCTTTTTAATTTTTTCCTTAATCGAAGGTATTTGTAAGTCTCTTGTAATTATGGTCTTGGGAACATACCAGGGGGTTATTATATATTGAGTATTTATTTATTATTCCATTTGAAATATTTAAAAATTATTTCCGAACTATTAGTAAAAAATTAATTAAAATATTTGTTTATTATCTAATATTTGTAGCTACAAGGTAACTTCAGTTGGATTGTTAACCTGACAGGTGGACCCCCTAGGCTTATTGCTCCCTCGGTAGTTACGCCAATGGTTGCAGTTGTATTGCTAATTGTAAATGTATCGTTCGTAATGAGCAGATATAGGCTTTTTTAAGTGCGAAAAAAAAGGAACTACATTGAAATTTCATTTAATTTACCAAAAAATTCAGATTGTGGTGTATGGATAGCACTATAATAATAATAATGTATGCAAGGCAGCTAGTAATGAGGTATGTTTTGCAATATTTTATTGTTTCAGTTTCAAGGTGTGATTTGAAGTTTGCGGTCGCTTTGTAGGTTAAACATATATTCATGTCTGTTAATGTACCTATACGCGCATGTAGCGAATGTCAAATATATACAAAATTCTACGAAAACGTTCCACGAAAAAGTGCAGTATGTTATTGGCACTGATTAGTTTGCGTAGAAAATCAATAATAATATTTTGCGATTCATTTTTGAACGGTAGGCATAAACTGGCAAAGAGCTCTTAGCGTACACGACTACAAGTATAACGCTAACATGATTATACGTTGCTTGGCAAAACAAAATCGTAATTTAATTTTTTATGCACTCTTATCTGCTGTTTTCCAATAAAATTTTATGCGTTGCTTCTAGCGAGGCGATATATTTTGGAAGTGAAATATCTTTCTGTTACAACTTCTTAGAAATTCATTATATTTAAGTTTGACATGGGTATGCGTTACAAAAAATGTAATATGTATTATGAAAAATCACATCTTGAACGATAAAGACTGAAACTATAGAATGTAGTAGTATGTTATGGAATAAACATTATTCAATATCATTTTTATAGATAATGTAAGAAATAATTAAAATACAACAATTTTATTAACTTCATTTATTAAGTAAACTTTTGCAGTACACAGATCTTATTTAGAAAAAATAACGAACATGATTCTAAATTAATATTAAGTCGTACGGTTTGGTATTAACAAAAGTTGGCAGGAATATGTCGGAAACACCGCAGTTTTATTCTTTAACAATCCTTTCGGGATCACGAACATCGCAACACACATAAATGTAACTTCCATGGCAATAACCACTGAAAATTGAGATATCGAAATAAAACTTATATTACAAGCTTCAATTCTAAAACGAACAGCAATGTATATATTTAGATATAAGATTTGTGTAGTGAAGCAAATTTTGAATTTGGTATTTTGCCTTCATAAAGGTAAACGTTAAAAAATCTTGATGCTGTATTAGAAATTGATAAAAAAATTGCTTACGGTAATATCCAGTCATTGGGGCACATGGTTCGGGATACGCATTTACCATCGCAAAATTCCGGTGGTAGTGCGACACCTTCAGAAAACGCCACGAAGGTTAAGGTGATGGCGATAGTAAGAAGAATTGCAACCTTCATTGTTGTTGACGTTGTGTACTGTCCTATAACCATTTATGAAATAAATAATATCAAATTTTATGTTAGAAGAGAGAATGTAGCAACAAACATTATCAAATACTTTATTGTTTTTCTCAAATTTTTTCCAACTGGTACATTGTTCTGCCAAAAGTTTTTAAGTCTGATTCAAATATGAAATGAAAATGATAGGTTAAAAGGCAATGCCTGCGATCAGCAGGTAGACTGTTTAAAAAAACTAACTTTAACCCGACTATAACGCACCTCTAACCGAAATAAATCATAAAAAATCATTAATGTAACAAACATTAGTTTACGTTATAAGCGGGTTGGACTCTAGTTAGATTGGCAAATTAAATAACTCGTATCAAATGCAAAAATAAAATTAATATGTTTTGTTTTATAAAAAAATGCACTGAACGTATTAAAATATGAATGATCTTGTTATGGTTTAAAAAAATTATTTTGGCTTAGAAATAAATGGTAAAATTCTTACTGACCTGCCTTTTAGTGAAGGTATTGAAATGAACTGACTGATGCTAAACATTTCGCGATATTTATATTAGTAGAACTCGAGTAGTTTCCTATCAGTTTGTGATTATCAACCGCGTACTTTCATTGTAATATCAAATCATAGTTGCAAAGTTCAAAGTTAATAAAATTCCCCAGCCGTAACTTTCTTAAAGTAAAGCTATTTAGCTATAGTAACTAAAGTGATCCATTTATTGTGTTGATTAAATCACAGGCAGTTATAGTAAAATTATAAAAAGAGTAAGCGATAGGCTCTACCGTGATGACCAAAGGAGGTCCTGATCATAAAGGCACAAAGAAAAAGAAAATTGAACAAGGAGCCAAACGGACTCCACAATTCTTAAAATTTTATTTTTATTTTGGTTAAGAAAAATGTTTGACGTGGAAAATTTTATCTCGAATACATTTAATCATTTGTTTTATTTATTAATTTTAAAAATAAAATTAATTTCACAGTTCGATATATTTGTGTAATAATTGCATGATATACCACTCCTGAATTGAAAAATACGCTGGGAAAATTATTCAAACTTCCTGCACAGCAACTCGCGTTGATTGAGTATAAATAAAATACTTTTTTCTTCGTTATTTTATTCTTGTGCGTATTTGGCATGTTTACATGCCATCAACTGAGTGGATTCACTTATTTGAACTTTGCACCAATCAAAATTATTTTTCTTTTAATAATAAAATTTTCAAAAAGATGGTTTACTTATGGGAAGTCCAATTTCACCGCTTTTAGCAAATATATTTATGGAAAATCTAGGAGATCAAACATTCGAATCACATCAATCTGAGAAAGTTATATTTTGGTTTCGTTATATTGATGACATTTTAGCATGTTTTGATGTTTATTTAAATTAATTAATGAATTTTTAATTTTTATTAACGGTGTTCATTCATTCATTAAAAGGTTCATTAACTTTTTTAATTCGACAAAAATTAATTTAGCTTATAAACTTGAATACTCTGTTTATAGAAAACCTGCACAAACAGCCATTATAATACCACACACAAGATTCTTGTCATCATAAAACACATAAATTAGCAGCATACAGATCCATGATACATAGCACTTTAACGACGGCTTTAGATGAAATTAATTATAACAGAGAAATTTCATTAATAAATAAATTGCATATAGTAATGGTTACTGGCTAATGGCTTAATAGCTAAACTTATTGATACATTATTAAAAGAAAAATATTATAAATTAGGCATTCAAAGAATGTATCCAAATACCCCAACTTCACCCGATTCAATTAAATATGCTTCCATCCCATATTTTGGTGACAAATCAGAAAAAAATGCTAAAATTATAAACAAGATAAGTAAATATAAAGTATATTTTAAAACAACTAAACACATTTTAAACAGTTTGCTTATTGCAAAATCAAAAATAGATAATTTGCTAAAATCAGGCATTTACAAAAAATAAATTGTTCGCATTGTAATTCGGTTGATATAGACCAGACAATTAGAAATTTTGATATTATGTATAAAGAACACGTACGCTGTTACAAATACAAACACTCACATAAATCCAAGTACGCTAAACACTTACTAGAACACAATCACATAATGACATTTTATAACATTATAAATTTTTTACACTTTCGCGATGATAAACCTAAATAAGACATAATATAGAAGCATTTAAAATTTACAAGCATTTAAAAACTGTACCGTTAATGAACAAGCAAATTATCTCGCAAATTCACCTATATTGGACATTTTGGAATAAGAAATCAAATTATCTGCAGAAATAGATTACTAACATCAAGTCACCAAGTTAATATAACCTTTGATAACGGCATGTAAACATGTCGAAATACGTACAAAGTTAAAGTAAGTAAAGGTTGTTTTTTTATAACATTACAACTTTAAGTGATCAAACACACTTGATTTTAAGACATTTTTTAATCCTTTCCCTAATAATAAAATAATTATTTTTCCTCATTAGAAAAATGCGCTTTAAATGTTTAAAACATTTTTTTAATAATCACCAATGACATTGATTTGGCTTTATGATGAATTGTAGAAAACGCAAAATATTGTATTGTTTGACCTTACTTTCATAATAGAATGCATTATTGTAGAGTTCAAAAGATGTGATTGACAACACAATCTTCATACAGTTGATTTAGTTTTAGCTTAATAAAGAAACAGAAACTGGATTCTAAAAATTAAAAAAAACCGTCAATTTTCCACCCTGGGCAACCTCTTAGTGCTCCTGTACTTAAATTTGACCTTGCTCTTATATGCTGTTGTTACACTCCGTGCAGTTGAGTAGTGCAACTCCGCACAAGAGAAAAATATTTTTATCTTTGATTTGAATTAGATTGAAGATACCCGTGAAACAATAGCGGCTAGTACTAACGTCTATTAGGTGTTTGTAATTTCTTTTATAATAGAAGATATGTTTAAAAATTGCAGTTATTTAAAAAAATATGCATTTGAGATTTATATCGCACGCATTGAGGGAAAACGCCTTATGCCTATTCTCGCCGAAATCATTTTTTTTTCAAGTTTATAATGAGCAGGTGCAGTCTGCTTTCTTTCATATCTTGTGTATGTGTTTGATATCGTATAAAGTATTGATACGCAAGAAATAATAATTGTATTTGATTTGTTATCTGTATTCTCTAGATATTTAAAGTCAAAAACATATCTTTCGTACTTTTTTAAATATTTAGATAAAAAGCAGAATCTTATCGTCTTTGGTTAAAGAAGAAAACTTTGGGAGCAAAGTCTGATAAATTAATTATTGAAGAGAAGGCCACGCCGGAAATTAATGCGTAGGAAGTGCGGTTTTTGAATGTAAAACTTTAGGTCTTCGTATTGTTTTAGTAATGTAATATCACGATATAAGTCCTTCACAAAACAACATCTACAATTTGTTATAACTATTATTTTTAGTGGCATTAAAGGATTTTTTAATAATGTTGAGCATAACACTGTATTTAATTTCAACAAACTTTGTTAGTTAATTAGACGGACGAGGCATCTCATCCGTTGAGAAATAAGACGAATTTTCCGTAAAACTGTAGTAGACATAAACCTAGCAGTGTAGTTGAGTTATAAAACTGTAATAGTAACCATGTTTTAAAAGAAAATGTTTTGTACATTGATAATTGTTACATACTTCAGGGTTCCCACTGACCCTGGATAACCTGGAAGTCATGGAAAAGTCAGGGAATTAAAATTTTAACCTGGAAGTCATGGATTTTATGCAAAATTTGGCAAAAGTCTTGATTTTTCTCTTGATTTACAATAAAAAACCTGATTTTCTTGCAGTAGTGTTAACATAATTTAAAAAAATTAAAAATTTTCCGATTGAATTTTTAAAACTGCCGCTTATAAACCAATTCCTGCTAAAGGTTTTTAAAATATCATTGAGGCCCTTGGGCGTACAGCCGATCCTGAATTGCGCAATATCATCTAATATTGGCTCGCATATGTGCGAGAGTGATATTTACATCGAGATTTGCATTGTTAGAGCCGATTTTTTCATTGCTAATAAATTGCATTCAATAGAAAACAACAAATCCTTTTTTTTTAATTTATTACCAGACTTGCGTGTTAGTATGCCGTCAATCAGTGAGTGAATGCAAATTTGTCTTCGTATTTTTTCTTTAAAAATATAACTGCTCTTAACAAATAACCTCGCGTAAACAGCAAAACGCAACAACAGTGTTTTAAAAAAACAACTTTAAAATAAAAAAGAAATTTGGTCCCAACCGAGATTCGGCCCCACAACTACTTATGCAGTAAAAATGTAGTACACCCGCATATCCATCTGTGCCACTACGAACTTGTGGTTTACACACATTCCAGCTGCATGCAGAAGAGGTGCGCTGCGCAAGTCATGTGACGTAGGATCGGCTGTAAGTCCAAGGGGCTAGACGCTAATCTTTTCTTATCCTTGTTAAATTCCAAGGAACGTAATATGGCTTATGATTAGGTGCAAGTGAGACCACCACATACTGTTTTGTGAATTGATAAAAAACGCATAAACATTTTTGCGTCTCTAATTTTATTGATTTTTTTGTCGAAAGTCATGGGTAAGTATGATTTTTGGTCATGGATATCCTGGAAAAGTCATGGATTCTAATTCTTAATAGTTAGTGGGAACCCTGTACTTTGTTAAAATAGGACCTATACAGAAAATTCTCATGTTAATAAAAATTCTTATTTCGGCAATCAAAACGTTTCTAAACCTTTATTGATCGTCGGCCTATTTCTGCTACTAAGACTTATCACCGACGCCAGACGGCAGACCACTACATTTGGAAATTTTGGTGAACCGTTGTCTTAAACAAAGTAGGGCTTGTTGTTTGCGAACTTGGCAATTACTTAATTAAACTGTAGAGGTAAGCGATCAAAACAAAAACTTTCCAGATGGTTTTCTTTATTGGAAAGTCGTTCCTGTTGTTATTTAACATGTTCATACCGATTTTGAAGTCGAAATTTGTATGTATTTGAAAAAAAAACGAAGTCTATTGTGGACTGGGGGTGGTAGGGAATTTGACGGAAATACATGTTGGACCTACAGGAACCCAAAAAAATGTTCGTCTGTGAGTAGGTAGATATGTGTGTGTGTGTGTGTGCATCACAACTTCCGACCGGACGGTCCGATTTAGATGAGCTTTAAAATTTGGAGGTATCTCAAAGGTTGGCCGACAAAATAAGCTTTTAAGAAAAATCCGAAACCGGAAGCGGAAGTTAAAAATGTGTTTTTTTTTGGTAGCTTTTTTCACGAAAACCGAATGTTTTCCATCTAAACGCGGAATTAATAGAAGACCTTAGGCAAATCTTACGATTTTTTGCGAAATTTCTTGCTCTTTAAATTAACGGTTGCAAGGTTTTGTTGCAAGCTACGGAAACTTTAAATGAAAAAAAAAAAAACTTTTGTCTAAAACTGATCAAGCGATTATTTTTAAAATTTTGCACGTTCATAGAGCTGAAAGATGAGCTACAACGTGTCGTAGTCTGTTAATTTTTTTGTGACGCTTTCTGTGTGTTTTTGTAAATCAGAAATTAATTCCTGGGTATTTAATAAATGGGAGATGTTAAAAATGTCTGTTTAAGCTGAATTGGTTATGATTGGTAGTCGAATCAGATTCGCAAACCTAATTTGTAGGTGCGGCAATATCTAGTGGGGTCTTTTTCTCCCTCCCACTAAATATTTTCGCGAACGTATTTGTCCTCTCGTTGTTGGTTTTCTTTCATCCCAATGTATCTCTTTCCCAAAAATGAGTAACATAATTTTTTTTATAGATAATATAAGGAACGGAGTCTAGTAGAGTACCAATTGTCTCTTGTAATCCCCCGTAAATTTTGTAGTTGTCGAGTCGAGTCCGTGGCCACCCGGTAAAGGTTATTTTAATCTTAGATAAGATCAAGGGATGGTAGGAGTCTCCGAAACCCACAATACATTCCGCCCCGGATTATAAACGATAAGAATTTTAAGTTACCAGGATGATTGGGACTACTCCACTACAAAGACTCTACTCGACTATTGCGACAATAAGACTGCAGACGGGGCGACAACCTGCAGGCAGGACGGTCATCAGTCAGGTGGTAGTTACAACTTTGCTCGTTTAGACTGCACATGTTTAAAAATATGTCTGTCCTTGCGGGACGGCCAAGGACTCTCACGTAGGTGAGAGGCCTTCTGCGGGGTCGGCGTTGTAACTGTCACTTTGGTGGTTTCAACTTGGTACGTCCACCTCTCTTCGGAGAGGTTTAAGGTTTACCTTAATTGGGACCATGGAGAACTGGGTGAGTGATTTCGCGAGGGGAGGTGTTGCTAGCCTTTAGTATGGGTACCTAACACCTTAGCGGTAGCGCGTCCTCTGTAACGGGATCTTCGCTCCCTGGTCGTGGCTATAAATTTGCAATTACAGCCTTCCAGTCACTACGTCGAGGTGACCCCTAGGGGTTATAAATTTGCCTAGGCGATATACTGTGTGGTTGGAGGCCGATGATTTAGGTAGATGAAGGTGAGTTCTAGGAAGGAGTGGCGCTGCTGCTGGCATTAGGGACTTAGGCCCTAGGGATGAGGTGCACTTTGCCTGCTTACGCCCACTATCAAAGTTTCGACCGAGGGGGTTCGTGCTAAGGTACACTCGACGCTGTTAAGATACCGGTCATAGACCGACTACCGACTAGTACTGGGATTCCGAGTAGCCTAAACTGATAGGGGTAGCACTGCTTTCGATTTAGGTAATCTTTCTCGACCAGGGGGGACTTTGGGCTCGCAGCCTGATGTCAGGACTGGTAGCTTGTTCTCGCTGAACCGTTGGTAACTTGAGCAGGCGCGCTAATTGGCCGTAACTCAATCCGTCCCGAAGAGGGACGTGGAGGATAAGGCTCACGCTAGATGCCGCTACGTTAAACTAAAAAGGGTAGGCCGTGATGGCCGTCTCACATTGGATCTGTCTTTGCATGACCGATGTCTTCCGTTATTTGTACGACGCGACGTGTTCCATTTGCGCTTTGCGGACTATTAACAATGTGCTTTTATTTTCTACTGCTACTGTTGTGGGGCTACAATGTTGTGATAAAACTTACATAGAAAAAGTAAAAGTTTTTCAAGTATAAGAATATCCAGGGGATATGCTCATTTTTCATTTTCATTCATTGAAACATCGGGCACGCACATACTTCTATGTGAGCGAAGTTAATAAAGTAATAATAAGAGTATCTACAGTGTGATCAACAAACTTTTATGTAAGGGTTGACCATGAAAATAAAATTCATGGCGTAACATGAGTTTTGTTTTCCGTATCTTAAATTTTGTTGATTATACTGTAGATACGGATTTAAAAAAAAACAAATAAAATATAACAAGAAATATTAAGAGGCTAAACATTTATTTTTTGCAGTACATTTGCCGGTGTTGCTTTTTGCAATAATGTCAAATATTCCAAAACATTGTAGAGCTCGGCTAGGTGTTAAAAAATATATGGTTTAATGACTGGCAGATCTTAAACTTCATTGGTATTTTCAGAATCTACTTTAGCTGTACGAACGGAGGCTCTACAGCACACATACCAATAACTTGGCGAACAGTAGCCCCTAAAAATAATATAAAAAACAAAAATTATACATTTGAAAAGGTGGTAAAAAATTACGTACCCTATAAGATCGTCTTCGGCACATGAAGGTCGAGGTACACATTTACCGGCGCAGTCATCGTAAAGGGAGGCGCTTTCAGATAATGACACGCACACCAGAGCGATAGCAATAGCGAGAACAACGGCGACCTTCATTGTTGTTTGCTCTGTAACATTTCCTTTAATTGTTAGTTGTACTGAACACATGTGGCTGTAGAATTTTTTTTAAATTAAATTAAACCTGTTTAGGCAGACTTCGGCTATAGAATCAAAAAACATTTATAATGTGGCATATTCTAACTGAATCGAATTATGCAAATATTTTTTCTAGGCAATGATGCAGCCTACACGTAGACCGTTGGGTATCGGAAGCGATGATCGGTGGCCGTAACCCACTGCATATTGCAGGCTAAACTCCGTAATGGAGTGCCTCCGACTTAACCAACTTTATTACGCGTAGTATACAACTTAAAATTTGAAACTATTGCTGTAGCGATAGTAAAAGTTTTGAACTAAAAGACTTGTAAATTATTGTAATGTATATTGAAGTATTTGCTTACCTTTCTACTTGTTGAAAGCTCGGAAAATTGTTTCATATAGCCAAAATTCGTGATATTTATACCAGTAACCTCAAGTACGTACCTTTGAATAAGTCACTACAAGCTATGGCGGGGTATCGTTATCAGAAATAAGTTTTTTTCGTTTGATCAAAGTTCTTAAAAAAGATTATAATAAAATCTAGAATCTCTGCGATAAAATGCACAGTATA
This sequence comes from Ctenicera cuprea, assembly GCA_958336395.1. Classification (NCBI taxonomy): domain Eukaryota; kingdom Metazoa; phylum Arthropoda; class Insecta; order Coleoptera; family Elateridae; genus Ctenicera; species Ctenicera cuprea. Next base: position 52,851,323 of record OY284490.1, read on the forward strand.
TAATGTTCCCTTTGTTTTTTATGATATCCCTCCCTATACAATGATGTTTAAATCAAACTTTGTTTAAGTCCTAACATTCTTGATACGTTTTTGCCAATAGTCTATTGGTAAATCTGATATGGACATTGTATTTTTAGAAAAAAAATAATGATTTCGTTCAGTAATGGTGGAGATTACTCCCTCACTGCCAGCATGAGTCAGAAACACTGTGGAAATGCCGTCAGAATAACCAGTGTCAAAGCAGATGCGTTGACCACGTTTTTCTGTTAATATTTGGTTCGTTTAAGAAACAAATTAAGTAGGGGGACTTCAGTTCACTGAACAACCCCTTTCGAAAAAAAAAACATTGTTAAAAAACATAATATCTATATTTACTATCCGGTATCAAATAATCTCGGCACTATTGTTACCTTTCTTATTATTAGAGCTACAGATTTGGTTTAATTAGGAAAGAATTTATGCTGATTAAAATGCCGTTTACATCAAAAATAAGTTTTTTCTGTAAAATGGTTTTGTTTAAATAAATACAATAAGAACATGTCTATAAGCATCTCGCGCTAACCGAGAGGGTGGTTTTAGGTAATTAGAAGCTGATCAACGGCATTACGCTGAAGCAGTCGCAAGCAGTGAGGTTGTATCTATGGCATAGCTCGTTGTGACTGCACGTCATATTGTCTTTTGCGTCGCACGACCGGTATTTATGACGTGTGCATTTGCCTTTTGCGGAGTTTGTTTTGTACCGCCACTGGTGTGGGGCTACAACGGTAAAGCAAAGTTTCGCAAGTATAGGAAAGTCCAGACAAAGCGCTTTGCTCATTTTTGTATATTTCTCCACATTTCGAAGTTCATGGAAATCGGATCATCCGTTTGTGAGTTGTGTAGCGCACCTAGCTACAGACAGACATTTTCACAAAAAAAAACAAGTAGGGATTCTGTTAATATGCAGGGTCTTTCAATACAACTTACTGGTTTATATACAGGTACGTCATCTTTATTTACTATAATTAATGTTTCGAATTTTGTAGAATAACTAAATATTTAAAAATCTCTAAACTAATTACTTCACGTTTGTTTTAAGTAGGAATCAGTTTCTGGTATGCATGTAAAGTGTATTTTGTATTTATTTTTATAGCTTTTGGATCTGAATATAAAAATACACACAAAAAGAATGTGCTTATGAACATAATCATTATTTGCGTCACTGCGTTCAAACGCCCCTGCGTACAAACTTACCTGCGTTCAAAAGTACTCGCGTCCAAACAGCCGCATCTAAACATCCGACAATTATTTGTTGTCAAAGGAGATAAATTATCATAAATAACTTTTTTATTATTCACTTTAGGTTACTACTGCATTGGAACTTTTTTGTTCGGAATTTCATTTGTCTTAATCATCATAAAATAGAAGAAAGGTTTTTTCCTGATTTAACCAAATCTATAGCCCTGATCATACAAAAGTTAATTATCAGTGGCATAACCAAGCTATCGATCTAAAGTCCCCCCCTCCCCCAATTTGATTAGCTACGTATATGTGTAAAAAATGCTTTTGATATCGTACTATTTGGTTTTTGTAACGTAGGGAGTTTCAAACTTTAATTATTATTCTGAGTATTCTGACAAATTATTTTAAAAGTCGCAAGACCAGTTTTTACCTCCCCCTGGCTACGCTGTTGTTATAAATAATACTGAGATAATTTGATACACCCTGTATACTCCTTTAAGTATGTATAGATCTGAATTAAAAAATACTGCTATATTTACTAACAACGAACTAACTAATTTTCTTTCTTTATATTTTTCATGGTCAAGTAAGATTTAGGAATCAGTTAATAGCAGTTATTTCACATATGTTCATGATATTCCTAACATGATTTTATAAGTACGTACTATGCAAGACAATTGTGACTTTGAATTACTACAGATAATTTTATTCCGCCTGCCAACGCTCTGATTGTTTAATCTATTTGTTTTATCTACCTCCCAATATTCATTGACATTTGCCCGCCTTTATACCTTTTTTACATACATCTTGTGTACTTTTCTTGTATCTATAAAGAGTATTTAGTTGCTATAGAGATCAATTGAATGAAATTGAATCCTGTATTAGACACATCTTCTGTCTGACCAACATTTTATTATTATCGATTATAACATGAAAAAGAAAAAAAAACGTGATCCATCACCTTTTGGAAAATAACTAGAAGTTATGTTTAATTATTTTAATTTTTAAATCTTCGAAGATATGCTTTCAGTTTGATAGGTAAACGCTTAAAATTTATAATTAATATCTTTGTATAAACTGTGTGAACGATAAGAGCGGCTGTTCTAATTTAGCTTATCTCAAATCAAAAATGTTTTATCTGATAATATTGTTCACTTAATACGTATATTAATGTAGCTTTCTTTAAAGTGGAAAATACCTAATCGTTCGGTATCACTGTAATCCTTTAGTTGTTACTGATGTTGAGGAACATATAACTTTCATGAATTCCCAATGAAAAATAGTTTAATAATATTTGTTGCTGTGTTAAATTAGATAATATCATTTACTTAATTTGATCATGTTGAAATTGAGAATGTGGTTTAATATAGTAATTTTTAAAAGGTGGTCTAACAAGAAAATATAAAGTGCAGGAAGCGATGCTCTTGAACTTGGATGTGAAACCTGAGATCTTATTGTTTTAGTAGTTTTAATATGGTACTACTATAACATTTTACATAATAGGAACACCTAGTGTTTGTTAATATACCTAAAGTAATATAAGGTTATATTACCGAAGTAATTAATTACTTTTCACTTATCAGAAGATGAAAGCACGTCTTTTCGACGAAGTTGGTAATATTGAATCAAAGTACAGCAGATCTTTCTGCTATAAATTTTAGCAAATGTTTTTTTGTAAAATAACATGAATCTATATACACTGTGTCTATAAAGTAACCCCCCCTCCCCAACTAACGTTTGAACGACTTGATATTTCACCACGAAATTTGGTGTGCTGTAATGGGAAATTAAATACTATCTTTCAGACCATATTAAAATTTTGTATCATCCAAAATGGCGACTGGGCGCAATTTTTAATTTTTTTTTTAAATGGAAAGATGGATCGAGTGACAGCTCATTAGAATGGTCTTTTAGTTCTGCGTCTGATCCTAGTTTCAAAAAAAAATATTCAGCCATAACAAAATGACAATGTTTGAAGATAAAGAAGTCTATTTAAAAAAACTAAGAATTAAAGCTTAAATTAATTAAATTAAGTGTTCGAAATGTTTATCATTCACTTCTTGGCACATAAAAAGTTGGTTATGAAATTCCTGCCTTACATTTTCATAAGTTTCTGAAATGACATTTCTGCAAACTTCTGTAATGCGTTGCTCCAGTTCTTCAATTGTTTATGGACGGGTTGTGTACACTTTCGATTTCAGATATTCCCATAGAAAAAAATTTAGGGAAGTTAAATCTGGGGAGCGAGCCGGCTATTCTATAGGCCCCCGCCTACCAATCCATCTTCCAAGAAAATGTTTGTTAAGAAACTCAGAAACAGGCCTATAATAATGAGGCAGCGCACCGTCTTTTTGGAACGTAACGTTTTCAATATTATTTCCAACCACCTGAGATATTTCTGGTAAAATTTTGTCCTGCAAATGAAATAGTGGACTACTGAATAAAAAACTGAACAATTTTGAATTGAGTGAGTTCATTTGTTTAAAATCCGTCATTTTGTTATGGCTGAATATTTTTCTTTGAAACTCTAGGATCAGACGCAGAACTAAAATACCTTTCAAATGAGGTGTCGCTCGACCCTGGATGAAAAAATCAAAACAATTTTGAATTGAGTGAGTCCATTTGTTTAAAATCCGCCATTTTGTTATGACTCAATATTTTTCTTTGAAACTCTAGGATCGGACGCAGAACTAAAAGAACTTTCCAATGAGGTGTCACTCGACCCCTTTTTCTATTAAAAAAAAATTTTAAATGGCGCCCACTCGCCATTTTGAATGATACAAAATTAAATTTTTAGCTAAGAAATTGTATTTCATTTCCCATTAAAGCACACCAAATGTTGTGGTAAAATATCAAGTCGTTTAAAAGTTAGTTAGGGGGGTGGGGGGTTACTTTATAGACAGTCGGTATTTTAAACGTGTAGCCATTTCTCTCGGTATCTACTCCCCGAGTTTCATTAAGCCGATTTTGATCATTTTTCAAAAAAATTATTACTGTCTAGATGTGCACACAAAACCTAAATCTTCGAAAAATAATAAATTAGTAGAGAGCTACACGTACCACACTTTGAACATTGCCTGCAAAGAAGTGTTAAGTTGCAAATTATTTTTCAGGGGTGTTTTTGAAACGTTGCAACCAAGAAAGGATGTTTTCTCTTTTATTGCGTTAAAATATATCCTTATTTAGCCGATATCGTTTTAATTTAATTCCATCGGCTTTTTCTAAATACTATTTTAAGATTATCAGATATCACAATTTTTAATCAAACAACTGTAAAAGTTGGTATAAGATTGTAGTCATATTGTAAACAATGATTTATAGAGGGTGCGGCAACTAAAGTGTTAAAATCTGATATCTCCAAAACTTTAAAAGATTGAGCAGCTTTTTTTTTATTTTGTGGGGAAAACGGGACTCTAGTCAGTTGTGAATCGACGGCCCATGTTAAGGAATGGGGGAGGGGGTGTAACTTGAAAATTTAAAAGATTCCTTGTAATTTTTTTACATCGCATCAAAATAAATTTTCACATTTTATGAAAAACGGTACGAGATTATTATTTTTTATATTTATATATATGTACTTAAAATAAGCGACCATAATTAGATCAAGCAATAACTTGAATAAGACTGAAAAATGTATGTATGTATTGTTATTAAATTGAACAGCTTTTATGCAAACAAGTTCGACAATTAAAGTACCTATATGCGTTTTTACAGACATTACAATACCACACGATTCTTGTCACCATAAAACACATAAATTAGCAGCATACAGGTCCCTGATACATAGGGCTTTGACGGTCCCTTTAGATGAAATTAATTATAATAGAGAAATTTCAATTATTAAACAAATTGCATACAGTAATGGTTATAATACTAAACTTATTGATACATTAATTAAAGAAAAAGATTATAAATTAGCCATTCAAAAAATTTATCCGAATACCCTAACTTCGTTCGATACAATTAAATATGCTTCGATCCCATATTTTGGTGACAAATCAGAAAAAATTGCTAAAATTATAAACAAAACAAATAAATATAAAGTAAGCTTTAAAACAACTAGGAACATCTTAAACACGTTGTTTAATGCAAAATCAAAAACAGACGATTTGCTAAAATCAGGCATTTACAAATTAAATTGTTCGCATTGTAATTCGGTTTATATAGGCCAGACAATTAGAAATTTTGATATTAGGTATAAAGAACACGTGCGTTGTTACAAATACAAACACCCACATAAATCCAATTACGCTAAACACTTACTAGAACAAAATCATTCAATGACATCTAATAACACCATAAAATGTTTACACTTTTGTGATGATAAACGTAAATTAGAAGCTTTTGAAATTCACAAACATTTAAAAACTGTACCGTTAATGAATGAGCAAATTGATCTCTTAAATTCTCCTCTACTGGACGTTTTGGAATGAGAAATCAAGTCATCTGCAGACGATTACCAAGATATGTCACAAAGTTCTATTGCTATAACAACACTAACTGTTTATTTTTTCATATAACCTTTGACAATGGCATGTAAACATGCCGAAATACATATAAGGTTAAAATAAATAGATATTGTTAAAGTAATTAAGTATTTTATATACAGATACTCATTTGATAATGTTGTCACTTTTTTTGTTAGCAATTTGATTTCGATTTTTATTTGTACAACTATTATTGTTTAAAACTGTAAGAATTACGTTTTGTTAATAGTTAATATTAAGTTGTTATCCATTACCCTTAAGTTTTCTGCATCCAAAGTTAATAAATGGGTACGAAATAAAAAGTTTTATCTCGATTTGAAGAAGAAAAATGTTTAAATTTATTTTTCTGGAAGATAGTTAGCCGTACAAAAAACATCAAGAGTACTAATTTTGTGCATTTTTAACGTAGAATCACATTACAGACTCGATGTGTAAAAAATCGAATATTACAAAAATAATAAATAAAAATGACCTAGATTCCCAGGGACGCCTCTAGTTTAAATAATTTTATTTGGATGATGTTAGATTTTGTATTAAAGAGTGTCTGAGATATTAAAAAGACTTAAATTTTATTCGCCTTCTTCAGCGATCCCTAGCTTCCATCAGAAGCATTTTGGGACAAATTGTTGAATTTTTTAAATTATTTTAGTGAGTACAATACGTCTATGTATAGCCAACTCACCATTTTTGTTACATCCTGTATACAAAGTAAAACCGCATAGCACATAAAAACTAAATCATTTGGCAAAAGGAAACTATTTTTATTTAAAGTGCATTCATGCATTCATAGCTGTTCACATTTAGATAGATTAAAAATAAGATTGCTGAAAAACTTTGTATATTTTCTATATTTATTGGTAGAAAATGTGTTGGGTTAGTAAGAAATTCTTAACTATGAACGTCGTTTTCAGCGTCGACTTTCAACTGCACCATTGGAATTTTTACAACAGACTTGCCAGTAACTTGGTGAACAGTATCCACTGAAACCAGGAATAAAGAAAGTAAAAACAAAGTTTTTTGAAAAAGAAAGTGTAATAAACAGTACTTACCCTATTACCCATTGTTATATATTTTATTGTAATAGTTTATTTAAAATAATTTTAGAAATTACCATATATTTCTCGCAATGTGTTTTAAACCTATCATATTAGTTTAATAGTATTTTATTAGTAGATGCGAATAAATGCTTTTTTAGGGCAATATCCTCTATTTTTTGTGAATGTATACATTTTTACTTTCCTATACTTCCAGTATAGGGAAGTATTGATTTCATGCAAATTTTCAAAATCGAGATTTTGACGGAAATACATGTTTTGGGCTTCCAGGATCCTAAAAAAGTGGTTTTTAAAAAATGTCTGTCTGTGGGTGTGTGTGTCTGTGTGTCTGTCTGTCTGTCTGTCTGTGTGTGGGTAACGCTCATATCTCCGGAACGGCTGGACCGATTTCGATGTGCTTTGGAATGAGGAGGTATATCAAAAATTCATCGACAAAATAAGCTTTTAAAAAGAATCCGAAACCGGAAGCGGAAGTTAGACATGTTTTTTTGGTAGCATTTTTTTCAGAAACGGAATTTTGGAAATTTTAATAGTGGAGATTAAAGAGGGCCTTAGGACAAATCAAACGATTTTTTACCGAACTCTCTAGCTTCAACATGGCGGCCGCTACGAATTTTTGAAAATTTCGACTTTAACGCCCATTTACTCAAAAACCAGTTATCTGATTGGAATCAACTACATCTTGTTTGGTAGCCCTTCAAGGGTACTATACCATGAAATATCATTAATTTTGAAAATATAAAAACGATCGCAATGACATCACTCCAAAATTTTGGAATTTTTCAAAAAAAAATTTCACAAAAACTGCCCACGCGTTTTTGTTTAAACTTTTTAAGCTGATAGAGATAGGCACCTGCTACAATTTTGTTTTTTGCTCATTGCTATAATTTCACTGTGACGCACTCTGTGAATTTTTGAAAATTGAAAATTGGTACCTTTTTATTTATTTAACGGGGGGCAATAAAATGTTTCTGTTAAAGCAAAATAGCTCATCATTGACAGCAAAATCCGAATATCATAATATTTTTTCGATAATTTCATATTTAGGGGGGCTACTGTTTCCCCTCCCCCCAAATTTTTTCAATAAAAAATTAAAAATCTGGTTTTTTGTTTTGTTTGCTCTAGCAGAATCTTTTTACAAAAAATCAAAAAATCGAATTTTTTGCCCCTTAATAATCTTTTTGTCCTTAGAAGAATTTCACATACTTTCTACAGCAGTTGTATTCTTGTACGGCAGTGGCTAGAGTTCTGAACGTTCTATGCATTTCTATTGTGCTCGCATTCAATAGGCACTTATTTAACGATAACGAGCAGATTCGGAATAGCATGGATGGATATGCGGGTGTGTTAGAGTGCACTGCCGTTTTACTGCATAAGTAGTTGTGGGGCGAGCCTCGGTTGGGGCCAAAAATTTTTTTTATTTTATAGTTTTTCTTAAAACACTGCTTTTGCGTTTCTAGACAGGTGTATATCAAAAGTGTTGGAAAATATTAAACAATGTTAATTTATAAGTATAGGAAAGTCCAGGCGAAGTGTTTCGCTCATTTTTAGTATTCTAATAAGACCTGAAAACCAACAAAACGTGTACGAAGCGTTTATTTTAATAAAACAAATTTCTAAACATCTTTAAGCTGAAAGCTCCTTTATAAAAGTTGTAAGGAAAAACAGTGCAATTTAAGTAAAGCGACCGAAGTTGCCCGTAAATTAATATATGCAATGGTAAAGTTTTTGCTTACCTTTCGCTGAAGTTTCTACAAAAACTGATGCGAACTCCCCATCTTTACCTATTTATATGTGAGCAGCGCTGAAGCACTTATCATGCATGTTATTGTGTCCATGTGTCACATAATTTTTTTTATGACTACGTGTAATTAAGATTTGTAGGATCAAGTTGACTTCGGAAATAAAATTGTAATTAAGATAGTAAACCTACTTATGATGAAAACTACTTATCTATACAAATTGGATTTTTAAAATAGTTACTAAGGGAGAATTTAGTATTCACAATTATATTTAAAAGTTTGAATAACCATTTCTTGTCCGAGCGCGTTCGAAATGAAATTTCCCTTTTCGAACTTAACGTTGCATGAACAAAACGTCGAATTCCAAGGTGTTTTCTATAATCCCGTGAGGTTTTAAGATTTAACGTTAAAGGTCGGTGCATTATTCTGTTAAATTAAACGCATCAGTCAGAACGATATAAAAAACAATATTTTATAGTATGTTCAAAAAGGTTATGTCCTTCTTATTCTTTTTAGGCATTGTGTGATTATGAAAATTAGTTAAAAATTCAAAAGATTGTTATTTATTACAAACGACATTGTTTTATAAATGTGTTACTGAAATATGAAATGCGGTTTATATACTTCAAAAGTTAAATTTCATAATAGCATTAAATTGGCACTAAAACTGAAGTTATCACTTATTCATAGGGAATTAAAAATAATTATCAAAACGATGGATGTAATTTACCAAAATGATCAAAAAGAATTAGCTTGTAAATTTATGAAAGTCATTTCGTCACTTGGACATAATAATTTTTTGTTCAAGTTTTGTTTTTTTTTATTTACAGTGTAGTGTGCCTAAAGTATAAAGTAAATTCATTAAAAATGTAAACTAAACGCAAAAACCCTTGAACCCGAATGTAACGATGTAGTGTAAAACACATTTCAGTGGCCACTAATTTTTTTTCGTCAACTTATATATTTAGTTAGTGACGTCATCATTTTTTTGTTTTAAGCTGCAACATTTTTTTTGCTTAGGTTATTTGATAGAGATGAAGATGATACTTCTCGTTACGGTATAAAAATTTTATGCGATTGCATAAGAAAATTCTCGAGACAAAGGATATGTGCATTTATAGCCTGGCAATGACCAAGGCAATAAGAAAATTCGTTTAAAACACTTTCAAGAATTACTGGCGATATTAAACATATCTCTTGCCGAATTAGCTCCTTTAGCTCTTCTATATTGTTAGGGCTATTTGTACACACCTTAATTTTTAAGTACCCCTACAAAATATAATCAAGAGGTGTAAGATGCGGGGATCTGGCCGGCCACTCCATAGATCTTCTTCTACCAATCCATCTATTTGGGAAAATTTGATGCAAATAGTCTCGTACATTAACTGTGTAATGCGGTGGAGCTCCGTTCTGTTGGGATCAGATGTTATTAGTTTGTCGCTGCATCTGCATCGTTGGAAACTAATACGGCTAATACAGGAATGAGATCATTTTGAAGAAATTCCTAATAGCGTTTCCTAGTCAAAGTACCTTCAAAGAAGTAAGGTCCTAAACCTGTGTTGTCAACGATTCCAACCCATGCATTAAGTTTTTGACGATGTTGCGTTTGTGTTGATTATACCCAATGAGGATTTTCAGCTTCCCAATAACGATAATTCTGTGTGCTTACTGTTCCATCAAGACAGATAGTCATTTCGTCAGTGAAGATTAGTTGTTTGAAAAATAATAGATTGACGTTGCAAATGTTCGTCATTTCTTCACAAAATATAATTCATTTTACAATTTGTTATTTTAAATCTAACATACCGCATACCTTTTCTAGAAAATTTTCTTATGCAATGGCATAAAACTTGTATACCGTTATCTAATTATCTTATAAAGTCCGTACTGAAGTCCCACAACAACATACAATTTCGTTAAAATTCAATAAGTAAACAAAGATTATGAGCGTACTGAAATCGATTAAGTTATACGTGAAGCATGTTGCACAATTTTGCCAGGTTTCTACAACTGCAATATTTGATCGTTTCGTTCAGTGTTACTTTATTATTGTTAGGCCAGAGATGTTCTGCATTCCGTATCTTAAGATGGGGAACGAAATGGTATTAGATGAAGAACGTACATAGATTAAGATGACATTATCATAAAGTGTTTCGTGTATTACTTTTAAAACCTGTGGCCATTCATATTCTACGCTTATGAACTGAGTTATAAGATATATCAAAATAATGAAGCAGCTGACTAAATAAATAACAAGTAACTAAACGAGCTCGCATAAGGTTAAACATATACATGAAACAAACACGTAGATAATTAGTTTAAAATTGCATAGAAGCGACAACCATGTATTTACATGAATTATGCGAGAATTTATTATTAATTTATTGCCTTTTACTTCCAATACCGACTAAATAAAATAGTGGAGTTACAGCCCCGACACTGGTTATAAAAAGAACTATCATCCCTATCAAATTCCGTAAGAAAAATATGTTGCAATTAAAAAAACTAATCATGATGTCACTAAGTTGACAAAACAATTTTATGTGGCCACTGAAATGCGTGTTTCAAACTAGTAAATTGTTATACGGGTTCAAGGGTTTTTGCGCTTAGTTCAGATTTACGTTTTTAATGAATTTATTCCAAACTTTACGCGCGCTCTCTATGCTGAATAGATATACTAGACCATGGACAGCAAATATTTTTAAAAGCTTTCTTTTTTTCGTACTTTAAACACCCTAAGCATTTATTACTATGTTCAAAACTTAAGCATTAATTGTTTTACATTGCTTTGCTATGGTGGGGTTTGATAAAAAAATATCTACAACATTTTTTATACTTTTCTGGTAGATTTACCCATACATTTACGTTTTACTAACATAGGGAATTATCCTATCTCATGACAGATTAATTATAAGATAGGTAAATAGAAAATAAAACAAAAATTGATATTACTAATTGGGACTTCCTGTTGTATCTACACGTATTGTTTACACACGTCTGTCTCAATGTTATCGATTTCCTCGTGCTTTTTACGTTTCATTATGTTAGAAATAATAGTAAAATGTAAATTATTCAATTAACTGTGGGAATTTACACGTGCTGATAATATTAAAAATTGTATAAAATTGCGATACTTACTATTAAGGTTTTTCCTAGATATCTTTGTTGCTATGATTAAACATCTAACACCTAATCACAAATCACTTGCAATTTTGGGTTTTTAATATTTTCGTATCCTGTTGAAAATATGTTCATCATGTTGCTAAGTAAATGAGAATTAATAAATCGTTTAATCGGAGAAAATTGTGTATTTACAACGATGGCCTTTTGAGTAGCTGTATTGATATCGTGCAATTTTATATTATTATTATTATAAGATTGAAATTTAGTACATCAAATGCATAATGCACCAAATCCGTTTTACATACTGGATCTCTTCCACTTTAACAGTAATATGATTGCAGAACTTGGACCTAAATGCTTCTCATTGTATTATACCGTAGATAGTAGGCTCTGCTTAGATGCACATTGCATAAGGTACCAAGTTAACTTGACATGACACATCAGATAACTATCCAATATAACAGGATATGTTGGATGTAAACCGCTAGTAATCTGATTTTGAGGACTTGGACCTAAATGCTTCTCAATAAGGCTTGTTGGGACGTTTTGAAATTTCGAAAATTAATTTTAGATAATTTGTCACAATCGATTCTAATTATTGATTATAAAAAGTTATTATGAATCAGCAGCATGCCATTTTGTACAAGTTTACGCTTGTAACATCCATTATAATTTATAACTTTCTAACACCCGATTTCACAGTAGTCAGCTACCATCAATTCTATTATTATTTTAGCAGCTATGTAGCCATTTTCAAAAAAGGAGCACAAGAATATTTAATAAGCCAATTCACAATATTCATCAAACATTAATTGACAATTTATTGATTAAGATGTTTTGTTAACTTAAATCGGAATCCAAAAATAAACTGTTGAACTGTAATTTTGTCTCTAGTCGATATTGAAATCGTGTTAAATTCACAAATTGTAGGTAGGTGGGTACTTTTTGACTATAAAACTAGGACTTCGCCGATGTACAGCAATAGCAAATGCGAAGCTAAAATTGATTATGCCAAAAATCCGTTTTAGTATTCTAAGTTTTAAATAAAAACATAGTACATAAAATCTATTACAAAAAAAACGACTTTAGCAAGCACTAATTTTAGACTAAAATATGAATTGATTCTAACAAAAAATCGATTTGAAACATTGATTAAAAAGCCATGGAAGCAGCAAGAATACCGGATAAATTGATAGAAGTCACAAAAAAACTATACGATAGAAACACAGGAATAGTTTGAATAAAAGGAAAGGAGTCCAAAAGCTTCAATATTGAAAAAGAGATCAAACAAGGAGACTCCCACAGTCCCTTACTATTTATAATAGTTATGGACCAAATTCTGAACACAAGTAAAGAGAGAGCACTGAACACAAAATTTGGACACTGTAGAATGTAAGAAATAAGCGTCTAAAGTCTAGTATTCGCAGATGACATCGTGCTGGTGGTGGGCAATGTTAGGAAATTGCAAACTGCAGTCAACAAATGGAACAATAATATGCAAAGAGCAGGAATGAAAATAAATGCAAAGAAAAGCAAAATAATGAAAATTAGTAAGCAAACCATCAACGATCAGGAAGCCATAAATATCAGATGTGGACAGAACAGATTAGAAGTAGTAAACTTTTACGAATATTTGGGAGTCATGATAAACAACGACGAAACCATAGTACAAGAAATGAGAAACCGGACATTAAAAGCAATAAAGGTGTATCATCAGATTAATACAACATTAATAATTAAAGAAGAATTCGGAAGAGAAACAAAGCTGCACTTGTATAAATCAGTTGACGTACCAACTTTCATATATACAGCAGAAACCTGACCAATGCAAGACAAACACAAGAGGAAAATAGCAGCTGCGGAGATGAGATATTTAAGTAAATTGTTGGCAAACCAAGAAGAGACAGAATCAGAAATATACCAAGGGAGGAACTAGACGTAGAACCGGTAGTGGAAACTATCAAAAAAAGACAGCTACAATGGTATGGGTACGTGGTGCGAATGGAAGAAAAAGACTCCCAAAGATGGTGATCGAAGTGAGAGGAGAAGGGAAGAGAGGAAGGGGGAGACCCAGAATAAAGTGGATCTACACCATCAAGAACATGTCTCAGCAGGAAGGAAAGAATACCGAGGAAGTAAAAAGGTTGGCGCTAAACAGAAGGAAATACCGGAAATGGATCGAGGACTCGACACCCTAGAGTATAAGGGAATAGTCAAAGAAGAAGAAGTTGGAAAACGATTCGTCAATCTTATTGAAAATTAGGAATCGATTATAAAATAATTTACTAATTTATATCTGAACGTTTTTTCAAAGCTTATTTTGTCCATGAATTTTATGTTCTTGAATCCGTTCGGCTGATAAGCGCCAAAAACAAATAAAATGTGTAAGAGAGGGGCCCTTCAGTTGCTGCTCATTTTTTGAAGTTACGTAACTGTTCGTACAGCAATAAGAACTGTGATAATGTTCTCGGTGCAATTTGTTTTAGTATTATGTGAATTGTTTATTATTAAAAGTAATTTTATGAATTTGCGTTATATTTTATACTCACCTGTCAGAAAGTAAAAATAATTAAATAAAAAAGTGGGTATGGGAAGGCTTTCAACTGGTGGCTATTTTCTGAAGTTACGCCACTGTTCGTACAGCAAGCAATATTATTAACTTAATAAGTGTAACTAACGAAGTAAATAATGTTTATTCTCTCTGTGTTATTGAAACATGTCCGTGATTTATACGTGTTTATGAGATCTTCCTAACCCAACAAAATAAGAATAAACGGACTTGCTCGATTCATACTGAATATGAAATCTGTAAATATTATTTTACTATTATGAAATGTTCTACACTGCACAACTTATGAAAGTCAACGTAAATTCTAATTAGAGTGTTTACACAATTGTTCATTTTACGGAATCTATAATATTAATTTATTGTAAATGAAGCAATTCCAAGTAAAGCTAGAACTTATTAATAAAGGTTTAATATTAATGTTAATATACACAATTAATCGAATATTTTACTCTGATTTTAACAGCCAATGGTAGCTGTTATTTTTCAGGCTCTTAACCAATCGCACCCTGACTGGCAGCGATAATATTTGTTAGGTAACTTCGGTGTTATCGGTGCTATATAACCATAGCAACAGGCCAATAAAATGTTTTATTTTTGCATTTAATAATTAAATAAGCGTTTGTACGACCGCGACGTCAGTAAGCAACAAACAATTATCATGCCTCAAAGAATAAAATATCATGCGATCAAAAACATTTCTAATTAGAGTGGCATTTGGAAGTGTTTTTCATGTCTTAACTTAAATTGTCTGTCTATTTATTTTAGGTTATGATAGTGTCAGATATGACAAGCCTCCATACATGCTAAATAGGTTGTACAAACCAAGTTAAGACGCACTTTTTTCGTTCACTGCTAACTCCAATTAAAAACTTTATAATCGCACTGTGTAACAACTAAGTGTTTTAATATTTAGTTCGTGGAATATTCCAACGAGCTCCACTCGTGAATTAAAAAATTCTGCAATTCTGTCTTTCATTGACCGCAACTCAATTGTGTTGAAGCACGGCAAAAACACGATTTCGTTGTCAATGAAGCGACAGAATTATCGACAATTTTTTTAATTCACCTGTGGTATTACTCTTGATTGATACACCGCAAGTTAATAAAATACCGCCGTGCTTTGTTCGCCATCAGCTCGGTGTTTGAATTGTTTACTGAAAATTCACTTCGACCATGTTATAAATGTTGTAGTGGATGCAGTGTATATTAATATAGTGCTCGCGGCCGAAACAGTCGCTTAAAACCTGAGCTTCCGGGCACTCTTAGGTAAAAGGCAAAAAATTTTCCTTATTCATTAAGGATTCAAAATCTGCAAATTACCGTAAAATTGTTCTGTGCAAAGGGCGTTTGACGACATTTTCGAGTAAGAGGTACAGCGAGAAATTTTAATATTGCAAATACCAGTGGTAAATCAGGGTTCCCACTGACCCTGGATAACCTGGAAGTCATGGAAAAGTCAGGGAATTAAAATTTTAACCTGGAAGTCATGGATTTTATGCAAAATTTGGCAAAAGTCTTGATTTTTCTCTTGATTTACAGTAAAAAACCTGATTTTCCTGCAGTAGTGTTGGTAACATAATTTAAAAAAAATTAAAAATTTTCCGAATGAATTTTTAAAACTGCCGCTTATTAAACAATTGCTGCTAAAGACGAGGGGTGTCTCACTAGCGGCAATAGGTGTACAAATTTTCGGCAGTACTTGGGCAATCACTCGGCAATATCGGAAATCACGGCAAACACGGCAATCAATCGGCAAACACGGCAATAACTCGGCAAACGGGAATATGCGGGTGTAATCGAAGCTAAACAGAAGCTCAGTCTTAATTTTGTATTTTTTATTACTATTACAGTACATAGATAATGTGAACTAGTTAAAACCAAACTTTTTTCCGTTAGGACGAAATCAAAAAGTACGTAATTCCCAGCAAATTTTTATTTAGCTTGTGTTTACTACATAATTATTGTTTATTTACTAACAAGTATTAGATGAATAACATATTAAAAAAATAACTTATCAACTCGAATATTACCGACGGCATCAACTTTACTTGTGGACGGTGACGTAGTTAAAGTGGAAATTCCTACAAGCATGAGAAATGCCACCATGCAATAGCGTCTATTAAAGGTAAATACAAATTTATTTTTGGTTTTCGATATGCGTAATGTGTGAAAACTTTATGTAAGACTATTAGTCCTCATATCATTTATAGTTAAATGTACTTATGAGAGTGTACCATTGTGTGCTTTACTTTGAGGAGTATATAACCATTGTTTTTATATCCTTAGACTTTGAGGTGTACTAAATGAATCGCCGATTAAAACAAATTGCTATTGTGTCGAGTGAGCATCTGTATAGTACATGTGCATAAAAACTTATTGCATTTTACGATAACAGTGTAAACGTTTTGTAGTGGTAGCCTTCTATTGCTAAATTAATCAACCACTCATTTCACCAATGGTTGTCCACTTTGCTTTGGTGTCCAAATCTTCAGACTTGGTGTCCAAAATCAGTGTCCCAATTTTTGTACATGGGGTTGTCTTAACTATAAGATATAAAAACAATGATATAACCATCGTAAGATTTCTTGATCTTCCCTTTCAGGAATAAGATGGATTTTTTTGATAAATGTTCAAATGAATGTAATATCTTAATACCAAACTATTTAACACAATTACCGCTCAGGTACAGAAAAAATGGGCGAAACGTCGCTGGTACTTTCCCATACTTTTAAATATTCTCGCGTTAAGCATTGATGGAAATTTTCATCTAATCTAGCCGGTACAAGCCCGCTGCAGACTCAAGACGTTGCTTACTTACGGGCTGCGTGCGCTCCTACGACGCGACGTGAAAGACGATAAGATATTTAAAGCGCTCACGAAAATAGTTATAACAGCTTTATTTATACAGTTGTCAAAAATTTGGAAACAATGAAAAACATTTATTTTTATTAGAGGTAATTGATAGGCATTTTTAAAATCACGGAACTGCCGGAAAACACGTTGTTGATATTAAAAAGTATCGTTTTGTTTTCCTTATTAATTTTCAAAATAATTGAAAATTCTCGCTGATCCTAATAAAGTACTTTAAATAGTCTATCGAACTGATAAAAGTTTATAACGATCGGCGTTTGCGTTTATGAATAAAAAATTAATCCATTTCAAAATTTTTAAAAATTCCTAGAGGGCGGCAGAATGAAATTTGGAAAATTAGTAAAAAACAAATTTTGCAGTTCATTGCTCTATCGGCTCAAAAGGTTAAAAAAATGTTGTGGGCAGTTTTTGAGAACATGTTTTTTGAAAATGTCCAAAACTTTGAACCTACATAGTATATTCACAATTTTCATATTTTCTCAAATATTTTCGCATCACTATTTTATCCTTATCAAGGGCTCTCGTATAATAGGATAATTTGTATTGATTGGATATTTTGTTTTTGAGTAATCGGGCACTAAAGTTAAAATCTTCAAAAATTCGTAACGGGCTTCATTTTAAAGATACAGCATTTGGAAAAAACATTTGATTTATCTTTAGATGCACCACAACGCTACGTATTCAAAATTTCAACAGTGTTTATAAAAAAATCAATACCAAAAAAAACAGGTTTAATTTGCGGGCATGAATTGGAATAAAATTTGGGAGATTAGTAAAAAACGAATTTGTAGTTCATTGAAACCGCTATCGACTAAGAAAGTTAAAAAAAATGGCGTGGGCAGTTTTTGAAGAATAATGTTTTGAATATGTCCAAAATTTGAGTATATTTACAATTTTTATATTTCCAAAAATATTTTTGCATCACGTGATTATACTTAAAAGGGGCTGTTAAATAATGTGACAATTTGTATAGATTAGATATTTTGCTTTTGAATAGTCGTGCAATAAAGATACAGCATTTGGAAAAAATCATTTGATTTGTCTTTAGATGCACTACAACGCTATGTACCCTACAAAAATCGAGAAAGGGGTTCCGGAGATACAGGGAAACGAACGCACCCAACGACCCACAAACGGACATTAAAAAAACCTTTTTTTGGGTTCCTTCGACCCCAAAACGCGTATTTCCGTTAAAATTTGAAGTTCGAAAATTTACATGAAATCATACATTTCCTTACTTCAGCAGAAGCATGGGAAAGTAAAAATAGGAAATAGGATTCAAACGATTCTGATACATCCATCAATAAGGAACAAACAAAACCATCGTCAAAAGCTTTCGGCGCGGCGTAGACCATATACGAACCGTAGCAATAAATCATGTAAAAAGTGTTTTTGAATTTTTGAAATAGGATGTTTTAAAAGTAGTTGTAAAAAAAGCTTGCGACCTATCTGTAGAAATTGACAGCGATTTATGCACGCTAAAAGTATCTGTTTCAGGTGCGACTACGCGGCGCAATTTACTACGCTCCAGAAAAGTATGGCAAAAAATGGGTGCTTGGAAGTTTTAACTGGCATTTTAGAGGACATTTCCCTTCTGATAAAAAAAATGCCCAGACAAAATTCCTCGGGAAACTTAAGAGAAAAGTCAAAACCCAAACCAATTTTAGTTCTGAATTTCAATATAATTTATGTTCAGTATAATGCATTAATATATTTGTTTATCCAATGTTCATCCCATATTTTCTACAATATTTTATGAAGCAATTTTAAATATAATATACAGAAGTAACAATTATTAGTATTGTCTTGAGATTTAGATCATACCTAATACCATTACAATTTTTGTGGTAATACCAGATAATGGTTTTTCCTACCCATTAAATTTTAATGTTGTTTACATAAAATTGCAATGAGAAATATACAATATTTCAAGTTGAACATCAAAATATTATAATCGAAAACGAAATTACCTTCTTGTCTTTGATGAACGAGGCAAACTTTAAAATAGGAATAATATAATAACACTAAAAGTGTCAGCTAATGAAGGCTGTACAGAATCATAATAATTATTGAAATACATCGAAAATCGCAGTAATAACCGACAATAACGTCCGCAAACAAGGCAATTAGTGGGCAACAACCCGGAAATCACGGCAATCAAGTCGGCAAACACGGCAATCAAGTCGGCAAACACGGCAATCAAGTCGGCAATCACGGCAAACACGGCAATACGGCAATAGGTGAACACAATTTTACCGAGTGAGACACCCCTCGGCTAAAGATTTTTAAAATATCATTGAGGTACTTTTCTTATCCTTGTTAAATTCCAAGGAACGTAATATGGCTTATGATTAGGTGCAAGTGAGACCGCCACATACTGTCTTGTGAATTGATAAAAAACGCATAAACGTGATTATTTTTGCGTCTCTAATTTTATTGATTTTTTTTGTCGAAAGTCATGGGTAAGTATGATTTTTGGTCATGGATATCCTGGAAAAGTCATGGATTCTAATTCTTGATAGTTAGTGGGAACCCTGTAAATATTTGTGGCATTTCTATTTTTAAAAATATATTACATTTTTAAAAATAAACGACCACCCACGGAACGAAAATTTTTGAAATGCCATTTTCTCGCTTAGAACACAAAATTCTAATTATTTTTAAGATTTTTGTCGTTAACACTGTAGTATATCTGCAAAAGTATTGCGGCTACAAAAAAAAAGTATTGATGATAAATTGTAGCTTGATTCGTGCTGATTCTGATGATGAGAATCACATAATTTTGTAAATAATATAAATAGAGTTGCAAATAACTCTAATCTATAGCATAGCTGCTACTGCATGTATGAGTCACGAGTTCTCGCTGTTTTCCCTTTGTCGCGCTCACCCTGCGCCAGTAATTTGGTATGGTATTAGTTGGCATCAGATAGCAGACGAGCGAGACGTTTATATTCAAATTTTTAATATTGTTGGTGTGGTAATGCTACTTCTTCATCCAGACTTCAAAGGGTATGGAATAAGGTTATACGTATTATGTAACTCAGTAACTGTAAAGGTGGTAGGGGCCAGAGGGTGTTTTTTCCTAGCATTCAACTTAGTTTCAAATCTTTAGACTAAAACTTCGACTTAAACTTAACTTTCTTGTCCTCGTAAATAACAAATAATAGTTGACACTTACATCTATTATTATTTGCAATTTTCGAAAAGTATCCAAAAGCATGGATATTTTGGAAAGTACAAGTTCAGAAAGTGAGCATGAAACATTAAATTTGACAACCCTTGAAGCAGTGCTTGATCTGCAAAAACAATTTGGGGAATTTTGTAAACGGTACCGAAAAATCACGAATTTGGCAGTATGTATGAAAATTAGAGAGGACATAACAAAAACTCGTGAAGTTGTTGCATTAAGCACCTTTGCAGTTGTGTATAACCTTATTTAATGTCCTTTGAAGTATAATTACATTCTCCATGTTTTGAAATAATTAAAGGATGTTTTCAACTTCACAGTTATTATTAGCGTTGGGCAAATATGCTGTAAAGATAGTGCATATATGCACCAACATATGTCGCATAAAACCGTCAATATATGCACTAAAATATGCCGCATAAAACCTTCAATATATGCAAGAATATGCAGTAACCTTTTGCGATATGCACTAAAAAAAATTAGTTTGTTTATTTAGTGCCTAATATGAAAATCTGATGTTTATTTGAATCAGTAGTTTAATACTAGTAATTATTATATGAGTTAAAGCACGTTTTGCATCAAATGTAATTTTTCGTTGAAAGAAAAAGATAAATACAATTAATGATTTTCATTAGTTTTAGTTACAAACACTCAACATTCAAAAAATCAAAAGGGCTTACATAATATAGAAACGCATTATTATTTTCAGTTAAAACTGCATTTTTTATTTGCATATACAAAAATACAGGTAGAAGTAAAATCAATAAATAACACAACCTATTTATTACAATAAATAATCATGTGCTTTTCAATGGTGTCAACGAGAAAATTTTGCCGCTTATCTTCCAATATATTTTTGTAGCTGGAAAAACTTCTTTCTACATCACAAGAAGTTACTGGACAATAATTAAATAAATGTGAATTTTTAACTGCAAAACATTCGTCGTTGTGGCATATTTTTTATGGAATTCAGAGTTGAAAGTCCGCTGTTTTTCTGAATAAAATCGTCCATTTTGCTGCTAACTTTTTTGCATATTTTATTTTTATTTTTATTCAAAATTGAATGAAATTTTTCGATTAATTCTAAAGATTCAGTGAGAAGCAGGTTTTGTGTTTCTAATTTATTAATGATGCTAGGAATTTCCGAAAAATGGGCCTTTATGTAGGTCGTAGGACAACTGAGGTTGCAATTCCGGGCACTTTAAAATATCTTGACAATCTGCTATAGACTGAGCAGAAGTTAATTCAAAGGTGTTAACAACATTTTTAAATTCACTGTAATTTTCACAATAAAATAGAGCGGCTTCTATCCACGTTCCCCACCTGGTGAGAATTGGTTGTGGAGGTAAGGGCACATCTTTAAGCAAGTCTTGGTAAACTTCGACGCGAAGTGGTGATTTTAAAAATACCTTTTTTCCGTTATTAATTAATTTATTGACTAAAGGAAACTCAGTTCTAACCACTTACGGCCACCCTATTCATCGCATGAGCCAAACAAGTTACATGAATTAAATTTGGGAAAAAGATTTTTAAATTTTGACCTGCTTTTACCATGTATGCGGCACCATCAGTCACCATGTATAAAATCCTTTCTGGTGGTATTTGATTTGGCAAATAAAGTAACGAAAGGGTTTCATTGACAAAACGTGAAATTGCCAAATTGTTGGTTTTTTCTAGTTGTTTAACAGCAATTAAATAACTGGAAGAAGGACTGCTGTTTAAACCACCTACAATAAAATTCGCTATATATCTTCCTTCAGCATCGGTGGTTTCGTCAACACTAAACCGAATACAATTATTCGAAACAACGTTTCTTATTTTTTGAAGATTTTCTTCGTATAATTTTGGAATGCACGTTCTGGAAGCTGTTCTCCGGGAAACGACGTTTTGTTTTGTAAATTTTTCTAAGAAATTTAGAAATTCGGGAACGTCCATGTTATTTAATGGAATGTTGCATGAAACCATTATTCTACACAAATCGTCGTTGAAATTGTTGACATTCTTATTTAAGCAGTTCAGCAATAATTGTTGTTTTGGCTCGTTTGTATTATTTTTTCTTTTTTGATGCGGACCGGTGGCTACGTGCTGATCAAGTTGAAACTTTTTATTAACGTTTATCTGTAATAACAATAGTTAAGTACAATTTACTACAGCTTACACAAAGGAAAATAATTGAATGTGCCCTGTGGCCTGTGCCATATCCTTTGCAATATCACAAAAAAAACTTTCCAATTTTATTCTTTAATTGTTTGCTTAATTACAAAATAAAATAATAAATTAGTATTAAATTTTTAACTCGCTGTTTTGGCTTGTTTGAAGTTTTTTAACTTTAAACAGAGTAAACAGTTTTTTTTAATTCAAAATTAAAATAAACGGATAAAAACCTCTTTTTCACAGATGACGCACGGCTTCAACCACTTCTTAATTAAATCGTTTTTTGAACTAGCAACTTTAGGAATTTTCAGGGTATAGACTGGACAATTACACTTTACAGCTCTCTGTCAAGGCAACAAATGCACTAGTCAAGCACTAAAATTATAAATAACTATATCTAAGAATAAGTATAAGAAAAATTTCCAAATATTATTTTCAAAGAAATTTGTACGTAAGGAATAAGACCTACCCAAATAATACAACCTTTGTCAGTTAATCCTTTATTTCCTCTACCCCTACTTGGAAATTTAGAAAGTGCAAGTCTAGGGTTCCTGTGGTTTCACTAGAAGAAATTGTGCAATTTCTTCTAAGAACTACGAATATTTTATTTAATAATTTATTCGAAATTTTATTTTTTTTGCTAGAATATGCATTTTCATGCCATTAAAAGCTAAAATATGCACTAATATATGCCGTATGCCGTAAAGTTGTAATACATGCCAAATATGCAAAATAAAATTTATTTTTTATGACTCTAAACATCACGAAACGTGTATATACGAAAAATTAACATTTTATGATCAATAGGAAAAAAGATGCAAATATGCATTTGCCCAACTCTATTAGTTATTATATTTAAATCGGTTACTGCAGAACGTGGACAGGTTCATTTTCTGCATTGACAGATTTATTAGTTAAAATATTTTGTAGTATTTTAAGACTCTGCATTACTTTTAACTTTCGGAGTTTATATGCTTTCTATTTTTTGTAAAAAAAAATGTTTTTTATGAATTTTTGATATAACTGCATATTTTAAATTTCAGCCATATTATAGAACAATAATAATGGCAAAGTAAAACTATATTAAATACTTTCTTCTAATGGTTACTGTTATTCAGGAATAACAATACTATGTGCATGCTTGCTTAAATTATAATAACAAAAATATAATTATTCAAGAAAATTATTTTATTTATCATAGTGCGTTAATAGTTCCTTAAATTATGAGTATACAAAAATAAATATTCTAAAAAATATATAATTCTATCTGGTAAGCGCCGGCTGGTGTACTAGATGAAGAACCAGTCTTATAACTAACCATGAACGCTGTTTTCGACGTCGATTTTAGTTGCACGATCTTTGCAACACACATACCAGTAACTGGGCGAACAGTATCCACTGGAAATAGAAATATAACAAATTGAAAATTTAAAACAAAACTTTGGGAATTTAAACTAAAATGCTGAAAGATTAGTTACCCCAATAGGTCGTCTTGGGGGCATGAAGGTCTTGGTACGCATTTACCGCTGCAGTCATCGTAGAGGGTGGCAGCTTCGGAAAATGACATGCAGGCGATGGCGACGGCAATAACAAGTATAATTGAAATCTTCATTGCTATGTAGTACGTTTAACTGTAACAGATATTCAAAGTTGTTATAAGAAATCCACTGCAACTTTCCTTAATGCTTTAGAACTCGTCACGTTAATCTGATAAATATATTTATGTACAATTTAATGAACAAAAAAATAATACTGTAATGTTTTGTAAATATTTTTCAATGTGAAAGCTAAAAAACAACTAAACTTTGCCATTTACAGTTTAATTAAAAGTCCAAAGTAATATTTATTTTAACAAAACAAATTTCTAAACATTCTAAAGCTGAACGCTACATTACTAAAGTTTCAAAGAAAAACCGTGTTTTAAGTAAAGCGACCAAACTTGCTCATAAATTAATATATGCAGCGGTGAAGTTTTTGCTTACCTTTGGCTGAAGTTTCTACAAAACTGATGCGACCTCTCCCTATCTCGTCGTATTTATATAAGGAGCACTCAAGTACTTATCACGTTATTGTATCAGTGTGTCACATACTTATTTATTATCTTTTATTATTTTGGTTTATTTAAGCCAGTTGTCTGAAACGAGATCTCGCAAGTAAAGCACAAAATTCTTCACAGAATAATTTAGATCTAGAACCACTTCTGTTACAGAATTTAAAGTGTTTACGTAGTTATCAAAGTAGACTTGAATAAGCTATCCATAATTAGCTGACAAAGTTCGAATAATAATTTTTTTGTCTGAAGCACATTCGATATTATTCTAATTACTCAAGTTACGTTTTCAAACTGGTGCATTAGAATCACAATGCTCATAACCAGCCTTAACGTTTACGTGCTGAGAAATAGTAAATTCCAAGGTTTTTGCGATAGTCCTTCGAGGTTTATTATTTAACAATAAAGGTTGATGCGTGCATTTATGCTGTTAAACGAAACGCATCAGAACAACAAAATAAAAAAAAACTAGAAGTTCTTGACTAAATATCAAGAAAGGTAATTCTTTGTAATTATAAGAAGCAAGGAAACTTTAACAGTCGTCTTTAGAAGCTGTGGATTTGACCCGCCAGAAGAACTTTTACCTGTATAAAGTTCACAGCCGCTAACAACGTGACATACGTAGGTAATTGAGAAAATACTAAACCACTTATCAGTTTCTAATAGCAATAAGACCACAATTAAGCTGTAAATTTTTGAAAACAAAATGTTTTGAAGTTGTATCACTATTTATTCTCAGAAGCCTATAAAACACGATTACTCAATTATTTAACTGTTTACAAATAACCTTATTTCAAAAGTTTCATTAAAATTTAGAACATTGCGCAATATATCTTTTGCCTAGATTAATTTTAAAAATATATCGCGAAAAATGTTTTTAAGGAAAAAAAGACCGAACGGCGGAGGTTCATTTGGATGGTCTTATTTTTTTTAAACAATTTTGCAATATGTAGGATAGAAGACAGTAAGGCAAATTGATTGCGTTCTTTCCACACTTTTCTTTGAAATAGTAGTCGCTACAATTTTTTTCCAAAATTTTTAGGGGTGCACCGAATATTCGGTGGACGGAATAATTGGCCCATTTTTGGAGCATGCCAAATATTCGGAACTTTCTGTACTACATGAAAACAATACTAAATTGCAATTTTTTGAATATAATGATGCTATAATTAAGAATTAAATACATTGTAACAAAATTATAATTTCGGTAGCCAAACGGAACCCTATCTGCTTATTTTAAGTGATTAATCCATACATTTATTACCAGTAAGTATTCGGCTCATAATTGGCTGAACTTAAGTAATATTCGGTATTTGGTCGAATAGTTGGTTTAACATTTGATAGTTGGTTGAATATTTAGCCGAATAGTTGGCCTAATATTCGCTACTCAGCCGTGTGTTTGGCCGAATATTCGGCCGTTTGGCCAAATACATGACCGAATAATTAGCCGAATATTCGTTATTAGACCGTGAGAGACTAGCCGAATATTCGGTACATTGTGACTAATGAATGTTTACTAGTACTGCCTAATACCTAGGTTAATACTAATCGCTAGTGTTACAAACAAAGTGAAACAATCATATCGATGATATTGCATTGGAATTCTTCTGCACTAGTAATAATGGAGCCTTACTTGCGCCTATGCATGTTTAGTGCCCAAAAATGAGTTTTCAGATCGTATAAAACTATATGATATAGTAATACTTATAGGGCGATGTAAAGAAGTTATTATCAGAATGTATTTTTGAAATTATAAAAATAGTATTTCCAACGCAGCTCGTTACTTTTTCAAAGTTTTGGATACAGTAAAGATAGGTTAGGATAGGACAATTGAATTAAAAATTGTAATTATTTGAAAAGTTTGGCTTGTTCGAATATCATCTTACTTCTGCGGCAATCCGTTGTAGATTTTGTAACTATTGCGACACTTATAAATATAAATGTTCAAATCTTAGTTAGTTTACCTTATTAAAAACAAAGGTTTTCGTTACATTGTCATTGTCTTGTTATCCATCTGTATTCGTTTTCCATTTAATACAGCATTGGATAAAAACAGAAATGGATTCATAAAATACAAATTCTATTAATTACATTAAATGATTTCTTAATGTTCGATGTCCTTAGTATATTGAATTTCAATGTTACCTAAATGCTTTCTGTCGTAACACAACAAAAAGTCTAAAATGATTTTTCGAAAACATTCACGACACAGGCGATAACCACTGTAGTTATTAGCCCCCTCTCTCACATGTACAGACGGACAGAAACCCACCGCAGTTGCTGTGATGTATTTACAATTTTTTTTTCTTGATGGTCGAAGTGTAATAAACTGAATAAAAAGATTCAAAAAGGATTAGCTATGAGTTATACGAATGTAGCAATGCACTTTGAATGGCTGGTTTTCTTGAAGTGGCTCGTCAAGTGTATTAGACATACAGATATAAGTAACAGCAATTAACCCATATTGATAGCAAGTTGTGAATTATATTAGGTAAACTTTAACTATTTTTATCAGAGACAGTTATCGTATTTAACCAGTACATTTTACTATTTTAATGTTAAACTTACAATGTAATGAGAACTTGACTTGCTTTCAATAAATTACTATCCCTAATTACCATTCAATATAAATTTACCTTTTTACAGATTTGTGATAAAATTTTCGTTTATTTTAATTGCATGTACATGCTTAAGCAGATTAAGTTATAACTGTAGAAAAGGGGTCAATAACATTATACCAACAAATATCTTTAAACGAGTATAACTTGGATGTCTTCGGTATTACCATCAGATTGGGGTACTACTTGGGTATCATCGTCAGCATTATTATCAAATTGAGGAATTACACAGCATACAAAAATGTAATTTGGTTGGCATTGAATACTGTAATTTAAAATATAATATAAATTTTATTTACATACCAACATTTAACAGTATATAATTCAGTAACCACTTGAATTCAATTTAAAAAGTATTTTAAACATAAAATAGTATCATTACTCAGAATTGATTTCTCCATGGCAGTTTCTCCAGTTCATGCATTTGCATGATTTGTCTGCTGTTAATGCATCATTGTTTTGGAAGCGCAGTAGCTGGCCATTGCGAATTCTTGATTTACCTTCGGAAATTTCCAACCATGTAAACATAACACAGGTGACGAAAACTATAGCAACCTTCATCGTATACGGCCAACTTTTAACTTTCTGGAAGTGAAACAGTTTGTTCCAGTTATAGAATCTTAACATTAACGGAAATACAAATAATCGTAATGCAGTTATTTGTTGATAACTAATTCTGGAAAATGCCGCAGTAGGTGGTGAATAATTGAATAATAAACAATCTATCTGGCCATTTCTATTTCTAGAACACGACTTGACATTATCAGAACCGCAACAATAAAGATATTAACATAAGTAGTGTACAAGCATATCTAAAAAAGATTTATGAATTCTAATTTAAATTTTCATCGTATTGTTAAAGGCTAATTTTAATTATGCAAAAAGAAAATACTTACGTAATAATAATAATAATTTTATTTCTGTATTGACAGTCCAATGAGGTACAAACTATTACAGTTTAACACAAAAAGTATCTTTTCGGTATACTAGCAGTTACGGAGAAAGAGAGCTCGATACTAATGTTTTAACATACAAGTTAATTTTAGGGAAAACCACAAGAGATAGATTGTTTGGGTTTAAACCATTTTGTGAAAAGAATATTTGCTCGTTGTTATTACAGAATAAATTTGCCTGTTTGTGGGTTTACGTTTTGTTTTTTATTTTTACCTTCTTCGCCATGCAGAGTATAGCTGTAAGAAGATTATGTTCTCGTCTTCTAGGATTTTCGATTTATGTCGACTTTCGTCAAAGTTCTTTCGCGTTGGGCTTCATCGCCGATAAACGAGTGGTGCTGTAGGACTCTTTTGTTACGTTTTGTTGCGGATGGGGTTGTACGGTGGCTTGTGCGTACAACCTCTTTGAAATGCTGGGGCGCCGGATTTTTATAATAGAGTTTACTTTCCATACGGCCTTCACTGAGCGAGGGCGTTTTTCTAGTAAAACTGCAGTTTTGAGGAAGGCTTTTTCTTCAGTGTGACTGCACTTTGGAGGATGGCTTTTCCCCAATCGGTCGTGAAAATTCCCTCATACCTAGTTAAAGACCGGCGTAACTGCAATGAAGACGACGGTCTCCAGAGGTCTAAATAGTTTTACTCACCAAAACAACTATAGCATTAAACCATATATGTATTGTTAAAATAAAGCATAAGGTTATGTACGGGAACTACTTACAAAAATAATTAATACACAAGGTATTGCAACCAAGCAAAGCAAAATATAATTGAAAGCAAAATACGGAAGCAAAGTGGGACAAGCAAAGTACGGAAACGGTAAGGTAGCAATACCGTGGCAATGCGGTAGCAGATAAAATACGATGGCAAACATGGTACGGTAGCGTACAAGATACGGTAGCCTACGGTAGCAATTAAAATGCAATATTATACGGTAGCGGTTAAGATACGGCAGCCTACGTTAGTAATTCAGATTCATTAGTTTACGGTAGCAAACGGTAGCAACTAACTAAGTAACAATGAATGTTCTGGTGTAAACACTAATGAATTTGAAACCAAAGGGGTAAGACAGGTATAGCGGACAAACGGAATTATTGTGACGGATATAAGAGAGAGAAAAATATTGCCTCGTGTCTAACGTCCGCGACAGTCAGAGACCAAGAGAGGAAATCTGCGTCGTGTCAAGCAAGCGCTACAGACTAGCGTGAAAAAGAGAGACGGAATCTGCCTCGTGTCAAACGTCCGCGATTGATGAGAAAGAAGCGAAAAAGAAAGAGAGGGGGGGTCTGCCTCGTTTCAAATAGCTGCAAAAGACTTGAAATGAAGAGAGATACAGTGAAATGGAACGCAGTAAATAACAGATAATTAATAATAAAGTGAATACAAAAATTCCTAGTTTTCATACTTACATGAACTGCATTTCAGTAAAATAAATACTAGAACAAATAATGCAACGTGACATTGCGTGTTAAATTAAATTTGTTAGCGGGACCTCACTCCGCTGAGCGGCGACCGACCCGATTTCACGCGTAAAAGTGAATTGCTTGCCCCGTTAAAAATTAATTACAATACATTTCAATACAATAAACACTAAAATAAATATTGCATCATTACAGTGCCTTAAAAAAAAAGGCACATTTGCAAAAAACCTTTTGACTAACGATAACAAGCACATTTTAGAGCCTTGGAAGACCGATAAAGCGAGTGCTTTAGTTAAATGACAATGAGTACAACTTTCCATTGAGAAAACATCTCTGGGAGGTTTTATTTTGGCCGCCTACCTAAACAGTTAAATCGGATAATCGCCAAAAATACAAATTTTAATGTTAAAAGTTACGAAAATTCAATTTTCAAAAAATTTAGAAATATCTAAAAGCTTTCATAATATAATATCATAACAAAATATCCTAAAAAGATCTAAGTGCCTTAATAGTGTTGCATCAGAAACAGCCTAACCACACAACCTTATTACGTTTTAGAGAAAATGTAAAATGAAAGAAAAATTAGACATATACTATGGCACGATAGACTCTTTAACATTGAACACGCTATGGTAGAGTATTTTTTTGTGATTACATTCAGGCATGAATGTGTTAAATCTTAAATAAAACTTGGTTTGTCGTGCGAATACCTACAATTGACTTCAGAAAAATATTGAGTTAGTACCATACAAATCACTACAAATAGTAGCACTTTTTGAAAAACGTAGTACCGAGTCGATACCGTTCTATTTGAATAAAAATACTTTTTTTCAAAAAAAAAAAACGTTTTCATTAAATTTTACTTCTCACGCGGTGGAGCCCATAACGATTAAATTACGATTTTTATTTTTGTATTAGTATTTTATATCGTAGGTGAATCTTTTTATGAGAGTCATTAGCACCGTTGACGTAACATATAATTTTGGCCACCAAAAATTTAGATCTTGCAAATGTGTATAAAACGTACTATCGTATAATAGAAATTCATGTGTACACTAATTACACCAAATTTCGTTTGCTTACATTAATAAAAAAAATGATATTTTAAAGTTAAAGTGTCTGTCCATTTATACATGCGCAATGAGAGGTTGATAGAAACGCTAGGACGATGTAGTTTTTAGAATATTTAAAATTTTCTTTGTCTTCACATTCGTTTTTGATAACTATTTCAAGTAAATTAAATTGGTCGGTTAGTTACTAGGGAATCTGATATAAACTTAAAAAATGTATTACATTACGAAGTGAAGTATTTTTAGTTAGACAGAGAAAAAGCAAAAATGTCAATTGTGTCAGAAATTAACAACGTCTAAAGTAAAGAATACCAGACTGGAAATCTTTAATTTCATACTATTAGTGAATTACCTCTCGAGATGCTGAGATTAATATTGAACCCATTGACATACTGAACAAACAATAAAACCAATGAACAATATAGGCTTTTAAGTATTTTGGAGATATTTATCTAGATTTAAACAAGCATTTCAGGTTTGGTGTTACACGAGAAAAAGGTTTTGTATGCATATTAGCCTTTCTTGCAAGATAAAGCAAATCATCTTTAACAAATATATCTTTGCATCAACTAACGCAAAAGCTTCAATTAATATCATTTAATAAGTTAAAAAACAGATTATGGTAATCTTTATTTCTCTTTTCATTTTGTTTAAGTAGTAATGAAATCTTAAAACTTCTAAACGGATTTCTTATCGACTTGAAAACCTTTAATATTTTTAGGTAAATTCGATGTTGATATTTATTTATACAGCATATACATAGGTATCCTAATCAATGTATAAATTTCAAGGGTCATAAAAGTAAATTATTATTAATTTAAACTAGTGATTTAAAGAAAATTGTAGAGTGACGGCTTACTGTAATATGTAGCCCTTTTTAATTTAAACTCATTGTTTTAGATGAAAAATGGAATAAAGGTCCTTCAGTGATAATTTTGAGCTATCCTTCATACTGTCGGTATCGAGGAGTAATGAAGCGATTGGAAGGTGTTGAAGACGAATATCTAAAACATACAATAGTTAAAATTCTTGGAGGATTTTCTGCCCCTAGTAAAAACACACGAGTTCTCTTCTGTAGAGATACATTTGATTATCCCGAACTAGAAGGACATGAACTCTTGTGCAACCACTTAGCTCCTAAATTAAAAGGTAGGCCCAGGGGTAGACGAAAAAAACGAAGTCTGTCTCCAGGCTCCGAGAGCAACGAATCCGAATCTTCTGTATGCAATGTGTTCAATACTACCAAAGTAAGTGTTATTAATCAAAATTTTCGACAATTATGCACAACTTAAAATGTGTTAATTTACTTTTTCTAGACAAAAATAATGACTGAAGGAAGCCCAAATGGTCTTCGCTCTGACACAACTTCTCCAAGACGAAGCACAAGGTCGCTTGCTGGAAACACAGAAAACAAAGAATTCCTTAAAAAATTAAATGCTTTCATGAAATCAAATCGTACACCAATCGGACGAATACCTTCGTTAGGATACAGAGAATGTAAGTATAAAATGGTGGAAAAAATGCATAAATACACTAACACTTTTTTGAACTTGTAGTGGATCTTCATTCATTTTTTACAAAAGTAAACAAATTAGGGGGATACAACGCTGTCACTTCAAATCGTCTATGGAAATCCATTTTTGATGATCTCAGTGGCAATTATATTAGTACAAGTGCAGCTACAGTAATTAGAAGACATTATGAAAGGTTTGTGTACATCTACAAATTAAAACAGCATTACTTATAAATTGTTTTCTTAGATTTCTGTTGCCATATGAGCGTCACCTCAAAGGAGAAGAGTACAAACCCTCAGCGTCATCCATCAAACGAACGAAAAGTAATTCGGGAAGCGGTAGTGATGCGGATACAAGTGAAAGTACAAGTTGTAGTGGTAACAGTACACCTATTCCACAACTTACTGTTATTCCTATACCCTCAACCCCTACAGCAACTGATACAAAGGTGAGTAAATTAAATTGCAACTCTGTGATAATAAAATATTTGGCTTTTTCCCCTGGAGTGCAATCTTATAGCTTCTATGTTTGACAATAATATGGCAAAAATTATATTATCTTAAAATTAACGTTCCTCAGTAACATAATTGAAAAATTCACCAAAAATTAAAAGTGTTTTTTTACTGAACAAAAACTAAACTTTTAAAAACATTTTTCACAAATAACTCGTAATGCCAATGCAGATGGCACTTTTTTAAATTGTAAAATTCATCATTGTGCAAAACCATATTATATTAAATTTTTAACGAATATGCGAATTAAAATCATTTTGCCATGGCTAAACAGTACACTTGATATAATTTCACTTATGTTAAAATAGGCCAGTTATTGTTATAATCATTAATATCATTATTATACATAATAAAATAGTATACTGTTGAACCTTACATTAGGTACAGTGTGCGACTGTACCGCTGTAAATGTATTACACTTTGTCACTAGTGATTCATCCTATTTGACACACATATATTCCAACATTTTTTTAAATATCTGTAGTAATACCATAAGAGCTTTAGAATAGCCGGTTATATTATTTTATTTATTTATAAGCTTGTACTTTTCCATACTTATAAAAAGTAATTACTCCTCTTATAGGTGTTATTAGTGTTTAAATATAAACTCCTATTAATTACTTGTTGCAAGACAGACAACTAACAAATAGACCTCTGTAGAAATTCTAAGGTTAAGCAGCTTAGAAATTGCAGGGCTGGTCAGATATCCAGTCAGCATTAGGGAGCGCTTGTTATGATGCGGTAGCAAACTAGGGTAGCACTTGTTGTGATACAAAACTTCTTTTATCTGTCCGAGTGTACTGTAAATTATACTATCCAAAAATGTTCTGTTGCATAAATGTTTGATCAATATGGTCATATTTGTATTTACAAATTTCTGACAAATAAATTAAGCCGACACTAATAAATGTTTGAAGAACTATTCAGTTCTTCTTTCGTTCAAAGGCGATCGTGGCCTAAAGCATTATTCGTCTGGTTCGGGCATAGCTGAATAACTTAGGACCGATAAAAAAATCTAACGCTTAATTTTTGCAAAAAGATTCCTTGGAATAGAAGAAACGCAAAAACGAATTAACAAATTTGTTCGTACAAAGTTTGGGTGGGAGGGAGAAACTACTATTACCACTACTCCACTAATTTTTGCTGCACCTAGCAATTTTAGTTGTGAACCTTATTGTACTATCACTCGTGAGATAGTTAGCAGAAATTGTTGTTGTTTCTCGTTTATTAAATAAAGGGGCTTGAATTTATATTTTTCAAAAATTAATAGGGGACGTCACAATGTAGATAGCAGACTGGGACATGAATCTAATCGTAGCTCATCCCCACCTCTATGAACTTAAACAATTGGAAAAAAAAATCGTTTTTTCACTTTTAGATAAATCCCTCCCTCACGAGCTACTGCAATAACAAATTTGATTCTGATTTTGTAACTGGTTTTTGAGGAATAAGGCGTTAATGTAAAATTTTCAAAAAATCATAGTTGTCGCCGTTTTGAAGCTAGAATATTCGAAAAAAAAAGATTTTGATTTGTCCTAATGCCCTCTATCGTACTATGATTTTAAATTTGTAAATTGTATTTGGAAGAAAATTGTATAAAAAACATCTAACTTCTGTTTCGGTTTTGGATTGTAAGAACAACCTTTTTGGCTTAACAGTGTTGATTTCATGAAAATTTTGGAAATCTAAATTTTAACGAAAATACGTTTTGGGGCTCAAGGAGCCCAAAATAGTGGTTTTAAAAAAATGTCTGTCTGTGGGTGTGTGTGTGTGGGTGGGTGGGTGGGTGGGTGGGTGGTTTGTTATGTGAGTGGGTGACGCCTCTGCAGGCGAAAGTACTGAACCGATTTTGATAAAATTGTAAATTAAGAGGTATATCGAAAATTGTAGTTCTAGTTAAGCTTAAAAAAACCAAAACCGGAAAAGGGAAGTTAGACATGTTTTTTTGTAGCATTTTTTTTCCAAAACAAAAATTTGAAAATTTGAGCACGTAATCTGAGAGAAGAACTTAAGACAAATGGAAACCTTTTTTACCGAATTCTCTAGCTTTAACATGGCGGCCGCTACAGCTTTTTGAAAATCTCGACTTAAACGCCCATTTACTCAAAAAGTAGTTGTCTGATCGGGATCAGCTACCATTTATTTGAGAGCCCTTCCTAGGTAGTATACAATGAAAAAGAATTAGTTTTGAGAATTCGAAAAATTTCGCAATGGCGCTGCTTCAAAAATTGAAAATAAAAAAAAAATTTTCTCACAAACTGTTCACACGTTTTTTTTTTAACTTTCTGGGCCGATAGAGCTTGTATTGCACTACAAATTTATTTATAACTTATCTCCCAAATTTTACTCTTGACGCCTTCCAGGAATTTTTGAAAATTTTGAAATTGATTAATTATTTATTCAAAAACGCAAACGCCGATCGTTATAAACTTTTATCAGTTTGATAGAGTTTGAGAAAGTACATTATTGGGAATTTATATCCGACATCCGAAGCGGAATTTGTAATCCGCTGATAGGCGCGCCGGCGGGCGCTTACCTTGCTTCGGTGTAGGTAGTCGCTGCTTCTATGGATAGAGTTACGGTACGGAAACCAGCAGAACAGGCTATCGCAAATTCAAATTCTCGCTGCTTGTTTTCTTAGAAATCCAATACTCGCTGAACTGTACACCGTTATAATTATTAAAAGTTACACTTTTGCAAATACTGCAACGGCAAGTATTAGTATCTAGTATTGCAGGGTGGCCAGTTTTCTGGAAAACCGGGAAAATTCAGGGAATTTAGATTTTTTAAATTTTGGTCAGGGAAATCAGGGAATTGTACCAATTTCAACATAAAGTCAGGTAATTTCACGAAATAGTCAGGGAAAATTCTGTAAAATGCAATTATTTTCATATTTTTATTTTTGCCTGCAAACCGAAAACTTTGTTACCTAGGTATATGTTTATAACATTTATGTTTGTTTCATTTGGGTTTTCTTTAAACTTTAGATGTTGTATTTTGTTACCCTTGTTGAAAAATTTCCATTTGCTATAAAGTAATTTAAGTTTACTTTGCTAATTTTTATGTTGGGTTACAATTTTGTTAAAAAAAAGCACTTGAAATTGAAAACAGTTTTTGTACCAATAAAATGAGTCGAGAAAAACTGAAGTTTATCAGTCAGGGAAAAGTCGGGGAATTTGAAAAGCAGTTTTAAGTGGCTACCCTGTATTGGCTACTATTTTTTTTCGACAGCTTTAATTTCACTGTTGCGCTTTCTATGAATTTGGATGGATGGGATGGAAGGTTATAATTATAAAATTTACACTTTTGCAAATAAGTTTTAGTATGGGAAAGTCCACTCGAAGGACACACTTCAGCTTATTTACTTTTCATACCAAATTTCATTAAATTGGTCAGTAATTCCCGAAATTTTGCATCACACACAGATATGCAGCGAGACATTTTTTTAAAACCACGTTTTTTGTTTTTTTTTTAATTTACAAACCATGCATTTCAAAATCTAAGAATCAAAAATTTTCAGGATTGCAATACATTATCATATTGGAGGTTTGGGAAAGTACAAATGCAAAACGCAATTCTGTCAAAGTGACACTATTTGTTACTATGCAGGAAGTTTAAGTAAGTTGAGTATAAAAATGAAAAATTCCCAAGCTCGAACGATATTTGACTAAATTATTTTTATGAACACAAAATACAACAATATATACAATGTTTGTTATTTAATTTCAAAACGTGAAAAAAGGTATAATGGCTCTTGTAAGGATTAAACCTTGGCCAAGATATCCCTGAACACTTGTTTATCGGTTGTTCAGAAAGCTACATGAAAAATTAGTAGGTTGGCCAATACTGCATTCTGATTGGTTCATATATGTTTGAATAAAATAATCTGAATAATGTACTTTCATAGAAAAATAATTTGACTAATGCAACTCATAAGTAGAACCAATTTAGATTTTTTTATGAAATGAACTGATGATGATAAGTAAATTAGTGAATTTAAAACTGGTGGTTCTCTTAAGTTCGCATGTCAACACTCAAAATCAATAAAAAGAAGCTATATTTTTTAAGAGATTTTTTCATCATTTTTGTTGTAGTAACTCTTCGAGTACTGCATAACAATATAAATATCGTATTGTCTTTTGTTAATATGTTGTCCAAATTTTTGACCGCTTTTGGCTAATACCTAGCCAAAACAGTAAAATTTCATGTCTTTTACCAAAATCATCTAGTGTACATTATCAAAATTATGCCTTAACATATTACATTATTCTTTATATCCAAGTTATTGTAATTGATTGGTAAATTATTTTATAGGAGCCCCACTTAACAGAAAAAATAGACAAAGCAAAACCTGAAGTAAAAACTTCATCTCTTAGAAGTGTAAGAGTTAAACCAGAACGTTTAAGAGAGCATGCATCAAAAGAAAAGGCAGCCATTATAGAAAAACCTACAAATTCAGAAAGCAACAATAAAATACTTAATGAATATAGTGTTGATATTAAAAACGAACCATTATCACCACCGAGAAGCATAAGTGAAAATAGTTTAACAAGTAATGGTTTAATAGTGGAATTGATTAATGCAGGTACTCCAACAGTTCAACAAAAAAGTGTTTTAAATGAAATGACTGAAGCTTCCACTGTTCCAAATGATTTGCCACCTACAACTATTGAAAAAATTACTCGTTCCCCACCATTTACATCACCAAGTTCGCTGGTTTCCCATAAAACTGATAAAGTTTTAACGCCAGCGGAAGGCAAAGAAAATATAGCCACATGCAATACTAACAATATTGCTGGTGCTCATAATCACAAAAATGCAGACATTGATCTCACAGAGGTGCCATATAAACCAAAAACCCCCGAAATAGTGCATTCAGAATCAGAAGCTTCGAATAATATTATTTCAAACATAACCCTCAATAGTTCATTACTACATAGTGTAAAAAAACGAAAATTAGATATTTTAAAAGAAGGTGGATTAGAAGTAACACCAGTTAAACCAACGTCAAATAGTATCGAAGGTAAAGAAATTAAAGATAATAGACCCTCAGTTATACACCATCCTGGTAGCGCACCAACAGCAACTGTAGGACAACTTTCCATCACCTTAGCATCAGATAAACAAGGAACGCTTACATCAACCAACAATAGTATAGAAGTTTCTCAAAGAACTTTACCATCTCCAACAAGTGACATTCAAACGGTACCATCTACAAGTATAATGCGATCAAATTTAAAATTAAATAAAACTGTAATGCCATCATCATCAAAGAGCTCATTTTTTTACTTGAATGGGCAATCGCCTCCAAAAGTTGTTCAGTCTAGATCTATTTATTCATACTCAGAAAAAACAGTGTATGGAAATCCGAAAGATTATTTCATGCTACCTCCACGACCACCCCCACAAGCGCCTAAATTTGTTGAAGCTCCAGTTAAACTAAGTGGCGGGGAAATATTAGATTTGACAATAAGAAGTCCGCAAAAACCTATTGTGGAAATTATGCGGGTACCAACTGTTGCATCACGTTTGCCTGCAGGTCCAAAAGAAATTTCTTCTAAACATGCATATAAAAATTCTGCAGCATTGCCAGTATTAGACGCAAGAGTTGGTTCAAATTTGGAAATAACTTTAGTGGGTCCAAACTCGACACCTCACAGTATTCAACAAAAACAAACAAGTAGATATAATTCTGGCAGTGCTGCAATGTTTCACAATCAGGCATCGGTACATAGTTCACCAATATCTCACAATTCTACTCCTGCACATAGCAGTTATAATATAAACAATAAAAGTGCACAAAAACGAACTTTCAGTGGTAATTTTGTTACAAATAAAAAAGAAGAAAATGGAAGATTACCTTATTCAATTACTCCCTTACAACAAGCTTATGCACCACGAGATCATAGGCATCAAAATAACACGGAATTTAATATTGCAAATTCTTATAACAGTAGAAATATGCATAAAGTAGAAAGTACCAGACAGCATGTCAAATCTTCACCACAAACTCCTTCCAATTTAAAACCATATGCAAGCACACCTTCATCTATGTTACCAGGTTACCTTACCCAGTTATCTTTGGCATCTAAAATGATGCCACCCTATGTTCCTCAAATAGATCCTATATATTATTCTGCTCTGCAAAGCTTTTATCCTCCTAATCCTTTATCTTCAGTACCACCATTTTTCCCCGTTCCCACAGCTGAACAATTACAGTTTTATACAGATCTTATGGCACGTAATTCTCAAATGAGGTTTCCTTTTCCATATCCCCAAGATGGAAATTCATCGGTGACTGCTAATACAGAGACTAATAATTTTAAAAAACAATAAACATATCTTAATACTGTAAGATGTTGATGTTTATTACAAATCCCTCTTTACCTAATTATCCTTGAAAATATGCGATATACCTTTGTCAATTGTTGTTCTCAAAATATAGGTAAATTTTCCCCAATTATAAACAAAAACATTAGGTAATACAATAGATGTTTCTTGTTCCTCACAATTACCATTAATGAAATATACAAAAGCGATAGTTTCAACTCATTCCATGTCCATGACCTATAAATAAGGAATAAATATTTTTTAGGATGTATTTTGGTACCTAATTTCATAACTTACATTATGTTTACAAAATGCTAGCTGGCGTATAGACATGAATTAGTGACTGTGAAGGGTTTTAACAATTATAATTGTTGTTGGCATTATTGCTTTTGTATTAAAATGTTTATGCTTAAATGTATTTTCAAAACTGTTAATAAGTGCTGTTTGAATTCTTCTCTGCAGCATCTTTATTTTTGTAGGCGGATTTTTAGTAGTGGTTTTATACAGGGTGTCTCAAATATAACATAAAAACGATCCATAGCACTGTACTGTATAATGAATACTGAATTTAAAACCGTCTTACAAATTTTCCCTTGAAGCTTGGTTTTCTGGCCTAAAAATGTAAGAACTTTAAGAAAATCTAGCAAAAATGTAAGAACTTTAAAAAAATCTAGCAACTGATGCAATAACTTGCAGTCTTCACGTAACCAATAATCATTCTAGTTTTTAATTTTTGTTATAAATAACAGTTCTACATGTGACAAGTATGCAAACCACAAACGATAGTAAAAATTAATATAAATAAAATAATAATCAATAATACAAATTGCATTCACAGAAATGCATATCTACAGAAACGGCAAAAATGTGTAAAGCTAATTAGGTGCTAACAATTTCGTCAAATTTTAACTTTTTTTGTGTTTGGCATGAAGACCGAGCTTTGGAGGGAAGAAAATATTTTGAATGATTTTAAATTTACTTTTCATCCTAGCATGGATAACTTTTACACAGTTTTTTGGGCACCCATAATATAAATTATTTACTGTGTTCAGTTGCAGGATATGACATTAGATATTGCATTTTTAAAATGAATAAATAAGTAGAGGGATAAATACTAAAGGACAATAGGAATTTTTACATGTGAGTATGAGTGAAGAAGTTGTTAAGCGTATAAATGAAGTTAGAATAGAATCGTATGTGCAAGAAAATTGAAGTGTTGCAATATAAAGAGTAATTTTTATGTTTTGAAATACATTTTAAAAATGTTATTTTTAAAATAAGATGTTTTTTGTAAAAATGGGTCAGAATTTAAGATGTGTAGGAGTAGTTAATACTGTACATATAATGGCCAGATAAAATTAGCATAATTATCTGTGATTTTATTATATATACCAAATTACATAATTAATGTACATATAAATTTCCAACTTTGTCTTAATTATTTAAGTTTAAAGTTTTTATAAGTGATGTAAAATCTTTTACTTTTGTAATCTGTGTTGCTGTCAGTTCATTATGTAAAGCCACAGCCAATAAAGAAATAGAAGTGCAATGAGTTAGTTCTCTTGCGGTGCTGTGATATGCATAATTTAGTGTTTATTGTTTCTGAACACCTACCCATCATCAGTAATCACTAGTATGGGTAGTACAGGTCTCTATTTTCAAAAATGGCACACAAATTTAGGCTAAAGTCTTTGATTATTTATAGAAGTTACCATTTTTAAGATTACAATTTTTGTTAAAATCCAAAAAGTTCCTATAACATTACAGGGGTAAAATCAAATTGGATTTTTGAAATCAGTAGAAAAAGAGAGTTTGAGATTTAAGAATGCCATCGATGATAAAATGTGATTCGTTTGATATGAAGTGTAGGGAGGAAAAAATGTACTGTAATTACTACATCTTAAAAAAATAATAATGATGATGAATTAGAACATTAAAAAATTGTAAACTTATAATGCATCCCTATAGCTATTAGACACAATTAAAAAAAAATTGTATAGCCAGTGTAAGGACATGTATTTTTTTAAATTTTCTAAGTTTTAATGTTAAAATTGTAACTTTTTACTCTCGTATGTCTAGGGCTGTTATAAAGTTGGAAGTTTATGCCGATCTACCATCTATTTTTCTTTTTGATAAACGGGCATTAACAGCAGAATTTCATATTTGCACAATTCTTGTCTTTCCAAGATACACAAAAAAACATGTCATAATTTCAATTTCTGGTGCTGGATTTTTAAACCTCACTTCCCGAATGGATATATTTAATGTACTTTCACATTTTCAACCTAATTAAAATCACACTTCCAGTTTCAGAGATGTAAGGCAACGACAACCACGAACAATGTTCAAAAAACTTGGTAATTACGTTTACTAGTTATCGTAATTTTGTGTAGAGGTAGGTATTTTAAAACCTGAGCGTAAACAGAGAGTGTTAAATTTTAGTTAAAAATAATAGCAAAGAATTCTGTTCGAAAAACGATCAGCACATGACTTACTAAAATTGCTGCACATAGTAGAGATAAAGGCTTAAAGTATACAGGATGCCTAGTTTATCGTGCACCCCGTTCTTCTTTTTCTCGAGGTGTCCTATCTTTTTATTACTACATTTTATTTTGCTTAGATACAGATTAATATGATATGTATGTACAATACTATTCTATAATTAGTATGCACTGTTGGTGGTAGATGGCGCTGGAGTAGGTCTTGTAGTATTGTTTCGTGGCGTTGACGATTTTCATCTTGATATTAAAAATGAAAACTATCCTGGGGAAAGTTCGGCGGCACCGTGGTAATTTCCCGTTGCTTTCCACGACTAGCATCCGAAAAATGTCCTAGTATATTTTAAGCACTCGAACAGGATTCGAACCACCGCTGAAGAGGACGATAGGGGCTACGTATACTGAAAAGCAGACGCAACAAAAACGCATATAAATCAAACACTTATTACATTAGGAAAATTTTTTTTTCAAGTGTTACTAAATTAGGTGTTTTGTTCTTATCTCGAAACAATTAGTGTTTTAAGCTCAACATAGACACGCTTATTCTATAAGTATTGATCTGGGGTATGACATAATTTGGTATTGTTCTTTAGTCACAGAATTTTTTATTATAAAAAATTTAACATTCAAATGGAAACTTGCAACAATCTAGATGACAACTCAAAATTACGTCCCAAAATGTATGGTTACACACAATTTGATTAAATCCCAAAAGCAGTTCCCGATGTTTGATAATAAAATAAAGTTAGTTAATAACATGATGACAAGTAAAGGTATTGGGAAAGGCAGATAAAATCAATAGCAGATTGACTCCTGCTGTTGCTGCTTTAATCCTTTGAGAATCACCAAGTTTTAGTTAGCCTTTCTTGGTTTTTACTTGTTTGTTACACTTGCATTGAAAATGCTTTGGTGGTAAGAAAGGTAAGAAACATTTGGCTTTTTGATATAAAATGCAAAACTATTATACATATTACAGTATTGCTGATAATAAACTGCAATATAACTATAGATAAAAATTACATTTTATAAGAATTAATAATTTTAACAATAATAAGCTCCAAATATCTAATTTTACACAGTTTACAATTTTTTACGTGGTACAGACAGACTGTCCCTCATTTTTAGTCCTCTGGACATTCGATTCCCAAAACGAGCCTGGGATACCAATTTTTATGAAAATCGTATAGCTTTATGAAACCATTTCGCCACAAGTTTATTATTAACGATAAAAATGGTAGTGTAGCAATCACAAATAATAAGGTAACAATTTTACAAAATATACTTTTATTTAAATTTAAGGCTTACATGTCCATCTAATCGTTGAAAAGAGCCTCTGGGCGGATCCGGACATTGGAGGCGGCCGTCACGGCGCGGAGCACTAGGGCGTGGGCCATTAGGGCACAAAGACACTAGGGCGCGAAGACACTAGAGCGCGGGACACTAGGCCGCAAAAACTGGGTTATATTTTCAACGTAAATCTTCTTGACGAAATAATTCGTTTTGGTTGCACATCTATTCAACACAGAGCTGGATCTCTGT
Organism: Ctenicera cuprea; assembly: GCA_958336395.1. Taxonomy (NCBI): domain Eukaryota; kingdom Metazoa; phylum Arthropoda; class Insecta; order Coleoptera; family Elateridae; genus Ctenicera; species Ctenicera cuprea. The sequence continues at coordinate 52,894,234 of OY284490.1, forward strand.
AACTGTATAATTGTAATTGTAGTTTTTATTGTAATTGTAACTGTAATTGTAAATGTAATTATAATTGAAACTGCATTTGCAATTGTATTTGTAAATTGTAAATGTAATTGTGTGTTTTCGCGCCCTAGTTTCTCATGCCCTAATGTTCTAAACCGGAGCCTGGCGCATTTTCGTCTTCTCCTCGAACGAATTTAAACTGTTAGTCCTACTACTTACATATATCTATTTGATTTAAATTTAGACATAAATGCACTATGTAAAAATAAACTATCGCAATTATTGGCTCCCCTAATTATTTTAGAGCCAATTTCTAAAAAAATAACTTGTTCATTATTCAACACTGCATCTAATGCATAATTTACTTTTTTAACTAGTACAATCATTTCCCAAAAAAATAAGAAAACCGTTTAAAAAATTAACTAAATCGATGGCTAGTCATGACTTTGACAACTAATACAATCATTGAACAGATGATAAATAGTATATTATATACCAAGGGACTGAAGTGCTTCATTTACTCTCGAGTGTGAAAGTTTATTGCCTGCGCGTAGCATAGCGGAGCGAAGGCAATAATCATACGAGGAAAAAGCCTGAAAACGAGGAAAAGAAGCCGACTTTTAAAATATAAGATCCGTTGTCAGTACTGTGCTCAAAGTGCAGTTTAAAGTTGCTTAATGGGAATTTATATTTTAAATTATAAGTACTAACAAATAAAGGCATTTTTATAATTTTCAGGTCAGAATAACATTCTACATGATAGTACTTGTTAACTACATTCTCATGATCAAAAATTATTTAAAAAAAATACAGGATTGTGTACAAAATGTAAAAATGGTTCTATATATGCAAAATAAGCTCACAATATATCACTATAGCAGGAAATACATAAACATGAGGGGAAAATCTAAAATATTGTTATATTTAATTCAAAATTTATAAAATGCCTTATATTACACTACAATGCTAAAATCTTAAATTTTCAGTTTACACTCATAACTTAAAAAGCAAATTTCGCTAAGGCCAATTTATTTTTGGATTATCCTATAGCATCAAATTTAACATTTTTTTGTAATTTAACCGTTCTATAACTTATAGCAAACGAGATTTTCATAGTATGCCTCAAAAACGAATCACCCTGTATGTTACAATACTATTACAATCATTGCCAAATTAAAAACGTATTCTATAAAGTAAACTTTAATTATGTTTTAAAGTGTCTTTTTCACAGCACTTAAGACGTATTTTACGCTGATTCTTACCAGCGCCCAAACGCTGGTTGCCCAAAAGTCGGGGCGCCCAAACGACCGGTGCTCCAAGGACGCCGCCCAAAAGAGACTGCACGCCAGCACTTTTTTTATTTTATTATTTTCTAGATTCCGCGTTTATTTTTGCATAAAAGTCACAAATAGTAATCTTTCGATGAGTTACTTCGCATTTAAAAAAGTTGCACTAACATAAACCTCTAAACAATTAATTTTAAAAATGGGGTTATTATCTTGTTGACAATAATTGCTTGTATGGTATTGCATCGGATCTTTTTCTCTGACAAATGCTGCTACAATTTTGGTAAACTTCATTCACTTGTAAATTATGGTCTGTGATTCACTGGAGTACCATGTGAGGAACAGATTTACATATAGTTATGTAGAAATCTGTGATGTGAGGTGTCAAAAGTAACGTTTGTTGGTAGTATTACGAATTTCATCATCTTCTTCTTCAACCCTGTTCTGTCCATTGTTGGACGTAGGTCTCCCCTTTTCTTCTCCATCCATTTCAGTCTTGTGCCTGTCTATGCCAGTGTTTTCCAGCCACTTTTCTAATATCGTCCACCCATCTCAGTGGTGGTCTCCCGACCCCTCTTCTTCCTTGCCTTGGTCTCCATTCTAGCACTCGTTTGGTCCATCATTCGTCTTCTGTTCTCACAATGTGTCCCGCCCACGACCATTTCTGTTTTGTGATATATTCGATTAGGTCTTTAACTCCTGTTTGTTTTCTTATCCATTTTATAGTTTTCCTGTCGCTCAGCTGTATTCCCAACATTTTTCTCTCCATGGCGGTTTGTGTTTTTCTTAGGCGTTGAATGATTCTTTTAGTGAACGTTGCTGTTTCCATGCCATAGCTAAGTACGGGAATAACACACATGTCGAAAACTTTGGCCTTTTGTTTTCTGTTGAATTTTTTTGAGCATAAAATATGTGACAGTCTGCCAAATGCTACCCATCCTAATCTAATTCGTCTTCCTATCTCAGCTTCTTGGTTTTCATATTTTAACATTATATTGTGTTCTAGCGTTGATTGAAGTATTCAATCAACGGTTCTAGCGTTGATTGAAGTATTTCAATCAACGGTTCTAGGTATATGTATGATGGTGCTGTTTCTATGCTTGAATTATCTATGTCTATTGCGTTTATATCTTCTGTGGTTAGGATTTTTGTTTTATTGTAATTGATGTTTAGACCTACTTTCTTTGATTCTGTGTTAAGTTGTATTATCATACTTTCCAGTTCTGCGGTGTCTTTGGCCATTATCACGATGTCGTCGGCGTATCTGAGATGATTTATATATATCTTCCGTCTATATTTATTCCTTTGTCCTGCCAATCTATGTTTTTGAAGATGTCCTCCAGGACCAGATTAAACAGTTTCGGCGAAATGCAATCGCCTTGTCTAACTCCTCTTTCTACTCTGAATTTTTCGGTTGTCGCGTTGTTCAGTTTTATTTCTGATGTAGCTTTGGTATATATATCTTTTATGAGGGTGGTGTATCTGGAGTCTATCCTACAGGTGTCCATTGCGTTTAATATGAAGGGCAGTTCAACAGAGTCTAACGCCTTTTCAAAGTCTATGAATGCTAATGATCGGTTGATGTTATATTCGTTGCATTGTTCAATAAGCATTTTGATCGTTTGGAGATGATCTCTCGTTGAATAACCCTTGCGGAAACCCGCCTGTTCTACTGATTGATAGTAGTCGATTCTGTTTTCCAGTCTGTTCGTTATTATTCTTGTCAGCAGTTTGTACATAGTTGAAAGCAAACTGATTGGTCTATAGTTTGCGAGCTTTCTATTGTCGCCTTTCTTGTGTATTAGTATAATTATGGCGTTATACCAGTCTGTTGAAATTTTCCCTTCTTGTACACATTTATTCATCAAATTAGCGAGTTCGATTTTCAGCTTTTTACTTCCATATTTCAGCATTTCTATGGTTATTTTATCATTCCCTGGTGCCGTGCCGTTCTTCATTTTGTTCAGCGCTGAATCTATTTCCTCTGAAGTTATTCCGGGGATGTCTTCAGAGCCGACGTTAGTGATTTTTCTTTTCCTTTCAGCTGCATGTCTGTGCTCTTTAGATTTATACAGTTTCTCATAGTAAGATTTTGCTGTATGTAGCATCTCATTTTTATCGGCTACTTCAACGCCTTCTTCAGTGCATAGTTTTGTTATGTTCTTTCTGCCCGTGTTTAGCTTTGTTCTTAAAACTCTCATGTTACCATTGTTTTCTATAACTTCTTCTATGATCTTTTCTCTGTATATCTTTATATCGTTTCTGATTTCTCGTCTCACTAGCTTGTTTAGTTCTGAGTATTCGATGCTGTCCGTTTTTCCCTGTTCTCTCATTTTTCTTCTCTTCTCCATGATCTTTTTTGTGTTAACGCTTAATTTTTCTGATTTTTTTGGTTTATTTTTGGGAATTTTAGTGCTTGCATTTTGTATAGCTGTCAATATGTCTGTGTTTGTTTTGCTTATATTTTCATCTTCATCTTTGGACAGTTTTTCTAGTTCTATATCAAGGTGTTTCTTATATTCATCCTCTGCTAGTATAATCTCTTTGTGTTTTGGACTTTGTACCTTTGTCAGTTTTAATCTTTCCCATTTAGTGTTTATATTGATTTTTGCTCTTACCTTTGCCGGTGGTCGCTTGATGTTGTAAATTTGTTAAGAACAGTCACGTCTTCTATTACGTTTTTGTGAGAAGATATTATAAAGTCGATCTGATTTTTTGTGTGACCGTCTGGGCTCCTCCAGGTCCACTTACGTTGTGGTTTCTTAAAGAATGAATTCATGGCATGTTGGCATGTAGGCCATGCAGGTGGAGAAAGTCGAGCAATATTCCACCTCTTTCGTTTCTCTGGCCGATTCCAAATTCTCCTATTGCTGTTTCATGTGTATCAAGACGTTTTCCAATTTTGGCATTGAAGTCGCCAATTAAGAGGGTAAAATGAGATTTATTTTCTGTAAGACTTCTATTCACATCTTCGTAGAATTTTTCTATTGCTTCGTCTTCGCATGTAGAGGTTGGAGCGTATACTTGTATTACCTTTAGTTTGTATTGACTGTTGATTCGTATGATCAAATAAATTACTCTACTGGAGATGGTTTGAATTTCACTTAGGTATGGTTCTATGAATCTCTTTATAATAAATCCTACTCCGCCATATGTCGTGTTTTCTCCGGAAAAGTATAGTAGGTTTCCTGATTTTAGTGTAATGAGTTCATTGCCTTTTCTTCTTACTTCTGAGAGGCCTACTATGTCCCATTTTATTTTTTTAGTTCTTCTTGCAGTTCACATAGTCTGTCTTCAGAAGAGAGGGTATTTGTGTTAAACGTAGCTATCTTCAGCTGGGTTTGTTTTGATATCTTCGAATGTCTGCCCCCCCCCCCCCCAGAATCCTTGGGGCTGACTGCTGGCGCAGTATGAGACTGTGGACCTTCCGTCCTACTCATCTGGAGTATATTCCTTTTGTTTTTGATATTCGAATTCATCTTTCTGTTTAATTAAGGGCGTAATAGTCATTATCTTCCACGCTGACTAGGCGGGTTGGAAGATGTCTATATCAGCCGTCCCTAACCTGGGAAACCGACGCTGTTTGCAGCCGCTTCTCTGAAGACAGGCAGGTGCTAGTTTTGGTCCGCCCCGAGTATTTCATTTCCTCGGTACCACCAAGGCATTCCCCTATCCGCCACCTGGGGAGGCGCCCGATGGGGGACCAGCAACCCCACACTGGTTTCATCATAGTTATTTGTTTTTCTTTGTGGCAGAAGTGCATTATTTAAATTTTTCGTTTTGTATCTGTATCAGTAACAACCTATCAATGTATTTTATTTTCAACAAATAAAACATAACCTACCACTTATATTTTTGCAACAAGTGACCTAGGTACAGCCTGTGCAGAAAAAATAAATAATAATCACAATATATAGGGTGATTTTTATTTGGCTTTGACATTGGTTGACATCTAAAGTGAATGAAGAATTGATTAAACTTCTAATTGGAAACCGAAACAAACAATAACTATGAAATATCAGTAAATAATTACCGTTTACTGTTAACGTGATTAGTTTGGCAGGAATTCATTAATTTATAATTATGTGTATTTGTGGAAAACATAACACTTCACAGCATATAACCTGTCAGCTTAAAAAATTACATCTTCGTTTTATGCAACAAAATTGCACTGCAATCATCCTGCAACGGCTATTTCAAGAATTTTCTTTCATATTTTCAAAAGTTAGATCTTCTAGATTTTGTAAACTTGTGATATTGCTTCATTATATGTACTAGTAACAAGTTGGTGTGAATAAACGATCAAGCAACGTCAAAATGGGTAAGTTTTTCACTTTTTACTTATTTCTTATTAAACCTATAGATTTTTCTGCTTTTCCACATGCGAAATTATCATGGTTTAGTTGAATTACATAGGTATAATAACAATTCACAAAAACTATGAAAATATGAACTTTTGACGTTTCTGGCTTGTGGCAATTGCGCGACTGTAAACTGGGGCGGTGGTCGAAGGTTTCAGAATTTTTTTGGTGTAATCTGCGCCGTGTTTCAAATATGACAATTGCAGCGAATGATTAGCAACAATACCATATTTGAATTAAAAATTATCGATAGTTCTGTCGCGTCATTGGCAACAAAATTGTGCTGTTGCTAGGCAATATCACGAGTCTGAAGGGCGAGTGATATTACAACACAATTGAGTTGATTAATGAAAAACAGAATTATAGATAATTTTTAATTCACGAGTGGTATTTTTTAGAATATTCCACGACCGAAAAAAGTAAATTATTATTTAATATAATTAGTTGTTATGTACTATCGTACAAACGCGTTATTTATTTTTTTTTTGTATTTCATTGCATATTTACAATCTGTTCTAAACGAACAATAAGTAAATGTTGTGATAAATAATAAACTAAACTAACTATGACATGCCGATAGCAATCGACTGAAAGTTATCTTACTTAAAATTAACTAACTAGCTCTTTGGTTACAATTATTACATGCAAAAATTTTAAAAAATTGTTGACGTGTTGCTATGGTTATACACCATTGATAACATATGAGCTTCCTAAAAAAAGGCTTATCGCGGCGGGAAAAGAATTGTTGGAAATACCGTTAATGTTTACGTTACGTATTTTCCATACCTCCCGAAAAGTAAAATATTATGACACAAATATTTTTGAATATTTAAAAACATCAGAATGATCCGTGTCCATTATTAAAAAGAATTTTAAAGCTGCGTGCTTCAGGCAGTGCTTGAAATAAATGTGTTTTTTGTATCTCTCGTTTTTTGGTTGAAACCTTCAAATTACTTCAGATAAACAAACAGCAACCAGCTTTCGTTCTATTTTTATGGAAATTTTCCGGTTTTATTGGTAGATTTCCAATCTTTGTTTCAAAGTTTCCTACCTTTTTCTTTTTTTCCAAAAGAGAAAGAATTGAAAATTTTTCACCGATATTTTACAAGGGGATTGAAATTTGCATCGGCCGCAATTTTCAACAATAATTTTGGTATTTTGGACTGCTACCTACTGAACGGATTAAATATTAACGATTAACCGCCATTGCAATTTATTATTGCCTACAGGTAGGTACAATATAAGTATTACCTATATGCGAGGAAATGAAAAGCTATGTTCCTTGTTACATTAAACATTTACAAATCATAAATTTTTAATTAAATATGTATTTACTATATGTATTAATATTTTACTACGCAGTACCTGACCATTTAAGTAATTTAATTTATCTTGACAATTAGCCTCTACGTTACTCATCAGTCATCACAGCTTATTCCGCAACGTTATAAATACCTACATATTACATAGTTCGTTAGGCACATATGATTTTCATGGATATGACCTTGCCATTGTAATGTCACGTTAATAAACGCTATTAAAAAATGTTAAATATAAGGAAAACTATACAGAATATCTCTAAAAGATGTACCCAAAACACAATCGGTATATAGAGTGATTTAATTTCATTTATTAACATACAAAACTGTACCTCTGAAGAGCAACGATCCCGCAAAATAATACAGAAACAGTATATTATTGTTAAGTGTAGATGGATTAGAACTAGCTTGTTTAAAAGTCGTAACTGGGCCAAAGTTGACACGCTTCATTAAGAAGACATTTATCAGAAAAAATTGCTTTATTTTAGTTTAGTAAATTATTTTAAACAGTTCTAACTATATGTAAAAGTTAATTCACATTGACTTTTTATGTATTCCTGGGGGGTTAGCATGTAATGACTGTCTGTAAAACCTCAAACATCTCCCCAATGCGAGTAAAACAACTTATACAATTATACATGGTGTAATACACCACCCACGCACTATCTTTTACGGCTAAACAATTGAAACTACATGTGAGATATAACATTTGTAATATAAATCGTGTGCGAGGTATTGAGTAAAAATATTTCTAAAGTTTTTGGGCTGTGGAAAGGGTAATTTGGGGGAGGGGGGCTTGAGGGGTTTTTCGAAATTTTCAAAGACGAAGGTGGGTCAAGTGACAAGTCGTACCTCTTTTAAAAGGTATTTGTAAACCCAACAACTTAAAAAAAGAAAATATCAATAGCTCTAACTATGTAAAAATAGCGGACAATTATATTAAAGAACATAAACCTTTTCCCAACCGCACATAAACTATTATACCAAGAAAACTCGTACTAATTCTTAAAATCCATTAAATTAGCTTTCCAACAATGTACCCCACGAGGACAAAAAATAAATGTAAGTACCCCCTCTCCTCCTCAAAAGAGCAGGAACATGCAGAAGATATTATGTCAGAAATCTTAAATAGGACGAGGTGTTAAGTGATACCTCATTTTAAAAATTTCATTAAGCTGAATAATTTTTATATGTACAGTTTTTCGATATCTCTCACCATTACAAAATAGTGGCTCAACTTATAAAATGGACAGCTGGGAAGAATTTGGTAGAAGGATGGAAGAAGATTATAAGGGAACCCAAAAACTATTTTACAGAGTCCTGAAAAGTATGAGAAGGGAGAAAAATAAGAGGAACCTATATGTTAAGAACAAGAAAGGAGAATTATTAGTCTCAAATAGCGAAGAAATAATAATGTGCTGATCATTTCAAGGGGGTGTTAGGAGGAGTGGAAGAATCAGAAGAGACGACCCGTAGATTACGCGAAGAGGGCGAAGCCGCACACGATAGAGAATATGAACATAATAAAGTAGACCCCGGCTCAAGTTAAATGTGGCAAAGCAGCGATACTTAACGCCTTGGGAAAAGGCGGTGTCAGACAGCTGTATAAAGTGATCAGAGCGGCTTGTAAAAATAAGGGTATGCCATCAGACTGGGAAGTCGCCATAATTGTACCTATACTTAAAAAAGGGGATACTACAATCTGTGACAGTTATGTAGGGATCTCACTGCTGAGCCTCACAAGCAAAGTCTACGAAAAAATTTTGGAGTCCAGACTAAGGAAAGTGCTTGAAGGAAAAATATCGGACTTACAACACGGCTTCAGAACGGGGGGGGGGCACGCAAAACCTGAGACTTTATATGTGCTTCGTGGACTTAGATAAAGCCTTTGACAGCGCACCTAGGGAAAAGATATGGCAAGTGTTACTAGAGAAAGGAGTCAGCGTAAAATTAGTAAAGGAAGTTAAGGCAGTATACAAAAAATGCAGAAATTTTGTAAGATATAATAATAATAACAGTGAATCTAGCCAATTTGTGACTACCAAAGGGGTGAGGCAAAGTAGCATACTGAGCTCGCTTCTGTTCATTGTGCTGCTTGACCATTTAGCACAGCAGGTGAGGAAGGAAATGAGAGGAGCTAGAGAAAAACAACTGCAAGAACTGTTAAACGTATGGAGTGCGGTACTAGCGAGAAAACGCCTGAAAATAAAAAAAAATAACACAGAAGTGATGGCGGTGTCTAAGAAGAAAAAAACACATAGGATAGAGTTGGAGGGGATAACCCTGAAGCAAGTGGAAACGTTTAAATAGTTAAGGGTTAATACGATCAAATGGGGGATTTAGAGTGTGAAATGCGATGGGGAAATCCTTCTTTGGAAAAAAAGATATCTCTAAGGAAACGAAGGTGCAAATTATTAAGAGCGTAATAGTGCCAAGCCGGGAGTGAATCGTGAGTTCTGACTGAGCGTCTGAAATCGAAAGTTCAGGCAAGTGAGATGAGGGTGTTAAGAAGGATCGAGGAGGGTAACTAGAAGAGATAGGATAAAGAACGAGGAAATCAGGGAAAAGTTGGGGGCAATGTCGGTGCTGGAGACAATAGAATAGTTAAAAAGTGTGGGAGAGGGGGTATATAGGAAAAGGAGTAGAGGCAGACCCAAGAAGACATGGAATGACAATGTAGCTAAAGTAATAGCAGCCAAGGGTCTATACTGGAGGACAGCGAGAGAACTAGCGAAAAACAGGTAGAAGTGGAGAAGACTGCACAAGGGGGCCTCTTGACGGAAACTCGCATATCTCGACACCCGGTAAGGGTAAAAGACTAAGTATCTTTGTTTTATTTAAAAAAGAGGTAGCTTGAAATACATTTTTACTTAATTTTAATTTAACACACTAAACAAATAAAACGACGCAACATAAGTAACAAAATAATTAAAAGTCACAATAAATGTTGAAAATGTTGTCACTTGTTTCTAGGCGTAAACGATTTCGAGTTTTTGAGTTTTAAGACCATTAAATTACTCGGATTTAAAAAAAACATGCCTGCCACTGGATTTGAATTGGGGCCGCTAAATTCGGCCAGATTACAAGCTAACGCGTTTGCCGCTAAACCAACATACCGTTTAATTTTTTTTCCTTTATGTGAGTTAATTGCATGAAGTAAGTTAGCCAATTTACATCGATCATACACGTTTGCAAAATAAAAATAGTAAATATTAAAAATAATAATTTAAAATGGACATTTGTGAATTGCTTAAAAGTGTTAAATATGATTCAAAACGAGCAACAAGGCGGTATGACCGGTTGAAGTAAGAAACAGGCTGTTAGAGGTACAACAAGTCAACATAAGTGCAAGGGCAGTCAGAAGGAGATCGCGTGAAGCAGGATTGATATCCCGAATTCCGCTACTTTTACTGCAACCTAATCGTGTAGCTCGTTTAAAATTTGCTTAAAACCCCACAGAAATTGGACAATAGACCAGTGGAAGCATGCTTTATTCTCAGATGAGCCCATATTTTGGCGTATTTGGAGACGATTGGGTGAGAGATACGTTCAGCTAAACTTCGTTTATGTAGTAGGTTTTGGTGGCGGAATAAGTTCCGAGGCGCGCACGGAGTTAGTTTTCGTGATAGGCGGTTCAAGGGCGACATAGAGCTACGTTCAGGACATTCTCCAAGAAGTTGTGCTATTTGCATTATTTGGCCCCCGTTCTTATTATTAATGCAAGACAATTCTAGCCGCACTCCACTAACTGCTTGTTTGGGTATCTTCGGGAAGTTGGACCATGAACTGGCCGGTTGAAACCCAAACATGAACCCCATAGGGTATGTATGGATATGGTATGAAAAAAATAAACGTTTTAGTGGTGTCATAGCCAACTATGGTTTTCATTTGACAAGATGGTAGGTTTGGGTTAAGGTTACTTAAGGACTTGGGTTTGGGCAAGGACTATATTATATATAATACCCAAACCAAGGACTATAGTTCTTGGTTTGGGTCATATCTTGTAAACAATGGAATACACAAAATATTTTGTTGCACTATTGTAATCTACACAAAAATACTAATCAAAAATGTATATACAACCCTTCAAAATTTCGAAAATGTCAAATATGGTCAAAACAAAAGATATTTAGTTTTACGTTGACCATTGAATTTGCCTCGAGAAAATTTCCCGAGTACGTGCTCTCAGTTTTGTTCTGGCACTGATGTATACCAAAATACCCCGTTATTATTATGCCTCGTAAGTGATATTTCGTCACCCTAGTATTATAATGTTTTATGTCTATTTTATCGTTTTTTGGGAATGAAGCTCTGAAGATGTATTTTAATCGTCTGTGCTTCTATTCCTTCAAACTTCAAACAATTTTTGACAAAACTTGAACGTTGCTCAAGGAACGTATTTCTGCAGTAACTGTTAGCAATCTTATTTAGAAATGTTTAAAAAGTTTTTCTCAGCTTGGATATAGAACAGACTATACTGCCATTTACACATTTGTGTAAATAGGCTGATATAGAATATAAGTGTTGGATATATAATACAATAACATTATAGATATGCTAATTTTATTTTGCTACAAATACACAAAAGGAAAAAACAATGCAATACCAGAATGATACAAAAACTAAAATAACTGTTTTAAAAACCAGAAAATATTATAAATGCTTCTTAAAGTTAATGCACTTTTAAATTATCATAAACAAACAATACAAGAATAATAATAAAAATAAAGTAACTCTTCCGAAAACCAAATAATTATATCAATTGCACCTTCAAAATTAGGTTCACACAAATAACTATTTCTCCTTACCCTTTTTACTTTCCCATACCTTCGGCATAGGGAAGTATAGATTTCATGAAAATTTTCGAAATCTATATTTTAACAGAAATACGCGTTTTGGGGCTCAAGCAACCCAAAAAAGTGTTTTTTTTTTAAATAAGGGTGTCTGTAGGTGTGTCGGCGGATGACGCGACGCCTCTACAGGCGAAAGTACTGGACCGATTTTGATAAAATTTTAAATCAAGAGGTATATCGAAAATTGTAGTTTTAGTTGAGCTTTTCAAAAAATCCAAAACCGGAATCGGAAGTTGGATATGTTTTTTTTTGTAGCGTTTTATTCCAAAACAAAATTTTGAGCACGGAATCTGAGAGAAGAACTTAAGCAAATCGAAAACTTTTTTACCGAACTCTTTAGCTTCAAAATGGCGGCCGCTACAGCTTTTTGAAGATCTCGACTTTCGCCCATTTATTCAAAAAGTAGTTATCTGATTGGGATCAGCTACCGCTTGTTTGAGAGCCCTTCCTAGGTAGTATACGATGAAATACAATTAATTTAGAAAATCCGAAAAATATCGCAATGGCGCTGCTTCAAAATTTTGAAAATTAAAAAAAAAATTTCTTAATATTAACGACATCCGAAGCGGAATTTCTAATCCGCCGATAGGGGCGCCGGCGCGCGGGCGTTTACCTTGCTTTGGTGGTGCAGGTAGTAGCTGCTTCTATCGTGTATGTTTTGTGGGGTAGAGTTACGGTACGGATACCAATTGAACAGGCTATCGCAAATTTAAATTTCCGCTGCTTGTTTTCTTAGAAATCTAATACTCCCTGAACTGTACACCGTTATAATTATTAAATGTTACACTTTTGCAAATACGGCAACGGCAAGTATTAATATCTAGTATTGGCTACAATTTGTTTTTTTTAAAGCTTTAATTTTATTGTGGCGCTTTTTATGAATTTGGATGGATGGAATGAAAGGTTATAAATTGAGCTTTCTATTTCACTCGTATTCATTTGACGACCTTTTAAGCCGGCGCGGCTTTATTCGGTGGGGTATAGCTGAATCGGGGACTGACAGCCAAATGACCTTCGCATAGATTCGCTTAAAGCGCGCGAAGCGGCAGCTCTTTAATAAATATTCTCGCATAGAAATCTCATACAAAAGTTAACTATTTTTTTAAACATTATAGTGTATAATATGTTATGTACTCAAACAAAAAGTAATTATTTATTGTTTCTTATTTCGTTGGAAGGTCAATGACCATTTGACCCAATGGAGAAACCGCCACATGGTTGCGCTATAAAAATGTCTGGACAGTTACAGTGGATATAGACCAAAGAGCTACTGTATGAGTTTATAGAACAAGCTTAATTCTAAAACACGATATCCAACAAAACACATTTTGCCAATGACGTTATATGGGTGGGATGTAGAACAATTTATTACTGAAAACTTCTTTACGGTTCAAAATAACTTCATAAACTTCGGGATATAGAAGAAGCTAATTCTAAAGATTCCAAATATAAACCGCTAAAAATGGATATAAAACACTATAATACTACGGTGACGATTTGACAGAAAGTCATGCATTTCCATGGTTACTTTTAATTTTAACTGCCTGTGATAAAGAATCCGCATTTGTGTAAATAGACTACTTTTACATCCTAGAATACGAATCGGAGTCCACTTCTTAAATCCTTTAATTTAATTGTTGGCAAAGTAATCTCATTATCTTGCCGTTTGACGCAAGTGATATAATCAATCTTTTGACACTAGTTCAGTAGGAAATATAACCTGATGTGCTTGTAATTTAATTGTAGGGGATGAGAGAACATCAAGGAAGGTAGTATAGTGGTGATACTTGGTAAGCAACTTTTTAGCGTGTTTTATTGTTTAGGCGCCCAAAAAAATAAAAGAAAATATCGCACTATCTAAAGATTTTATAAATATACTATTACAGTCCACAAATAAAACAAGACGTAGAATAATATGACGCATAGTTGCAGCAAATATACATATACTACGTCAACACTGAAACAAATCTGAATCACATACAAACTTTTCTAGCAGTAGGGGCCCCAAAATCGCATTGCATTTGAAGGCTTCAACTCATACAATTGACCTCTTGCGCAACAGTTACTATGCGATAACAATATTCTACACTCAACCATTAGTCGCCCGATCCGCATACCTGATTGAAGATAGAAACCGAAATTTTCTGTGAAAGAGAAAAGCGATCTTATATTCACGGAGAAGATTTGCGTGAAATTAACATTAGAATCATATAATATTGTGTCTACGTGTTCCCTGAAGCTGTTGCAATATTACTTCGCAATCTGCTAACTCGTTTTTGAATAAAGAGCTGTTAAAATCAAAACCTTTTACAAATTGTATTGGCTACCGCCGTTTTAAAGCTTAGCAGGTCGGAAAATAGCATCCATGAATCTTAAGTTTTCATCAGATTTTATTATTACAGACCGACATCTTTTTAAATCTCATTCCTGAAGGTTCAGAATAAGAATTTCTGTCAAAACCTCGAAATCGAACATTTTCATTATATCCTTAAAGAAATTTGAAATTTTCGTTTTTTTTTTAGAATATTCCAGGAGGAGATCGACTTACGGCAATTTTGTTTAGCTATACTTATTCTTCATAGTCATAAAAATAGGAAACATTTAAGTAATTTAAGCGGCGTGGTATCTCTTGTGGATTCCAAATCTCTAATGGTGTGCAAAATTAAAGTGAACACCCTGACACTTTGTAGTGTACAAACACTGCCAATAATTAACTACTTTTTGTCACATTTTAACAGAAATAATGAAAAAACATTTCATACTTGCTAAAAACTCTACATGATTTAAAATCTAAAATCCCTGGAATTCAGAGCAGTTAATTTTAGTGCTGTAAAAAAATTTGCATCACTATCGGTGCATGCAGGTTAAATTTTTGTAAATGAATTGTTTACTTTCGTTTTAAACTTAAGTAACTTAAGATGTGTTTAGATATATATTAGATGCCCGAACGGCTGAATTATTACTTGCATAGGGTTGGATGCACTGGGGCCGTCTGAACGCGAGGAAGGTTTTCCACTCACCTAATCGAAACCGAAATTTTTATCAATAATTTTGTAGGATTTTAGTAAAAAGTTTTATGCACAATGAAATGTATAAAAGATAAAAATATGCCACGCGCTTCGCCTGAACTTTTTCATACTTTAAATACAAGCGCTTGTTATAATTGATTTTTCGGAAGAAGATTGTTTGCGATTAAAGACCACCAGAAACCAGGGAAAATAAATTGGTGGCCAAAGTGTGGAAATGGAAAGATTAGCTCATCAAATATTACTGCATCTGCAAATTAAGTTTAGAATCTTATTTTACTATTACTGATGAAGGGTTTAGCTTAAACATAAGTGTTTTATTGTGTCCCATTTATTACACAAAAGAGTACTAATTTCAAACTTTAAAGATGTAGTGTACTAGGATGCAAAACATTTTTAATATTTTGACAATTTTAAAATAGGTTTTACTTAAAAACTTTTTCCTACAGGATTTAATTTTAATTATGTAGGCTTATAGAGCTTGGGATGGGCTACAGTTTGATTGGTGTCTCATTGCGCTAATTTGAATTTTTCTCGAATACGATAACATTGTGTCCTCCTAGGGCCAGTGATGGTACGTGAACATGTATCACGGGAGAGTGACACATATTTAAAATTTGACCTTTTGATTTATAATTCTAGAAATTAAATCCATGCCTTTTTGTTTTGTTTCACAAAATAGTCAATCACTGTCTTTAACATGGTCGATGTGTGTTTTTTCTATTGAACACACAAAGCACACAACCTGCCCTGCTTTAAAGTTTATTTCCTAAATGTTTGAATACATTTAAAAGTTGAAACCAATGCTCACTTTCAGCGGTTGTCAATTGTCATGAGTATGATGGTACACATTATTGTTAATAATTTTACCGATTCCGGGAAATTACTACTAATTAAATCGTTAGGCAGTGGCGGCTCATGAATAGTAACTATGGGAGATTGACACAAATTTAAAACAAAAAATCTCGCCTTTAAATTAACAGTCCTAGTTCTATAAATCAAATGCACGCATTTCTATAGTATTTACAGAAAATTGTCAATCACTCAGTCATTAAAATTTTCGGTGGTTTGAATGATGCGTTTTTACTTTTCCACTTCAATGTTTTAATTTTTACCACGGTCGCTGTGTAGGAAAATATTTTTTCTATTGACAAGTTTAATAATTTGTAGGTTGGGACGAGATTGGGTCCATACTTTTTATTTGAAGCTTCACTCCGTAAGTAAACTGCTATATGCATTCTTTTTCATCTTTCTTTCTTCGGCTATTGCCCTGTTGGGTTTATCGTTTTCTCCTTCCATATTCTTCCCATTCTCCCTCTTTCAGTCCTCTTTCTTCCATAACTATTTTAATGTGTGTTTCTCAGCTAAGACTTGGGGTCTACATCTTTTACTTTTATCAATTGGAGACCACTACGTTATTTGTTTCGGCCATATACAGTCTGGCAGCCGTCTTACTTGCCCATAACACTGGAGTGCTCTACTTTTTAAGGTTTTTGTGATCGAGCAGGTGACTTTTATTTTCCTTCAAATTTCTTGTGATTCGAAGACACCTCCTCAAGTAGTTAAGCTCCACAGTTCTTATTTTATCCCTAACTCCCTTCGTAAGTAGCCACATTTCTGTTCCATACAAAACAATATTTTCAGTTATACTGTGGTATAGTCTATGTCTGGTGGCCATACGGATGTTGTCATTTTATATTAGGCGGTTTAGCGCTTTTGTTAATATGGTTATAGGACACAAACACGCGTCACATAATCACATGGACATATAAACACACTGGTATATAAACACATTGTGTTTGAATTCTTATATGACTGCAGTAAAACTAAAATATAAAAAAAATATGGCAAATGAAGCTTTATTGCAATCTAGTTTCTAGAAACATTTTAAACACTTCCTTTAATGCACAATCAAAAACAGACGATTTGCTAAAATCGGGCATTTACAAATTAAATTGTTCGCATTGTAATTCGGTTTATATAGGCCAGACAATTAGAAATTATTAGGTATAAAGAATACGTACGTTGTTACAAATACAAATACCCACATAAATCCAATTACGCTAAACACTTACTAGAACACAATCATTCAATGACATCTAATAACACCATAAAATGTTTACACTTTTGTGATGATAATCGTAAATTAGATATACTAGAAGCTTTTGAAATTCACAAACATTTAAAAACTGTACCGTTAATGAATGAGCAAATTGATCTCTTAAGTTTTCCTCTATTGGACATTTTGGAATAAGAAATCAAGTCATCTGCAGACGATTACCGAGATCAAGTCACCAAGTTCTATTGCTATAACAACACTAACTATTTACTTCCTAATATAACCTTTGACAATGGAATATAAACAAACCGAAATACGTATACGGTTAAAATAAATAAATATTGTTAGAATAATTAAGTATTTTATATACAGATAATCATTAAATATGGACTTTAACCAAGTAAAAATGGAATTTATTAATTAAGTTAAGATTCTTAACGTTAAAGATCATATTTAGTCAAAGTACAGATTACGTGCAGAATGTGTGTTTATATGTCCATGTAATTATGTGCCTTAGTGTTTAAATGTCTATGTGTTTAAATGTTCGTGTGATTAATTGTCGGCGTGTTTAACTGTCCGTGATTAAATGTCGTATGATTATGTGTCACGTGTTTATGTGTCCGGACACCTGTTGGTTGTTTGCTCATTGATATAGGTGTAATAATATCTTTTTTCCACTACTAGCATTAAACGATATCATTATTTACTTTGTTTTAAAGCCAAGAAGATGAATTTCTTTCCTAGTGGTTAATAATATTTCATTTTTAACTACTGGTTAATAATGAAAATAATTGCTACCAATCTTTAAATTCACCATAAACTTTCATGTAAAAATCTTTTGATTTTACTGGTAATAACTGTTCACCAACACTTTCTGCACCTTCCCTAATTTCAGGAGGAGTGCAGTTTTCACTCAAATCATCAAAATTGGACATTTTATAACCACTATTATAAAATATATATTTTACATAAATGTCAGTTGAAATTAACTATTCTCTTGTTTTCAAGCAAGGCTACTTTATTTTTGTGCATATTTGCATTTGTAATTTTATTTTTTATTAATCTAAAAGCAATTAATTATAAAAGGAATAAAGGTGCTAGTAGTGGAAAAAATAATATATAAACCACGGTAGAGAAGACTTATCAGCCTCGCAACTTATTTCCCTCGATGCTTCGCATCTCTGGAAATAATTCTACTCGGCTGAGAAAAATGTCTTCTCTACCTTGGTCTATAATATACCATTTCACATGTGCCTTCTGAGCTTATAAATAATCCTAAGTACTTGAAAGAAATGCACTTTTTATTATCATTGTCATTCACTATTATGCCTGGGGTGTCCTGTCCTACACACATGTATTCCGTTTTTTGATAAGTCATTTTGCAGCCCCATCACTCGAACTATCCCTTTAGCTTCCTGAGCATGTACTCCATGTCCTCTGCATCCTGCGCGAACACAACTTTGTCATCGGCAAATAGTAACGAATGCAACGTTGCGTTATTTATCCCAAATCTCAGCTCGGAGCATTTCTTATACTATTCTTCCAGAGCTTGTTCCATATATATGTTGAAGAGCAGAGGTGATAGACTACAGTCCTGATTGAGACCTTTTAATATTCTTATGACTCGTGTTGCTTTACTTCCTATTTTTATTTGGGCTTCTGTGTCGCCATAAATCTTCTTTCTATATAATCCACTTTATTTTATCTCTACTCTTCGCATTGCTTTCCATAACTGACATCTTGGTACATTATCGTATGCCTTTTCTAGATCTATAAAAGACGTATGGGTATCTATTTGTCTTCGTTTCTTCTTTTCTATCAGCTTCAGCTGTCTAATGCAATGTATATTGTCTAAACATGATCTGTTGTTTTTCTAAATCCGCTCTGTTCCACACTTAATCTTGTTTCCTTCTTCTTCTATTTTACTTTTTACAAACGCTGGAAATTGTTCGAGCCAAAACTGGAATAACACTCATTCCTTGGTAGTTAGAGCATAACCTTTTATCTATTTTCTTAAATAATTATAGCTAATACATAAAAGGTTCCATTTCTTTGGTGAGGCGTTTTATTTTATTTATTATTATCTCTACTATATTTAAGTAATTCTATTCTTACTTATTGTTTTTTAAACTCAAAATTATTATTGTTTTCGAATTCATCACAACCCAACAACTTCGAAGAGTACTGCTTATGAATAGAGAGCGGCCGTAGCTCAGTGGTAAGCGCGCGGGCTACCAATGCAGCGGATCCGGGTTCGATCCCCGGCCCGGTCGTTCTCCCTAGCAAGGCAACGGGAAACCAGCGAGGTGGATTTTGCCCCAGGAAAACCTCTCTGGAGAAGAAGTGCATGCACTTCCTGTGGTTCGGAGCCCACGTTAAACTCTAGGTCCCCTATGTCTGTCTGTGCAAAATTATCT
Organism: Ctenicera cuprea; assembly: GCA_958336395.1. Taxonomy (NCBI): domain Eukaryota; kingdom Metazoa; phylum Arthropoda; class Insecta; order Coleoptera; family Elateridae; genus Ctenicera; species Ctenicera cuprea. Next base: position 52,913,552 of record OY284490.1, read on the forward strand.
ATCGCCGCGCACCAACACAGACATAGGAGAGAGGTAGCCAACGCCCTGAATAGGGTATGGCACTATAAGAAGAAGACTATTAGGAATGTAACCTTGCCATCTTGCGTGAAGGTTTTTTAATACAATAATATAAGCATATAATAAATTATCCAGCCAAAAGTGTAGCATTAATAAATTACTTTGTTTCTGATTCACTATTATAGAACAAATCCCCTTGCTGTTTTTTTTCACTAGTTTTAATTTTGTTTTTAACGTAACCACGGGCTGGTTTTAAAAAGGACGGTGCAAGTTAGGAACGCACCACCTCACAATGTTTTATGAAAACATCGCTGTCCTGTAGTGAAACTTAAAGGTGTTATACATTTTAGAAAGTATGGAGTATGTTATTAACGCAATATTGTTTGCTTTGCGTCTTTTCTAGAGAGGACGTCGCATCGTCAACGTTGCCTCCCTTACGAACCGCCACTGGCGGCGACTACTACTATAAAATATGATCTTAAAATTTAGGCTAATCTAACAAATCGTTTTTTGGGTAAATGGGCGTCAATGTCAAAATCGTAAAAAAGTCAGGAGCGGCTGCTATTTTAAAGTGTTTAGAAAAACAATGATTCGTTTTGGCACTCTCTGACTTGTTTTGTTTCATTCAACTTTCGTTTTTAAAAAAAATATACAAAAAAAAACATGTCTAACTACCGTTACGGATGGTTTTAAAGAACTTTTTGACGTCGTGAATTTTTGTTGTACTAAGGGAATTTCAAATTTTTATTCACAATTCAAGGCATTATTATATTCCCTTAGGTACTGAAAGTATGGGAAAGTAGTAAAATTGTACAGCCAAGAGTTCCTGTGACTCGCACCAATACGACCTTGCCCTTGCCCGTATTGTGATAAATCTGCCACGGAAGGACATCATTTCTGATTTTGTTGTGATGAGTACTGCTTTTAACAAAGAAAATAGAAGAAAATAAAATGGAAAGTGATTGTGTATATACATAAAGGATTCTGGATTCTGGATTTTGGGTTGGAGGGTACCCGTACGGGTACACGCACTTAGGCCGCTGAAACGGGCCCATTGTGCTGCCTCCACAGCAGCTCCTCAACCCGGGAGTCACCCAAGCCACCCAATTCTTTGGATGAACTTGAGGACATCCGCGGTTGGGGTGTTGCTGATAATGGCCATGCCAGGCCAGAAGTCCCCCAGCATGGATCCTCTGATTGTTGCGAGAGCAGGGCAGTGACAGAGAACGTGTTCTGCCGTCTCGTCCTCAAGGTTGCATCCGCGGCAGTTGGGGCTAGTGGATAGCCCCATCCTGTGCATGTGTTTCTTTAGGGTGCAGTGCCCCGTTAGGATTCCTACGACCAGTCGGAGATTCTTCCTGGACAACTGCACGCAGTACTTGGCTATCTTCAGTGAGGGTGCTGCAAGAGCAGCCTTCGCTTGGCGGCAGCTTTGAATATTTTCCCACCTTCTTATGAAGCTGTTGAGGGTTTCTTGATGTAGCATAGTGCTGAGTATCGTCGGGGAGATGGGGGTTATAGGTTCTGGCCCCCAAGGAAGTTGTTCCGAGGCCAGTCTTGCGACCTCATCAGCTTCCTCGTTGCCTTGATTGCCATCATGTCCCTTTACCCAAACGAGTGAAACGACATTGTCTCTAGAGATATCTTCGAGAGCTTCGTAGCACTCAAGTACTACTCCTGAGGTAATCTTACAATTACTAAGGGCCAATAAGGCAGCTCTGCTATCACTAAAAATACCAATACTTTGGTTCCTTATTTGTCGTTCAAGGACTGCGTTTGCACCGTGCATTATCCCCACTACTTCTGCTTGGAAGACGGTGGTGTGTTTGCCTAGTGGTATACTTTGGCGAAGGTTTAGGTCATCGGAGAAAACCCCGGCGCCCGTACCGTGCCTTGTTTTGGATCCATCAGGGAAGATGGATATGTCCGGATGGTGGGTTGCCCCAGCGTCCGCATGTACACTGAAGTGTCGATTGAAGGTAAACTTGGGAGGGAGGCAGTCTACCACCGCGTCAAGAAGAGGAGTCTTTACGACTGCCTCGTCGAGGATGCTAGTGTGCTTGCCTCCCACACCACTTGTATACCATAACCCCCTACGGCGTAGCCTCAAAGCAGTTCTTATGGCTAATTCCTCCACAAGAAGATCGAGTGGAGGTATGCACAGGACCGCTTCTAATGCCGCCGTGGGGGTTGAGCGCATAGCCCCTGTAATTCTGAGACAGGCAAGACGTTGCACATGTCCTAGTTTAGTTGCTGCTGTAGCCTGTCTGGCTCTGGGCCACCAGATCAGTGCTCCATAGCATAGCATAGGTCTGATAACGGCAGTATACAGCCACAGGGTGATTCTGGGGGAAAGTCCCCAGGATTTACCCAGCGCGCGGCGACACTGCCAAAAGACCAAGCATGCTTTTTCGGTCTTAGCCTGTAAGTGCTTCCCCCAATTCAGCTGTTTGTCGAAAATAACTCCCAGGTATTTGACGTTGTCTGATAGATTGAGAGAAGTACCAAATAGGGTGGGTGTACGTAAAGGTCCAACCTTCCTCTTTCTGGTGAATAGTACCATCTCTGTTTTCGAGGAGTTGACAGAGAGGGACTGTTCATTACACCAGTTTTCTGTTATTCGAAGAGCCGTCTGCATTAAGGAGCAGAGCATGTTCTCAAATTTTCCTGTGATGAGGATGGTAATATCATCCGCATAACCAATAGTATAAAAGCCAGCGTCGTTGAGGGAGTGCAGAAGGCTGTCTACCACTGTGTTCCATAACAGTGGGGACAGAACGCCACCTTGCGGGCAGCCCTTCGTTACAACACCTCTTATGGAGCTGTCGCCTATATTAACCTGTACTGCTCTCATCGTAAGGACGAGTTTTATCCACTCACGGAGAGTGGACGCGACCCCGTGCCTGCGAAGGGCAGTATTAATGCTGTCAAAGGAGGCCTTATCAAAGGCTCCTTCAATGTCGATGAAAACTCCTAGGGTGGACATTTGATTGTCTAGCGATCTCTCTACCCGATTTGCCACAGCATGTAGTGCGGATTCGGTGGATCTCCCAGGGATGTAAGCATGTTGATTTTGGTGCAGTGGGTGTGTGAATAGCACCTGCTCTCGTATTTCTCTGTCGCATAGTCTCTCAAGCGTCTTTAGTAAGAAGGATGTGAGACTGATGGGGCGAAATGATTTTGCCAGGGAGTAGTCACTACTACCCGGTTTAGGTATAAATATGACCCTCACCTCTCTCCAGCTCTCCGGTATGCATCGGAAAGCGATACATGCCCGGTAGATACGCACCAGGTGAGCAAGTATATAGTCCAGACCCCATTGTAGAAGGGCTGGAAAAATACCGTCCAACCCGGGCGACTTGAAGGGAAGGAAGGAGTTTATAGCCCAGGTCACCTTGTTACTCTGTACGACCCGGTTCGCCACTTTCCAGTCCTCCTCTGTGGGGGGTGGTGTGTCGAGCCGAGGCCATACATGGGGGGTAACAATACAGCCTGGGAAGTCAGTGTTTATTAGCACGTCGGCTGTCTCTGCGGGTTTGATTGTGAAGGTACCATCCCCTCGTTTAAGACTTTAAGGCTGTTGATTTGGATCCTTTGAAAGGATCTTCTTTAAGCGGGCCGCAGAATGCTCTCCAAGAATCCCTTTGCCTGCGACGAGTTTCCTTTTTATATAGTCGTTGTTGGTCCTTATAGGCCTCCCAATCTCTAGTGTTCCTAGATCGTTTCGCTTTGTTGAAAAGTTTACCTAGTACTGATTTCATCTTGTCGAGATTCTTGCACCACCAAGAGGTGGTGCATCTCGCACGGGACGTCCTCAGCGGGCATGATGTTTCGAAGGATTGTATGAGCGAGTTCTGCAAGAGACCTGCACTGGTCTGCAGATCACCGACCTCTGCAATCCTTGCTGGGAATGTAGAACCTGCCAGGTGGGCTTCTAGATGTACCTTGTAAGATATTCTGTCTGTCTGCCTGGGGTTTCTGTATTGTTTTGGTGTAATCGTGACACCAGATAAACTGTAACAGAGCCATCCGTGGTCTGACATTGACGCACTAGGCGATACATGCCATCCCACAGTGTCATTGGAAATACCTTGTGAAGCCAGAGTGATGTCAATCACAGTTTGACTACGGGTTGTGACAAAAGTTGGTTCACAGCCGCGGTTAAGTATTTCTAAGTTAGTACTTATTAAGTATTCAAGTAAAGCCTTACCTCTGTCGTTGATGTTCCTGCTGCCCCATGCCACATTATGAGCGTTTGCATCACAGCCTATGATAAGGTTTTTGTTGTTCCTCTCACAGTAATCCACCAACTCGATCAGTTCCGCACTAGGTGGAGGGTCGTTTGAGTCACTGGGAAGGTACACTGATGCGAAAATTACATCTTCTTTCCTTTTGTCTAGGTCACAACTCATCTGTATCGCCGTAATATCACGCGTACAGAGGTGTGGCAAAGCAAAAGCCTGCAAATGTTTAGGAGTGTAAATACATGTCCTTGGTTTTACGTGTGCATAGTCTGTAAAGATAGCACCATAAGAGTTATTTAATCCACAGATCTTAGATTTTACAATCCAAGGCTCTTGAATTAAGACAATAGTGTCCTGCTGGCCGTCGAGATGTCTGCGTAAGGTAACAGCAGCCTCCCGACAGTGTTGCAAGTTAATTTGTATAATATTTAGTCCGGTGTGTGTGGACATGGGGAAGAAATTAATCTGTCCCGGAGTCACTGGACCCGGACTGTAGTACCTTCAACAGCTCCTGTTCCTCGGTACTGACTAGGGCAACCTCCATGGGGACTGGAGATTGCGGAGCTTGTCCTTCCCTTGCAGTTCCTGCTGCTGCTGCTGCTGCTCTACTTGCCGCTGCTGCTGCTGTTCCTGCTGCTGTTCTTGCTGCTGCTGCTTTTGCTGCTGCTGCTGTGGAGAGTCTGGAGATACGTCTCCAGCCTTCTGGATCTTTAAGTTAAGAGTGGTAAACTGATAATGCAGCTTACCACCCTTACTCTTGACGGCGGTTTCAGCCTTCTTGTTTATGTCGAAAACAAGGAGCCTACCTAGAGGGTCCTCCTTTTCGGCACTATGGAAGGTGCACCAGCCCCCTACGCCAGCCCAGGGGTTCTGTACCGCCAGACGTCGTAGGACGATCTTTGCATTCTCTGGTTTCCCAGGAACCCAGAGAGACGCCTTTACTAGTCTGGGCAGCTGATCCACCTGGACGACGTTGAGACGTGCGCCCTCCCACAACACAGGGAGGTTGGCGACCGCCGTTTGAAGCCACCTTAAGGACTGGTCGTCCTCACAGGTGATTCTAAGAATCTCCCCAGAGTACCGCCAGCCCTTAAAAGTGGGTACAGGTTGGCCTTCAGCAAGGGAGAACATGTAGTTGTCCAAAACCACAAGCATTTGGGCCTTAATTTGGTCCGCCTGGACCAGCGTAATTTTACCAAGAGGTTTCTGTAGGTCTAAAATGGCTACGCGGAGGTGCCTGGTGGCAGCTTCCTTGTAAGCTGGAAACCCTCTCGGTTGGTTGTGATTTTGGGGCCGAGTGAGGCCGGCTCTTCCTCTTGGGGTGGGGGGTTGAAGGGGAGCTTCCATCCGACCTCAGCCTCTTATTCTTTTCGGAAGTAGTCTCGCCAGAACCTGCTGCCCTAGGGTTAGCTGAGGAAGCCAGCCCTTGGGTAGAGGTGGAGGCAGCACTAACATCCCTTGCTCCACTCCGCCCTGGGTTAGCCTTAAAGGCCAGCCCTTGGGTAGAGGTGGAGGCTCGTGCGTTCTTGCTACCGCCCTTCCCTGGGTTAGCTTTAAAAGCCAGCCTTTGGGAGGGGGCAGCGGATTTTTTCGTAGCGCCTGATGTGGTCTCTGCTAGTCGAGCCCTCTTCCTGCGCTTCTGTTCCGCACCAGAAATTCTCTTCTTCTTCGCCTGGTCCGTCCGCCGTTGTTGTTGCTGCTGCCGCTGCTGCTGTCGCTGCTGCTGTCGCTGCTGCTGCCGCTGCTGCTGCCGCTGTTGCTGCCATTCGTGTGCATCAGGGGTATCCGAAGACGCGTCCTGTGCATTGTTTACAGGAGTATCCGAAGACGCGCCCTGTGCATTGTTTTTTGGGGTATCCGAAGATGCACCCTGTGGGTTCTCGTTTAAATCCATACTGAGATAAAAGGGTTCGTCTCTCTGGCTACCACGGAGCCCAACAGGGGGGCGCCGAACTTCGACGCCAGGGCTACCGAAGAGATATAGCTCCCAAGGTTGAGTTGCACACGAGTAGGTACCCCTCTAAAGTCGAGGGACTCACTGCATGCCCCTTCATCCTCGAGGAGCTCACCCTGTCGGCGGTCTGACCCGACGACACAGCCGATTGATCGAGGTGGGTTAGTCTCGACCTCCCGTCTAGGTGAAATCAAGGCCGAAGTGATGTGTTGCCGCGCTCCAGGAAACTATCCCGTCCCGGAGGTAGCTCAATCACCAGGATCCTCTCATCCAACCGACACGGGTCGCCTCGCACGGCACAAACACGAGGGTGACCAGAAACCCTGTGAGGTCCGCTGAAGTGGCCCCTCTTCAGCGGAGAGGGGGGATGGTCCGCGGCGGCAGCTTTCGATTCACCACATGGGGGTTTAGGCCCGGGGTTTCACTACTAACCACCACTGGCCTTGGTCCTAAGACCTCGGCCGTTCTCCTATCCGCCACCCGGAGACGCGCTCGGTAGGTATCCCAATCCCCGAGAATATACATAAGGGAACGTGGGTTGTAGTTTGCTAAAGTATTAAATTATTCTCATACAAAACGGTAACTTATGTTGAAACTCTATATTAATGCGGTAATTAGAAAACTAATCGACAACTCTAAGAATTTGTACACATTTAAGCATTCTGCCATAACGTAACAGCGTAACGTTACACGAATGCGAAAGTGTAAACGGTGTTGCTGTATCATTCGCGTTTGTTCGCATTGCGACCAGTATTGTATAAGATGCATTTGTTTTACTATCTAGATACAATTACAGATACTCCACAAAAATTTATCTAGATACAGATATTATACATTTTTCTAACGTATCTAAATACAGATACATTTTTGGAAGTATTTAGATATATATGCCATAAAAAAGTATGTAAATACAAATAGATATTCGAAGTAATTGGAGTAAAATTAATAATAAAATAAAACGATTGTTAATTTTTACGGAAGAATTATTTTTCTTTAGCAACAGTAGCATTTCAAGTGCTGTATCCAACAAGCTATTACACCATGGCGTCATACTCTGTCCTTCAGTGCTAAAAAGTCTCTCCATTTAAAAAAGCATCTAGACATGTATAATACTACAAGAAAAGTATCTAAGCCAGATACCGATATATATTTTATAACTGATCTAAGTACGTATCTTGATAGAAGTAAAGAATCTAGATATTGTTTCTAGATACGTATGTATCAAGATACTACACCACAGTGATCGCCGCGTCCCTGATCGGTACTCTTGTCAGTTATTGAGGTTGACTGTCAATACAGTGACTTAATTTAAATTATTAAAGAAGTCACTGTAACTGTAATTATGGAATATATCTATCTATCTCTAGCTGCGTGTATTCATTTTTCTCTAGTTAATTTTAACAAATTCACTATACAGGACGTTTGGGAATTCCGGTGTCCTAGCTAAGGGGCATATTGTACGTTTAAAAACAAGGCGAAAAGGTGCGATCAACATGTTTCCAAAAATGTTTCCCTGAGGAATTACAGACGGTTACAAATGACCTCTAAGAAGCAGCTTTTCTTCGATAACTGTCGATTGCTTTGAACTAGTTACTTAAAAATTGACATGCATTTATCCTTAATAAGTTGCTACATACTGTGTAATTTTTATCATAATCGGTTTCGTGGAACCGGTTATATCAAGGACAATGGGAGGTTTTTCTTAAATATTACTTACTACCCTACTAGGGCGCGGCAGGGCCAAACGCGGTGACATTTATTAAATAATTATGTGTTTAGATATCAATGATTTTTTTAATATATCAAATATTCGAGAACGTAATTGTTATTACATTTTACATTAACTGTAACGTATTTTAACCGCAACGTTCTAAAACATGTCATACATATTTCGGTAAATATAATCTGCTGCCACATAATAATAATTAGCACTGAATAAAAGCCACTAGATACTAGCTTTGCACTGCATTTAGCTCTGATGAAATCTAACGGCTGATTTGAGAAATAGTTCAAAACTTCCACTGATCAGATAAAAAACTTGTAAAATGTAGAATAATCACGTGGCCTTGAAATTACCGATCCCACGAAGCCAATTATGATAAAAACTATACGTCAAACTTGAAGTAGGTACCTAGCTCGTGATCAACAGTTTATTCAAGAAAAGCTGCATGTTAGAGGTCATCTTCAACTGCCTGTAACTCGTCAGGGAAGAATTTTTGGAAGTATGTTATGAACATAAATTTTTTCGTCTTATTTGTAAACGTACAATATTACTCTTTGCTAGGGAGCAGGAATGAACACCCTGTATTGCTCATCCAAAATGCCGTTCTTCTTCCTTGACCTCGATTTTGCTTGTTTTTTCCTTCTGTAATGTATTTTAACATAATAAATTTTTCGTGACGCATTATATACCCAAAATACGGTCGGTTTCCTTAAAAACATCATTTTTGTCCTCCTCGGGGTTCGTCTGCATGGTTCCGGCGGCACTGCAGCCTAAAGGGCTTTTGTGCTCACCCGTGATTCTGGTTTCCTGTATCATAAGCTACGAGTCTCTCACTGGGTGAGCCCTAAACTCATTCGGTTTATTTTTTGTTTTCCGAATATGCACCAACGCATCACAGTTGCATAAATTATGCGTTGCTGTTTCTGGTTCCTTGTCGCATAGTCTGCAAGCAAGGTCTCTATTAAATTTCCGGATCCTCTGGAGGTGTTCTTGACAGTCGTATGACTTGTTAGGAAACCCGTGACGATCCTAAGCTGCATCCTGCTAAGTAGTAGCAGTTCTGCAGTTCTTTTAGTGCAAGATCCGTTTATGAACACTTTGCTGTGATTGTGTCCTGATCTGTTATCCCAGCGTGTTGTGAGCTCATCTCGCATCCGGTTGCTGACATAGCGAGGGATTGCGCTCCGTGGCACTCCCATGGCAGGTTCTGGTCCGTAGTAACTCCCTGTTGATCCCTGCCTTGCGAGTTCATCAACTTTTTCATTGCCAGCAATCCCTCGGCGATCTGGGACCCAGAGCAGTCTCATCTTGTTCTGCTGCGCCAGGTCGTTGAGTTCTTCGCAGGATTCCCATATTAGTCTGGAAGAGCCTTTAGGCCCTGAAAGACCCTTTAATGCTGCCTGGCTATCTGACAAAATGTACATATGCTTATAGTTATAAGCCTTTCTTTTGTTTTCTTGCGCACATTGTAGAATCGCGTAAATCTCGTTTGAAATACGGAGGCGTACTTGCCCAGAGGATAGCTAAGACTCTCTTCTTTGGTTTACCGCCGTATATGCCTGCTCCAGTACCCGTCCTTGATTTAGAACCGCTCGTGATTAGACTTCTGGGAGGGTAACCCTGTCTAGGTTCTGCCCACTTTTTGCGGTCCTGGATTATTACCTCAAAGAGTATATCTACAAGATGTTTTGGAGTCATATGGTCCGTCCTCATTTCAAGTAGTGGAGAACCTCCTATGCTACCACTCAAGCTTGTATGCTCTGTACCTGTAACTTAGTTTGTACGTTGAATTTTGCATGTTGTAAAGTCCTAATCTGCCCTCTCCCCATATCAGAATATGAGGTGGGGTGAGGTCCAGAGGAGTCTCCATAGCCGCGGTAGGCGTTGTTCTCATGGCCCCCGTAATCTGACATTACAGCACGTGCTCTAATATCAACAGTTTCCCTAGTTTTTAACAGAATACGAGTTAACAAACAACAATACGCAACAATCAAGTTCATTTAAATGTTTGCGGTGTTGATACACAATCAGACATATAATATGCATCAGCCTATGGGCCCCACGCTTTTTAAGGGCACCGCGGTCCGCGGCGACGAATCAAATTAATATTAATTTGATCTTGAAAGAAGATTACAAATTACATACTGACTGAAACAAATAATTTTAATTATTTATTGTTTAATAATATTTAATAGTTTTTGTTTAATAACATAATATGTTAATTTGTTTAATGACATTAATAGTTGTTAACATTTATTTTTGTGTAATAAAATTGGTTTATTAAAATTGTTGGTTGGTAAAGTTAAAAACCTATTAGGAGATAATTTGCGAGGGAGGCCCCGAGATTTCTACTGCCTAGGGGCCCCCATAGGGTTTAATCCGGTACTGATAATACGTATGTATATCCTGAGTCCCCTAATAGAAGAAGTGATGTAACTGTAACGTTACCTCGAACGTTAAGTTACGTCAGAATGCAAATATATACAAGGCCATGGTAGTTACAACATCAGTTTTTTTTATGATCTGTAAAATTAGGTGGGTATTTTTTCCGTAAACCCAATAGCTTTTGAATACTTAAAAAAGTTATTTTGAAGGTGATGAATGTAGTTTTCGCTTACTTAATGTCGAAATATGGCTAAATACTATGCTTAGACAATATCAGACTTGTATCATTGAGTGCGTCTTTTTTTCAAAATCTACAACAATATATAGGGTGTTTCATTAAAAAAAATATGCGTTATATAAACGGAACACCCTATATAGTACAGACTGTCGAAGTAATATCTTGCTTACAAACTCTCAATCGTAATGTTGGGCATTAAAAATTAATTACTGTCGCTATTGATTTAAATAGATACACATAGGTGTAGGAGTAATAGCTAGCGCGTGCGCTTCCATTAGCCCGATTGGAGCCTGATTGCACAAAATCCACGCTCGTACAGATAAATGTGTATGTCGGCGAGTGCTGCTGGGCTTGTTAGTAAAACGCGCGGAAAAGTAAAATACAATACGAAGTAGCGTTGCAGATTACCGACTTTCAAGGTCGTAACAATTGTGTTGTATTGTTGTGAAATGTGAATTTTAATTATCAAATTTTTTGCCGTTGTTTAATAACTAATTAACAAACTAAACTAATAAATGTTTTAACACAACTAAGTACTGTGACAAAGGAATGAAGGAAGGTCTTAATATTTAAAGGAATTTAAATTATCTAACAAACGCGTGTGGCTGTGAAAGTGAACGTTTGGTCTGCTTGGATTTGTTTTAATGCGCGCAGTTGACAGAAGGTAAATATTTGGGTGTTTTAAATTATGTAATTCGTAAATTGTTATAGATTTTTAATTGGCAATTTTACATTACGTAATAATATGTTAGAGAACTGGAAGACGCTATATATGAACTTCGAAATTAATTACTTAACAGATGTCCTTTATAGAACTTGAATGTGGCAATTTGTAAAACTGATTGTCGAGGCGGGAAATATATGCTAAAGTCAACGACCAATTTAACCTATTTCTTTAAATAGACGATTTGCTGATTTGAACTACCATTTTTATTAGCCGCAAGTGAACGCAATCTACGAATGGTCTAGCATACATTTTTGAAACAGAATCCCTTGTAGGTACTATAGGTCTTAAGTAAACTACGTTTGGTTTTGTTGAAATTTGAAATACTGCCAGAAATTTGCATACAAACTTTAAAATATATTGCAAAGATCAAATACGAAAATGACCGTTTGGAAAAATCATTAAGCGTCTACTATTTACAGAACACTTAAAAAAATAGTGGATATAAGAAAATTTCAAAATTCAAAATTGTAGCAAAAAATTATTTTTGTTGCATCGTATATTAATTAGTCCCTACCACGGGCAGTTGTTCCCCCCTGGATATTTAGTGAATGAACTTATAAAAAAGAACGTAACAATGGATTTTCTCTTTCTCTATTTTTACTTCTTCATTTAACAAATCACGAAAACAGTTTAACATAAATTGCAATTTAGGCCGTGATTTTCATTACCGGTATACCCAAAAAAAATTTCTCTGCGGCAAAGTTTTTGACTCCCTCTGGCAATAATCCTGCGGGCGCCCATGTCCCATAAGTTACGCAATCCAAAAAATTGGTAATTACCGAAAACAGAAATGTAAAATAAAAATGCAACGAAATATATAGCCTAGTTATCATTTACCCTACAGTGTCGTTGACATCGTAAAAATAATAAAAAATAATTGGATTACTCCGAAACTCTTTTTAATGCGTTTTAACGTTAGTATACCATATTACCGTATGCGGAAATGAGGAAAGAGGTATTAAGCTTGGCCTAGCAAAGACAAAACTCATGTCGAAACTTAATTCAAACAATTGCAAACTTCATTTGAAAATAATTTTTTCCGCGATAGATGAACTAAGTTCCGACAAGAGCTTCGTTTTTTAATGTCTAGGTCGTCTAGGACGTTTGGGACACCGTTTGGTCGCGGTGGTTTGGGCGCGGAAACGTTTGAGCGCAAGGACGGACTCGGGGCCGTTTGGCAGCAGGGACGTTTGGGCGCAGAAATGTTTCGGCGCGAGCCGTTGCGGCGGGAGCCATTTGGCGCTATAAAGAAAATTACCTGATTTTGTTTTTTCTTCAACTAATTAATTAACATTTTTATAGCCACTCAATTGTTTATTAACATTTAACATGAGATTCAGAATTTTACATAAACAATTATCAAAATTAATAACTTATCTAACAAAAGATATTTTTTATTACCTATATTTTAAACAAATTCACTAAAATCCAAATTGAAGCGATGGCACTGGTATATCACAAATCGAGAACTGTCTAAAGTCAAACAAGAAATAAAAATAACCGCCAAATTTCAATTTAATAGGAACGTCTAACTGTTCCCTACTTTTTTAAACTTTTAATTATGATATGTATTTAACAGTTTGTGAATCAAACTGGACATTTCAACGATTTTAATACAAAGACGGAAATTTTTTATGAAATAAACCACAATATATTACTTAATTTATAAATTCCAGCTTTACTTCGTTAAAGTCCATATTTAATGATTATCTGTATATAAAAGACTTAATAAAATATATAATACATATTATTATTTATTTATTATTAGTTTGTTCTGGGCTTTGGCCTTAACTTGCCTTTCGTCACTGCGACCCTTAATGGTTCTATTGTGACTTGTGAGCCCATGTCTTGTTAGAGAAGTTGTAGGCTGTTGAAGAACCTAAGTATATCTCTGAGATTCGATTCCCTTATTTCGGTAGGTGTAATAGTCTCCTTTCCAAAAATTTTGTGTCTTCGACGACCGGCAGCGTTGCATCTGCATAGGATGTGTTCTGCCGTTTCTGCTGCCTCGTTACATAGTCGGCAGTGATGGTTTGTAGCTCGTTCTTGCTGAGAGACAAAGCATTCCTTGCTTTCTTTTGCGAAATAGTTATAAACTGTTTTGCCTGACGTTGTCCCGGTATGTTTTCCCAGTACGAGGACTTCGTTAGTTCCTCCCATAGACTGACCTCGTGTTTTATGTGGCATTTCTGTACACCACAGCAAGGTTCAGGTCCAATGTAAGGCGTCATTGCTCCTCTTTTTGCGAGTTCATCGGCCTGTTCGTTGCCTGGTATACCCTCGTGCCCTGGAACCCACCATAATGTTACGTGGTTTTTATTAACCAGTTGCTTGAGGTTACCCAGGCATTCCCAGACCAGCTTAGATTCGCAAGTAGGCTTTTAAAGCCTTTATTGCTGCTTGGCTGTCTGTGAGTATATCGATTGTTGCACCTCTATAGCCCTTCTTGAGGTTTATTCGTGTGCAGAGGATTATGGCGTATACCTCAGCTTGGAAGATGGTAGTTTTGGATCCAAGGGGTTCGTGAATACGGCACCCAGGACCGTAGACATACATAAATAAATATTGTTAAAATAATTAAGTATTTTATATACAGATAATCACAACATATTACGCTTGCTTCAAAACGTCCCTGTGTCCAAATATCCCTGTGCCGGAACGTCTCTGCGCCGAAACGTTTTTGCGCCCAAAACGTCCCTGCGCATAAGCGTCCCTGCGCTAAAACGTCCCTGCGCTGAAACGTCTCTGCGCCCAAAACTTCCCTGCACCCAAACGTCCACGCCCAATCGGCCACTGTCAAAATTCCGGTTCTAGTTTTTCATGGCCATATGGTTTTTGTAAACGTACGATACTTTTTATTTACGCGTTGTATAATATAGTTTACTTAAATCTGAAAATAAATCCCACATCTACGTTAACTTTTTATCTATTGGAAAAAAAACTTTCAACCTAATATTAATCAGATCAGTTACTGTTTTACACCCAAATGTGTCGAATTTAAACTATATAAGGGCCGAAAGACCTGATTTTAGTCCCAGAACAGCAAAAAATTTCGTTAATATTCAATGTGTAAACAAAAAGAATGGGCGTACTCAAATCCATTAGGTTATACGTGAAACATGTTGCACGAATTTGCAAGGTTGCTACAGCTACAACTGCAATACTTGAGATACATTGTTTCGTTCAGTATTACTATATTATTCAGCTAGGCCAGAGGGTTTTGCACCCCGTATCTTGTGATTAAGGAAGAAATGAAGCATCGTGAAATGGAGGCAGAGATGGTATTAGATGACGAAAGTAGATAGATTGAAATGACATATTCATAAAATTGTTTCGTGTACTATTTTTAAAACCCGTGACTATTCATATTCTACCCTTTACCAAATCACTGAAAATAATAAAGTAGCTGGCCAAATAAATAATACGTAACTAAACAAGCTCGAATAAGGTCATCAAACATTTAGTCGCGTAATAATCTCTTATATAATTTGTTTAACAGTAAATAGACAACTATGTATTTACATTATTTACAGGAATTATGCGGGAATTGATTATAAATTTATTGTTATATACTTCCATTGCTGGCTAAATACTAGACTAAAAATCCGGACTATATATTTTTAAAAATCACATTACATAAATTATGTTTGCCAGTCCTGCATTACGATAGTCTGCACATGCTGACGTTATTGGCGATAATTTAAAATGGTAAATGTTCTTAGTAAATATTAAATGTAAATTATACACATCATGCGTTTTTGCAAGGTAAACTGAAACCGAAAATGGTGTACTTAGCTGAACTTTAAATACTTTATCGCTACTTGATTCACTCCACTAGCAGGGCCGGTTTTACAGTTTTGTCGCCCCTACGCGAGGTTACCGATGCCGCCTTTTGGAATAAAATATACATACAACATACAAAATTCATATCAATGTAACATCGTCAGTTTTTATGTCATACTGTATCTTTTATATTCTTCGAAATTTTGCCGCCCCTAAACTTCTGCTGCCCTAGGCAACTGTCTAGTCCGCTTATTGGGAAATCCGGCCCTTTCCACTAGTAGTATTATTTTACTGGTAATTGTGGTATGTTAGAAATGTTTTGAGAAAAAATTCATGTCCAAAGATACTTCACGTAATGCGTAATTCGCGGCACTTCATGTAATACTAGGTTACAATTACAAGTAACTTAAGTTGCATTGCTACAAAAAGAAGGTAATTTCCTACTTTTTTGTTAATTTTTTTAAGAAATATTCTTAGTAATTTTATGGATTCGTAAAAAATAGATTTGTTTTCACTGCATTGAATGTTATTCTTAGTTTTAGGAAAATTTAATCATGGACTAGCTACTTCTTTTGCATAACGTTTACGCATGGAGTAAGTTCAAATAAAAAGCCGTATCATACATAAAGTTTAAAGGTTTGACTCAGCCATTGTGATAAGATATTATCATAAACGTATATTTGGTAATTTTATTTAATTATTGAAAAGAGATGGCTGCTTGTGCAATATATTACATACATACAAACAAAACTTCCAAAAGATTACAAACTTATGTTTTGAAACATAATAATAATTAAATGATTAAATTTACAGTAAAGTAGTAACGTATATTTAATGTGTATTCGTATTATGCATGCTTAAGCTTGTTAATGTAAATAATTTGTTCGTAATTTTATTTAAATTTTTTGCTATTTTAAAGCGTGTACAACTACCCTCCGAGGAAAAATTTCCAAACCTTACATTGGACCATGTTAAAAATAACTAATCGCAAAACCTATTTTCCAAGGAAAATATGGTAGTGACTCGAATTATTTATACTTACTAACCGGATTGACTGTATGCATAAGGATTCATCTTTAGGTGCTTGACGTAGATAACAAGATAAATTCGTCTCAAATCTATTGATAAACAATTTTTATCATGCGGAAAAATAATATAGGCGTATAGCTATACGTTCGCAAGTTATATGCATACGTAAGTATAGTGATTTATTAAAATATATAATAAAAAAATGATAAATGTTTGCTTACAAAAATGAAACTAATTACCGCGGAAAAGGTTAAGCTATAATAATAATAATTTGAGAAAAAAATACGAAAATAATTCGTTTTTTTTTACTGCGCATAATGCTAAATCATAAAATTATTATGAATTAATCGCTCATCACAAGCTTTATTCACAGATAGTGGAAATGTGTAAATTATGTAAATTGTTAATAGCTTTATTTACATACTACTAAATTTAAACTCAGACGAAGTAGGTGGTCACCCACAATGATTATGGAAATGGGTGACGCACCTAACCTACGCGTCTCCGTACTTTTTCGTCTTACATTTTCAAAAATATTTTATATCATATAAGTATGGCTATAAGTTCTAGCCTAAAAGTTACTGTATAACATATGTATGCTCCTGACATCTGAATAGTCGCTCCGCTCGAGTAATAATGTCCTAACTAAGCTGTTGTTATCATGATTATACGTAGGTAGGGGTAGTAAAAACATAGTTTTCCAAAAATTTGCACAAAAAACTTTTTTTTGCTACTCCCATGTTTTAATTTACTTATTAAGTGTGCGCTGCCTATACTATAATGATGCCCATTTTGATACAGATTTTCATTATGAAATGACTCAAACTGACCAATAGCAGCAAAGCATTGTTTTTGGTAGCCATAGTTACAAGAGTTGTTGACATTTCTCAGTTAAGATTGCAAAACTGAGTTTTAGTATTTGCGAAAAAGTTAATTAAAATTCCAAAATAAATTAGTTTAACGAATATCTTTTTAAATTAATTAGTCGTAAAAAATTAGTGTGTGCAATTCTTATATAATGGCTATTATTATAGATTCGTTGCATAATATACTATTTTTATTTTTGCGGAAAAACATGACTTGAGACATGGAATAAACCTCGTCACCTTACGATGGCATAAGGAAGCTTATTCTACTATTATTGATAATTGATTTTGTTTAAACGGGTGTGTTTTATCGCCCGCCGGTTATTAAATAAAACGGCCGTCATTTCTAAATGTCAGAAGTTCATAGAAGGCGTTACAGAGAAATTATCTCTTTGGAACGTCAACCAAATTGTAGCTCATCTAGTTTTTAAACAATACTTTTGGCTATTCAATTCACCTGTCATCTGTCGAAAACTTACCTGCAATGAAAACGCGAATTTGGCAATTTTGAACCAATCAAAATATGTTATTATGTTTATTCTACTAGTAATGAACTGCAGTGACTATTCAATTCACCTGTCATCTGTCAAAAATTGACGAATGAAAATCCCGAATTTGGTGTTTCTCAGCCAATAAAAAAAAAGGGATATCTTCCTGGGGGGTATTCCAGTGACTATTTTAAACAAATGAAGTTTTTGTTAGAAAACATTAATGATTTTGGTTCATTGAATAGTCCCTCGAATACCTTTCTTAGTCAAACTTACGTAGATTATTTTTGCGGTGGTATCACTCATGTCCCTTGCGCTTGGGATTAGGACTCGTGCTGACGCAATCGTCGTAATCGTGCCCAAGCGCAACGGACATTCGTGATATAACACCGTCGAAATAACTTTGACTACTCGTGGTATTATAAGTGATTATTCCACTAGTAGTGTAATACAAGCGGCTATTTTTAACAAAATGAAAATCTTCATTAGAAATATTTACTTATACATATATACAGAAAAAATTTTTTGGAACAAAATAATGGTACAATTTGATAAATTGACGTGCTGCACTTCTGTAAAAATCCTGCTTCTTTTGAAAGAGCTCCAACAGTAGAAGTTTCACCCTCAATTCAATTGATAAATTGAGTATTTCTTAAAGAAATAAGTCATGCATTGGGCCCCTTCGCCGCCCCGCCATGCGAGTTCATAAGAGACTATGATAAGAATCAATGAAAAAAAAAATTTTTATCGAAAACTTTAAGGAATATTCCTCTTCAGTTAGCGCTGCTGTGCTGCTGCTCTTTTGAATACATCATTAAAGGAGTTAATCTCAATATTCCAAATGTTGAAACACATTCATTTCTTGGACCATTTTGACTGTGGCGTTCCACATATGCTTTACCACACTTTCTTTATAATCCGTCCCATCCTGCTGTTTCATATTGAAAGCCCAACCTTTTTAAATAGTATTTTTAAGTCCATAGGTGAAGTGGATTCGTCCAGTTTATGGTGTTTTTCTGTCAGAAAATTGAAAAATTGCCGCCAAATTGATTCTCGAGATTTTCATGTATGTTCGGTCACATTTATTTCCGAGTCTTTTAAACGCACTTTCCATTATAAATTGTGTGTCATTTACCAAAACAAAGAAACTTTCGAAGCTACAAAGTTTTCGAAATGTCGCAAATAACAAAAGTTTGTTTGCTGTTTGCTGAAAATTAAATCATGTGTAATTTAATTTTGAGTCATTTTCAGTGGCAGAGGGCCCACCACTAGAAGCCACATATTTACGCTTCCATTATCTAAGAAGCATATTCGTTGGCATACCAAACCACTACAGTTTTCGATAAAGATGCCTGCTTTATTCGCTTATTTATTTTTACCAAAAACTACGGAGGGCATAGCCCATGGGTGTGGGCGTAATTTGAGAAATGGTTTTGGTTCACTAAATAGTCCCTCGAATACCATTATTAGTCAAAATTGAGTAGAGCATTTTTGGGGTGGTATCACGAATGTGTCCTGCGCTTGCGAATCATCTCTCATTAGTGATATCAACCCAAGAATAATCGACATAACTTTGACTACTTATGGTAAAATAAGGGAAAATTTCCAAAATTATTATGAACATGTTTTTGTTAACTTCTTGTTCTTGTCTTGGTTTTTCTTGTTCTTGTCCTGTTCTTGGTGCAAGAACAAGAACAAGAAGTAGGTGGGCAAGAAGCAAGACAAGACAAGACTAGCTGGAGCAAGAACAAGATTTCTTGTCAAGACGTTTGCAAGAAACAAGATTTCTTTTTTTATGTAGATACATAAAACAAAAGTTTCAAAACGCCGATTTTAACGCTTCTGGAACTGGGGTGTGTGAAAACAAAATGATACTGTAGTGCAAAATAATAATTTATAAGTTTTGTTGCAATGTTAATATGAGCGATAAATGAACTATTTTCATAATAGACCCGTGATTAGGCAATAGGATAGCCCCTGCCAATTAAAAAATGAACAAGCACATTTTGTAGGTAGGTTCCAATGTGACCAATAAATTTAAAGCCAGTAAATTGTTTTACATTTAATACAAATAACTCTTAATAAGCAGTGCGTTTCAAGCAAAATGCAACAATCAATAAGATCAAAACCAAGTTTTTTCGCAAAACTGCTATTTTAGCTCTCATTTCTGTACAATAAAACCATGGGGAAACCAAAGCAGATGTAAAAGTCCAAAACTGACAGTTCAAAAAATAAATAAATAACGTTTTTTTTGCTATTTTTTTAATACGTGCTTCATTTGGAACGCACCGATAAAATACAAAAATTAAATTGTTAATGCGAAGAAACCAAATAAAATATATGCAAGTATAGTATGTATATTAGTCTACTAACTACCAAACGCGCTAACAAAATGTAAAAGTTTCTTAGTCAGTACTACGCGGTACAAAGGCGTTTAACGAGTAGGCGCACGCGACAGGAAGCCGGCGCCGCTTTATCGAGACTCGATAGCTCGGGGAATCCCCCAACTAGCAAGAACAAGAAATAAGCAAGAGTCTTGGTAGCAGGACAAGAATTAAGCTAGCAAGAAATTTGCAAGACAAGAAGTTGTTTTACTTCTTGTCTTGCTTAGTAAGCAAGAGACAAGAAGTTGCCGAGTAAGACAAGAAATCTTGCTTTGTGCATCACTAAATTTAACTACTTTTTCTTATTTAAACCCAGTGGCGGAACAAACACCCCCGCAACCCCGCATTGCGTGGGGGCCCAGACAGTTAGGGGCCCACGCGTCTAGGGAACCATAACAAAAATAAAAAATAATTTTAAGCTTTTTTGTAAATTTCAGTTTACTTTGTTAAAGTCCGTATTTAACAATTAATAATAGAACCAATGTTAATGCTAAACTAACTTTATTAGCTGCAGAATTAACAATGGTTTTATCAATAAATTTTGCGCATTTCTCAAGATTTACAAATGTGTTCCCCTGGATTTCGTTGTTTATATAATTCGTTAGGGGCGCTTGGTCTTGTCTCCCCGCCGCACAGTGAGCCAGATTCTCAAGAAGCTGGTCAAAATTCAAAAAGTCATCGGATTTGCATAAAACTTGGGTTTTAAGAGTTTGCGAGGTCGCTGATCTCAAAATTGAAAAATTCAGTATGGCGGATCCAATATGGCGGACTACTAGACAAAATTTCATCAGATTTATACGATACGTGGGTTTTGAAGGTTTTCATAATGGCTGATTTCAAATCTGAGGTCAAAATAAAAAAATTAAATATGGCGGATCTAATATGGCGGACTATTAGACAAAATCTTATCGGATTGATACGATATTTGGATTTTAAAGGTTTTGTGCTCTGATTTTAAATTTTGTGTCAAAATTGTAAAATTTAAAATAATGGATTTAACATGGCAGAGTATTTGACAAAATGTTATTCAATTCTTTATAATTATAAAACTTTTTAGGTGAATTTTAAATACGTTGACAATCTTGATATGCAATAGAGGAGCAAAAAAAAATTTCAAAACTGAAAGGCCTAACTTGATGTTTGTAAATTCTATTTATTTGGGGATCTGATTGGGTTGAATACGAGAGGAAAGTACTGCTGTTCCGAGCAGGGACTACATTCTATGCAATTTTAAGAAAAAAGTTCTAGTTTTTAATGTCTGCCACAAAAAATAATGTGAAGAAACAAATATTATTTGTAAATAATATTTGTAGATCTAAAACTACTTTTTACGCTGAACTAGACTAAACAAAAAATAAAATATTAGTTCTTCTATTAAATAATGGAGATACTCTTGTTTTGCCTAATATTGGTCATTATTTACATGCACTTCTTAAGTACCAGAGCACCTTACCCTTTACTTAATCCTTATCTGTTTTAATATAGTTCACTAAGAACTCCTTTGACCTTGATGTAGTAGCATTATTAGTGCCCCTGGCCCGCAATGCTTCAAATAGTTCACTGCGCTCGACAGTGATAGGCCTCCCTGCAAAAGTTGAAAATTTGGAAAAAAAAACACAAAAAAGGAAAGTGAACAAGTTTCGTACTGCTTAATAAAAGTCCAAGCTACGATATCATGCCACTTTTGGAATGTTACATTGAATTACAAATTATTAAAACTCTACTTGAATTTTTTGGTTGTATACTAAACAATTAAATAATGAACCATATCAAAATCAACCGATATGCATTTTAAAGTACATACCTTGCCAATTCTCGTTCGCCATCTTAATTAGAAATATCACGAAATCTTAAAAAAAACTACTATTTAACGGAAGCGCTCAATGGAAGAAAGAAACGGGAGCTTGCGAGTCCTGCAAAACAATTGTTTGAGACGTGGTTATAGCGCGTATGTTCGTTTTTATGGCTATGCACAATGAAGTAGTTATCGGTTAACATAATTACATATTTTTTTAAATTTGCAGTGAGGTTTTTATACAGCACTTTATTCCACTTTTTATTTAATTTAGCCCACTGTGCGCCGCTTATGATACTTTTTTCCGTTCATATTTTGGGCCTGGGGGCCCATACTGGTTTGTTGCGGGGGGGCCTAACGTTTTTTGTTCCACCACTGTTTAAACCTATTTTATATCTAATATTGCAAGCGAGATCCCCATCGATTTTTGTTAGAATACCAGCGTCCAAACATCCGGCATCCGGCTCGCAAACGGCGGCGCTCAAAAGTTCAGGCAACCAAACGGCGGCGCTCAAAAGTCCTGATTCGTTGATTTTATTACGACAGACAAAGGAGCGTTTACAATACTGGATATCGACAATGTATTAAGTATTACTACAGAAAAATTGGTTGTGACTTCATATTTAAGAATTTTTCCATGGGACAGCATTTGTACTCAAATATCTGAAAATATGAAGCTTCGTGTATTACGTCATCTCAAACTGTAAGCCTTAAGTTGGAAAAATTCAAACTTAAAAATTCTCTTTTGGTAAATCGTATTTGTCACTAATTGTGTTTACGAGAAAATGTCTTTTGAATCTTGACGCGGTAATGCTTCTGCCTATTACATAAAAATATTATTGTTATATCGTTTGTTCAAAATGAAAACAAGATTAAGACTTAATTACAGTGTAGACAGTAAAATTTTCCGGAATAAATGCCTTTCTGCTTAATAGACGTGTATGGATTAATTAAAGTTAATTAGAAATAATAATACATCGTGCAAAAATTACTTATTCGAACAATGAAAATAGCTTTTTTAGTCATAATAATAAAGCTGATTCATAATTAAATAGTACATAACACGATTTAATCATTTAGGCAACAATATCAAAGTTCCATTATTAAACAACTATTGTATGGTATTATCTTGTGAATTAATATATAAATAAATCAAATAGGAATTTGAATGTTAACTGCATATTCATATTTATGCAACAGATTTCACCAATATTCAGTAAAAACTGAGCACAAGCTGTCTCATCCGTCATGTTCCCCGCAAGGCACCTCTGTGCAGTCACCAGCCGCGTGATCAGGACCGTACTGCACCTGCATGCTGCGGCGTTGCGTATACATTCAGTATGACTTCAATGCCCGCTGGCTGTTGATATGTGTATAAATTAATATTTATACTATTTATTTGAATTTATAATTTATGTTATGTATTGTAGGTATTTACACATACAAATTTGTATTGTTTGGTTGCTTTTGCCGCTCTCATTTACATACAGGGTGTCAGCGCTTACCGACCTTAAAACATCTGCATATTAATTTTTAAACGTATTTTTTGCAAAAACTTCTAACCATGAATACAAGAAAAGAAATACGTGTAGTTGAATTGCCTGAATATACATGTTAAAAATATAAATAGGAATAGTTTCATTTTTAGTCTTATATTATACAGGGTGTCGGTTTTTCGATCCTCACAAAACAATATCCAGAAAGGCAATAGCTGCACTGATAATATTTCTTTTGTTTACATAGAAGTTTAGTTAAATACTGAGCGGGGGCGTATTGGGAGACTATGGATGTCATCCAACAAATTCACTTAAATTCGTTTTTTTTTAATTTTAAAAAGACTCGTTGAAAAGGTCAGTGACTTCTTGTGGTTTGTGAAATAATGCATTTCCTTGCTTCCTCTCTAGCTGTCTCGAACGAGTCAATGGCAAGTTTTCGAAATATTCCAGAAATCTTAGAAATCTCTAATTGTACTAAAACCCTTGAGTGTTGACCTATACGTGAAAGTAAATAAAAATTATGTTTCAATATACTTTGGTAACTTTTTGTTCTTGGTCTACTATAAAAGTTTTGAATATAAAATAAATGACGCAGTCTTTCCATGGCACTCTTATGCATTTTTTAAAAAGCCCTAAATTTAATTTGAATGTGATAGATTGTAAAAATCATACACAAATTTTTCCTTTTATAAAACGAAGCAATCTCGTTTGTTTTATACGGATTAAACTGCATGGTGCTGTTTAAATAAGTGATTAAACCCGCAGTAGCTTTGGATAATCGCTCTTAAGTTTTAAATTAACGCGTTTAAAACTGACGTGCACTGACTTTTGGGTATATTTATTATTATTTTAATATAAACTGCTTCGGCCAGAAGCAAGTGTCATATATTTAATTAACATAATTTATGAATTAAAAACAATAATTGTCTTTGTCGTCCACAATCAAAAAGCAAAATACGAGAAACGTCGACGGTAGCCGATGATAACGATGTCAATGTCAATCAACATGAATCGCGAGTGTTCAAATCACAATTCAATTATGACCGACCCAAATTTTAGTGTACCTCTATAATAAATATATTAACATGTTAATATGCATCAAAACATAAATATAAAATTATATTAATGTTTTATATTGTTCGGCAGGTTATATGAACGAAAATCTTAGATCACAATAATGTACATAACAAAAATTGTATGAAATACCACTTAACGATTTTACTCCAAAACGATCCATTTTTACAACACACTTCACAGCAACAGTAAATGAGAACGACAAAATAAAAAATTAAACCACTACAAAACATTTGAAACAACAAACAAACAATACCATGTTAAGAGTGGCGATTCCCGAAAACACCAGATCTGAACTAGCACTCGTGAACTTACACCACAATTTTATCAAAAAATCGTAATCACTCGTTGTATTATTCATGAAAAAATTGAAAATATCGCCTATAAGTAAAAATAGAAAGTATTAAATTTGATAAAAGAATTAGATTCGGGATATTAAAATTGTCCTAATACTGCGATAGCGAGAAACATGTAAAATTGTAATAATACCCACTGAGGCATAATCAATGTCACTAGATGTCTGGTTACAAAAGTTTATCGTGTATTATGTCTGACAAAGTTGAACTGTAACGGTGTGATTGAAAGGTGACATCAGGCACCTTGATAAATAAATTCTATGCAATGGCTTTTTCTACGCCTATTTAATTATATGACCATTATTAGCAATTTTTCGTTAAAAATCGTACCTATAATTCACTGTAGTGAATTATGGATTCATAATTCACTGTATCCGACCAATCACAAACACAAATTCAAAAATCACTGTTTCGCTGATTCGATGATATTTTAAATCGCCCGCGATCAACTCTTTCTGCGGCTGACAATCGACTCGCGTGGCAGCCAAATTAATTGAATGTATGATATAGTGTTCCATTAAAGTTATCGAATTTAAGTCTAATTTATTTGTTTATTAGGTGGAGAAAAAGCATAGTATCACATTCGCGATTATGGCCATTATTCACTCGGATGGTTTGCGCCACTCGCCTACGGCTCGTGGGCTCAAACGTCATCTTCGTGGATAATGTCTGTCATAATCGCTCATATAATAATATACTTTTATATATTTTGTTTGAAGTTTTACACGATTTTTCGATCAGTTTTTTGTTTCACACTAACAGGGTGTTATAGAAAAAGATAGCAGTGTCTTAATGGGTATTATTATAACTTTAAAATAGACGACAATGTAATTCCAGTCAAAAACAAAATATCCACAGTATCAGTTTGTTTGTAAAACTAAGTAAACTAATTTAATTTTTTTTTAGTTTATTAATGAGCATGCAGTTTCGCAACTTCCCGCAATTTGAAAGTTCTTGTATCTTTTCAATAAGCGATATCCCAATGGTGAGCGTCAAAAAACGAGCACTAAATATCAAACTATTTTTATTTATGTTTTTACATGCATATTCAAGTAGTTCAACTATACAACTCTCTTCTATTCTTGGTCAGACGATTTCACAAAAAATTCGTTCAAAAATTAATTTGCAGGTGATACAATTAAATATTTTTTGATCCCATATTTTGGTGAATCAGAAAAAAATTGCTAAGATTATAAACAAAACAAATAAATATAAAGTGAGTTTTAAAGCAACTAAAAACATTTTAAACGCTTTGTTTAATGCAAAATCAAAAACAGATGATTTGCTAAAATCAGGCGTTTACAAATTAAATTGTTCGCATTGTAATTCGGTTTATATAGGCCAGAAAATTACAAATTTTGATATTAGGTATAAAGAACACGTACTTTGTTACAAATACAAACACCTACCTAAATCCAATTACGCTAAACATTATTTTACTAGAACACAATAATTTAATGACACCTAACAACATTATAAAATCTTTACACTTTTCTGATGATAAACGTAAATTAAATATATTAGAAGCTTTTGAAATTCACAAACATTTAAAAACTGTTCCGTTTGTAAATGAGCAAATTGATCTTGTAAATTCACCTTTATTAAACATTTTGGATTAAGAAATCAAGTCATCAGCAGACGATTACCGAGATCAAGTCACCATGTTCTATTGTTGCTATAACAACACTAACTGTTTACGTTTTAATATAACCTTTGAGAATGACATGTAAACATGTCAAAATACGTATAAGGTTAAAATAAGTAAATATTGTTGAAATAATAAAGTATTCTATTTATGCTCAATACATATAGTAGTGCTCCCGAAGTGTATTTGAAATTCATAAATTATTTCAGAAATATTGGAGTTACCTCTGAAATGTTGGAAGTAGTTGAAAGAATGTAAAGGGCTTCAGTTCTAAAGTATGTGAAGTTTATGAAGTTAGTGAAACAAACACATTAATTATTTAAAAATATGACATATTCAAAAACTAATTTCAAAATAGCTAAAATCTCTTAATATATTTTAAGTTATAGCCAATTTTTTAAAGAAAATCAAGCTACGGAGTTGGAAATAGTGCCACGTTTGTGTTAACGTTTTCTATAAGATCTCGTTTTCATGTTTGTATTGTTCGTTTTTGAAAAATATGATACTAAACAGCGTTTCTTGATACCAAAAACATGTTTTTTCGTTAAAATTAAAAGATCCAAAATAGTCATTTCTTATACGGGAAGTTCAAATTATAAGTAGCAATTTCTAAAGTATAGCAAAGTTCAGATGTAGTGCTTCATTTTTTATTCTTAGTTGTCCCACTCTTGAATTTCACTTTAAAGACGCGGTTGCAAAATTGCATTTCAATATAAAAGTATCCTTTAAAGATAAGCAATACAATGTTCAAATTGTGAGAATCTATTTTGCTCTGGAACAGATTACTTTCTTTTATATCAGTATGAACTTATGAAGCAGATATGTTCTGGAGATAGTTAGATACAAACGGACGAACGCACCCATCCGTTTCTTACAAGAAACATACTAAGAAAAAGATATTTCTTCTATCAGTAACCATATCTTTGAGATATGATTGAGGTTTATGATTATGCTTTATGTTATGCCGAAGGTATTAAACTACAATAAAGCAATTGTTCGCAAATTAAATAAGTCGCTCCAAAATAATACATACTACTGTAATTATATTTTGTAGGAACATTACGAATATCAACATTCAAAGACAAAATTTAATAAAATGCGTTAAAGATCTCTATGAATGAAAAAGTAGGCGCATTCAACATTTCGCTGCCACAGTTACGATAATAGTATATTATAGACCAAGGTAGAGAAAACATTTTTCTCAGGCGAGCAGAATTAGTTGCGAGGCTGATAAGTCTTCTCTACCGTGGTTTATATATTATTTTTTCCACTACTAGCGCCTTTGTTCCTTTTATAATTAATTGAGTTTACATTAATAAAAAATAAAACTACAAATGCAAAATGCACAAAAATAAAGTAGCCTTGCTTGAAAACAAGAGAATAGTTAATTTCAATTGACATTTATGTAAAATATATATTTTATAATAGTGGTTATAAAATGTCCAATTTTGTTGATTTGAGTGAAAACTGCACTCCTCCTGAAATTAGCGAAGGTGCAGAAAGTGTTGGTGAACAGTTATTACCAGTAAAATCAAAAGATTTTTACATGAAAGTTTATGGTGAATTTAAAGATTAGTAGCAATTGTTTTCATTATTAACCAGTAGTTAAAAATGAAATATTATTAACCACTAGGAAAGAAATTCATCTTCTTGGCTCTAAAACAAAGTAAATAATGATATCGTTTAATGCTAGTAGTGGAAAAAAATAATAAGCGACCTAAGTGAGGATTCATGTGTCTATGCCTATGTGATCTGTGATCAATAAAATGACCTAGTGCACTTCTTTTCTCGTCGCACTCATAAGTTACCCATGTTTCCTAAAATAGTGACAATCCGATGCTTTCTGGAATAACATCGACTGACGTCTCTACACGGCCTGTCGCGTTACCATAGCGCGTCAGGCTATATAAATACATAAAAACTTTAAGAGATGCATTTATCAATAAACTTATATTATTTAATATCTTTTTTTAAATACATCTACATATAATGTGCCGTGTACGAAGATTTAGGTCAACTGATATCAAAATCTACCCTTTGTTTGTTTTTTGCTATTGTTTTACAATGATTGTTTTCCCATGATTGTTTTCCCATGCAATAAGTAATGAAATGATTAATGAATATTTCTGTTTACACACTTTTTGTCTCTAATTTATCTTAAATATTTTTTATTGGAAGTACGAGATAATGTTTTATTGTGAACACTTATTTGAAGTGCTATTTATTTTATCTAAGACTTCATTATAGACTGTGATATGAAGCTAACACTATTAAATCTTTGATATTGTGGCAGTCAGTGAGATATATATGTATATTTTACAGTAACAAATATATTATTGTTAATTTAAAATTGTTGGCCCAGGCCCAGATCGAGCTCATCATGGAGGGCGATCCCCTTCATACGGAAGTGGAGGACATTATGTGTGATCAAGGGATTATTACAGCCGAGCTAAATATGGACATCCAGACCACGTCTTCAACAATTGCAATTTCAGCAACGTAAGTTATTTTTCTATTTATATTAAAACATCTTTAATATTAACATGATTGTCTGTGAAGTAATCCAGATTTTTTGGTTGTCATTTATAACGATAAAAAAATAGAAAGTGAGTTAGAATTATCGTTAGATAGAGTTAGCTTTAGATAAAATCTTATTTCTATGTTATGAACAATTTTATAGGGGCATTATTTCCAAACTTTTATTTTAAATACTGTTTGAAACCCTGTTCTTTAATTACACAGACTGGCTATTATGTATGGAAGTGGTATAGAACCTACGCTCTCATGCTAAAACGATGAGGTAGAAATTTGAAATTTTGCAAGGCTACACTGAAAATACATGGGATTATTGTCACATGCTTTTCAAATCTTCAGCTTTTTAAAGATACAACGCCTTAATAATTTCCATATGTCGGTATATTTCCTCATTTCCTGTGTGTTTAAAATTTTGAATTTCTACCGCAAATACTCTTAGCAGGAGAGCGTTGGTTTTATACTTAATAGCTAAAATAAAACAATGCTGCATAGGGTTAAGCGATTTTTACCTAAAATGATATATAATTTTCCTTAGATAGTTTAAGAACATATACGTAAAAAGAAAATAGAAAACACGATGTCTATTGCCTATAAACACGATATTGCAACTTGTAAATTTTTTGTTGCTGTGAATAATATGACAGTTCCCACTATCGAAAGTCTCTCATTTCAATGCCACTTTGTTAGAGGAAACGCAAATATAAGTTTCAATAAAACGGTCATACGAGGATCTTTCGAAAGGTACGTGGCCTAACACAAAGATGGCGCTAATTCGGCGGAAAAGCTGAAAATTCAACCACTTATTGCATGCTGCTATCAAGGACTTATAAAAATTTTATTTTATGTTTAAGAGTAAATGGTTAGGCAGTTTAGACAGTGAAATTTAAAATGTCTTTTATATTAATAAAATTGAGTTGTTTAAAATTTGTCTATTTTTGTTATTCTGCTCTTTGTTACTTACGTTAACTTCTGTTCATAATTAAAATTGTTATGCAGGCCGTTATTTTTTATTTTAATTTGTTTATTTTAGTTTAAACTGATTTAACAATCTATGTTATGTTAATCTACCAGTTGCATTTGTTTTATTTTTCATGGCTCACTATTTATTTGTAAATTACACCAATTTATGGGATCATATTGTATCGCAATTATTGTGAAAAATACGAGGATCGTTCGAAATGTACGTAGCCTAACACAGAGATGGCGCGAATTTGGCGGAATTTGCATTACCATTTTAACAAACACTGATATGCGAGCAGTGATAAAGTACTCTCATTTGAAAGGCTTAACACCAACCTAAATCAAAGCAGAGTTGGATTCGACATTTTTAAAGTCCGCTCCTTCGTTTTCATGCTTAAAAACTGAGTTGTCGAATTTAAGCGTCGTCGTGTGAGCACAAAGGACGAACCCCGCAGTGGACGCTCAAAAACGGCTACTACCCCGGATATGATTGAAAAAGTCTTCCGTATCGTATTGGATGACCGCCGAGTAAACGTGCGCGAGATAGCAGACATAGTGGGCATCTCAAGTGACAGTGTGCAAAGAATTTTAACTAAAGAATTGGAAATGAAAAAATACTCCGCGCGTTGGGTGCCGCGTTTGCTCACACCGGAGCAAAAACTGAATCGTTTGATTGATTCTCGCGACGTTGTGGCACGTTTCCGCCGCAATCCGAAGTACTGTTTGCGCCGTTTCATAACCACCGATGAAACCTGTGTCCACCATTACACTTCCGAAACCAAGGAACAGTCCAAACAATGGACACACAAAGGTTCTCTGCCACCGAAGAAGGCAAATACGGTTTTGTCAGCAGAAGAGGTTATGGCAACTGTATTTTGGGATTCTCATGGAATTATCTTCGTCGACTATTTGGAAAAGGGAAAAACAATAAATGGCGAGTATTATACCAATTTCTTGCAGCAAGTGAACGACAACATCAAAGAGAAACGGAGTTGGGGAAAAAGAAAGTGCTTTTCCATCAAGATGGCGCACCTGTACACACGTCTGCAATTGCCATGGCCAAAATTCATGAATTGGAGTTCAAATTAGTGCCCCATTCGCCTTATTCGCCAGATTTGGCTCCCAGCGATTTTTATCTATTTCCAAACCGGAAAAAATGGCTCGGCGGTAAAAGATTTTCATCCAATTCCGAGATAATCGCTGGTGTAAATAGGTATTTTGAGGACTGGTGTTCATCGACCTACAAAGACGGCATTGCTGCTTTGGAGCATCGTTGGAATAAGTGCGTTGAGCGAGCAGGAGACTATATTGAAAAATAAAATGATTTTTGCTCAAAAAACTTGCGTTTTCTTTGTTAGGCCACGTACCTTTCGAACGATCCTCGTATATTCAAGGGTGCAGGCATAGGCATAGTCTTAGTTTAATTAGCCTATGGTTAGGGTAACCTATGAATTACTGCAATAAAACGTAGTACCAGCTATATATAGATCCACGCAGACTACCGACGCGACGGCCTAAAACAAACTTTTACAAATTATTTTTGATCTGTCATATGATAAAAAGAAATAAAAACATTTTAATAATGTAAAATCAGAACTTAAAACACTATTAAGCCAAAAAACACGATGGCTATATAAGTGTAAAAAAATCTGAAACTAAATTTAAAGACGATGCTGGAAATGTTTTCATAACTTAAACATTGTCTTTTCACAATTTGTGATACTTTAATTACATATTCTGGAGCAATTTCGGGGCATCCTTGTTTAATCGGAGCTTTCAAAAAAATATAACAGAAAAAAAAGACAATTTATCAATTTTCTCATGCGCTAAAATTCCTCCTAGTCTAAAGACAAACTGCTTGCTGTAAAATACCTGCAGGGTGTTTTATTTTGAAAGTAGTTATGTGGGAAACTTTGTTAATACTAAAGTTACGAAGAAACCGTTTGCATCTAATTGGCCCATTTTTTAGGTCGAATTCCGTGATGAAAAATTGAAAATTTTCTTGTGGTTTTTTGCTACAATCAAATTGTTATCGCTCATTTCTTTCTAGAAAGGTGTAAAAATGCAATTGAGGTTTTTTGTAAATTTTTGTGCATAGATTTCAATCTTCTCAGATTCTTTATATGTTTTTGTTACAACACAAACATGCATTTTTAGAAAGACATCCTAGTCAGCTTCGACATCATTTGAAGGCGATTCTAAGAGCTTTTTAAAACTATATAAGTTGCTATACTTATTTTTCAAAACAATTGCGATACAATATTATAACATAAATTGGTGTAATTTACAAATAAATAGTGAGCCATGAAAAATAAAACTCACAAAAAGTAAATGCAACTGGTAGATTAACATAACATAAATTGTTAATTAAGTTTAAATTAACAATTTACGATCTGCATAACAATTTTGATTATGAACAGCAGTTAACTTAAGCAACAATGAGTTGAATTAGCAAAAATAAACAAATTTTAAACAAGTCAATTTTATTAATGTAAAGGACTGATCTTATCATTTCAAATTTCACAGTCCAGACTGCTGACTATTTACTCTTAAACATAGTTAATATTTTTTTAGGTCCTTGATAGCATTCAATAAGTGGCCGAATTTTTGCCAATCGCAGCTTTCACTACTGAATTATGTTGATGATAAACATGTTTCTTTCATACGAAGAAATTCGATATTAAGAGATCCGGTGGTCAAAATACATGATTTGGTCTGGTAAAGCTTATATACACTGAAATCCAACATAAGTGGAACATGGCAGACTAACATGCAAAAAATTAAATAGTCTGATTCTGTCATCAGAAGAATTTTATTACTTGCAGTAACTCTAAATGTAAACATTGTTTTACATCACCAGATGGCAATTTATTTGATTTTTTAATACAAATAATACTTTAAATAAATTATTTACTAATAGTCAAGCTACTCGTGCATTGATATAATCGGTTGCCCAATCGATTTTTAGACGTCTCAATGGCGCGCAGGTAGAAGGTTTGCTTATTAATGGAGAGGTTATGAGTTTAAAACCTTCATGAGGTCTACTTTTTTGTTGTTGTTTTTTAATTACTCTGTGAATACAATCAGGTTGATATTATTTTATTGAAAATGGAGGATTCTTGTTTTTTTTTCTATATAACAAAATTAATCAAATTAAACAAGCTAATTCAATAGAATTAAAATCATTTTGGTTTTAAGACTCAAATTAAATATTACCTTTTAGTTGTTTAGTAACATAGCAAAATTAACGTGCAATTTATTAATGTGCGTCAGTTAATGTATTTTCTTCAGCTTTAAAAATTTTATTAGCAGCGTAACTCTGTGTTGTTATCGGCAAACATGGCTGGTATTGAATTGATCACGACAGGCAAATCATAGACAAATAGGTTAAATAAAGTCGGTCCCAGTATGCTCCCCTGGGGTACCCCAGCTTTTATGGGTTTGGTACTGGATAGTGTAGCTGTAATTAAACTCTGAATGTTCTATTGGTCAAGGAGTAGATTATCTTTGTTAAGTAGACCGGTATGTTTAGATCTATCATTTTGTATAGAAGCCCTTCTTACCAAACCTTATCAAAAGCTCTTTCTAAATCCATGAGCACAATTGCAGCGTATTTCTTTTCCTCAAACCCTTTTTCGATTGTTTCAGTTATTCTGAAAAGTTGAGTGTAATGTTCGGAAACCAAATTGGCGAGGAGGGATTATGTCGTTTTTTAATAGCTTATGTTGTAGTCGAGTTAAATGTGTTAAGAATCACCTTTTACATAATGTTGATTATAGACTAATAGGCCTATAGCTGCCCGCGTCGTGTTTAGGTTTTCCAATTTAATAGATGGGAATTATATTATAGTCTTTGAGGCTTTCGCGGTTTCTCGAACTGTCAATATTACAATTTACTTTCGGCATAGACCGCGTCGTCATTTGGGAACTGCACCAAGCATAATCAGCTAAGGACCTACCTGTACCTTGTCTGCCTTTATAAATATTGCTCAACTTCTAGAGCAAATGCTTGTAAAGCCATACAAGCTACAGGTCGGTCTACAGGTATGGCTTTACAAGCATTTGCTCTAAAAGTTGAGCAATATTTGTAAAGGCAGACAAGCTACAGGTTGGTCCTTACCTGATTATGCTGAGTGTAGTTCCCAAATGACTACGCGGTCGAAGCCGAAAATAATAGTAGTATTGACGGGAATTATACTGGCAGTTTGTCAAGGAATAGGAAAATATACTAACCGTCGACATGCGTTACATATTAAAGTCGTAAGCCACGACCTTTTTAGTCAGGTGTTTTAATATTTCATTAGTTAATAAATCTTGGCCGGGATACTTACGTTTGGGGAGGCGTTGTATATAGGATTTGAGTCCTTGAGCAGATGCAGGTACTATTTCTATGTTCTCCTGCGGCTGGAAATTTGCAACTGCATTTGATACCTGGTTCAAAGTGTGCATCATATTCTCCTTTATTGGGTGTAAAAACCTGCTCGAGGTACGTTGCTAATAGGTCTGCTTTTTCTTCTTCAGATGAATAAGTAGAGGTGTTTGCTGTTAATGGGTAGATAACGTTCGGTTGTCGTAGCAGTCGTTTGGCGGCCAGCCACCTGGTGGGATCACGAGGTTGCATTGGGCTCTTCACTATAGAAAAGTTTACCTATTTCCTGCTCAAGCAGCCTTTTATTGGATGATTTGTATGCAGATATAAGTATTAAAGGGCTATTGTTTTTCATAAGTACTTTTATGGCAATATCTTCAATTTTTTTCTAAATTACGCATGTGGAGTAGGTGGTAGTCAAATTTCGTTTTGATTACGATCAGCCTGAAGCAATTACCGCATCCATGTCCTTCCAATACACGTGATATTTAGCGATTCTTAATAAAATTTTAGACCAAAATAATGCACATACCCTCAAAAATTTTATGAAATACCACTTTTCAACACTTTACAGCAACAATAAAAAAGAACGTCAAAATAAAACATTAAATTTACAAAAGGACGCCACTACAAAACATTTCAAAACAAACAAAAAATACCATATTGACAGCGCCGATTCTCGAAAACACCCGAGCATTTCCGACTAGTTCAGTGTTACCAGAAATGCGTCAAAATTAATGTGAGTGATATAGTCAAGACGAATACGACTCGTGATACGATTTTCCTTTGATAAAATTGTGGTGTAAGTTAACTCGTACTAGTTAAGATTTATGTAATTCCACTCCCGCTACGCGGTCGTGCAATTACCATCTTAACTAGCACTTGTGAATTTACACCACAAATTTATCGAAAAATCGCAATCGCTCGTATTATTTATGATTATTATCGCTGTATTGTTTTGTCATCGTCCGGTCATCGTCTATACTTGTTAAGTGTATTCGCAATTGACTCTTTTTATGCACTGTTTCACTTTGGGCCTTTTTCTTGAGGTCAGAAAGTATTTCCTGATATTTGAATTTATCAGCATTATGCAGATAAATGGGTGAAATTTTTTTATTCTTTTTTTAAGAACTTCAAATTGCTGCGTTTGAGTTGCAGAAGTTTCTATCGCGCTGATTGCAGCAGCATGTTTGCTTTGATAGATTATTATTTTTTTCCGGCATTTTCTATTTGTTTTGCAGATACAAAGAATTTATTATTGTTGGCGATTAAATTTTGTGGCTCAAACAGATACTTTTTGTTCGGTTCTGGTACAAGTGACGAGAGATTGTAACTGTTTCGTTTAAGACTGGTATGACTCACATTGTCTCCTTTGCAGGTGTTCTTGTTAATAGTGTTGAGCACTAGTTTCAAGTTGTTTTAGATAACAATATACAGATAAACTATCGCTAAGCTTTTGCCCCGAGGGGCCTTTCATTTATCGCGTACAATAAACGTTGTCACTTGCACTTTCTTAGCACGTCTTTACACTTTGAAAGTCTAATAGCAACTCAAATTAATTTTTTTCTAGCGACAAAATACATCTATTTCATTTTGTGCATGTTAGACTGCCATGTTCCACCTAAATTGGATATCATTGTTTAAGCCGCACTAGCATATGTTATGAAATTTGTTGTGTAGATAGTTATTTGTTATTGAAGTTTAAAGATAAGTTTTATGTTTCATAGAATATTTTGTATATTAAATTCATACTCTATATATTAAATCCTTAACTGTCTCACCACAACACGACGGTGGGCTCTCACAATTTATCACCACAACACAACAACGGACTCTTCCATTTAATTCTGGCGGGCGGAAACAATAAACGGTAAATATCTTCCGTTGAGTGTATATATCGCGCTGACATGAGAATCTTGCATAGCACATTTTATATAAGTTCTTTCAATAACAGACAATTAATATAATAAACGCATTGTACACAGAACCTAATACATAACCTGTGTCGGGATGTAAACCATGTTACTGAAGGCGCGGTCGCTAAAACTTGTTATTAGGGGGAAGGGATCCGGATTAAAAATATAGAGATAGACTAGAACTTCGATCCGAGGTCTGCTACGCTACCTTCTTCATTCGTTTATTTATTATTAAAACAAAATTTTAAAAAGCGAGGGGGCATAGTCCACGGGTTCCACTAGCTTATTTTTAAATTATAATAATTTAAGTAATAAGTAATAGCTAATATTTGCATTATTTTGAAAAATAAGTATATCAAACTATGTAATATTTTTGAAAAGCTCTGAAAACGTTTTTGAATTACATTGAAGCCGACTATGATTTCCATTTGAAAAAATGCATGTTAAAATAACAATTTCAAATATCTGAGCACGCCAAAAATGCCAACTACATTTTTTTATATTTGTTAAAATATATGAGACCTAACATCTAGGCTTCCGGGTTGGAGTCGCGTCATCGGTGCATGAACTGCCGACGTTTCGTCCTCGGTGCATGAACTGCCGACGTTTCGTCCTCGGTTGCACGGGACATCTTCAGGGCTGTGTTCGCTTTGGGATCTGGAACACAACGGCCGCGGAAGCCTGCAACTTAGATTATGTGAGACCTAATAGAAATGTTAAAAAGGTTGTTTTTTGACTGTGGTTCAAAAGCAAACAAAGATTTTCATTTTTTGTTTCCATCATTGAATTCGTATTAAAATAATGGGCCAATTAGATGCAAACCGTTGTTTTGTAGCTTTAGTATTAACAAAATTACCCATATAACTACATCCAAAATAAGACACCCTGTATATAGCAGCGAAAAGACACATATGATTATAAGAGTATCTAGATTAAATATTATTTTTGTATAAAAGTATTTTGCCACTTTGAAGCGAACATTTAACCGAATAGAAGATCAACGTAGCTAAATATATCTTTTATAACAGCAGATCAATTTGCTCAACTAAGTACCAATAAAAGTTTATTATTACAGTTATAAATGAAAATTTTTCCTACAGCCTCGTTCAAATATTTAAATATTGGTATTTACTTCGGTTTCGCAACAGATTTCACTTCCGATATAAGTTAATATAAGTAATGTTTGTTGTGAAATTTCCTCGGACACATCAAGTTCTGTATCTACAGTTTTTCAATGGATACTTATCATTTCAAGAGGGCAAAGGTCGAATTAAACCGATTAGTAAACTATGGAGTTTATCATTTACAAGTAATCAATGTGGAATTTATTGTTTTATACTTCCGTATGTTTCCTCTTTTAAATTTTTTTTTTATTGTTTCGGTGCTTATTTTGTATTATGCATAAAACAGTACTCACAAGTTTGAAATCGGCAGCTCTTCCGAAATTTGAATGATAACTAATATTCCAAAATTTTTGCATAACTATTTATTTTTTGGTTTAAAAGAAATTAGTCAATAATGTAATGCGTTTTTCTTTAACTTATTAATTTTGCATTAAAATTTACTTTTAAAACTCAAACATTGGTAAGTGCTCGCACATTCCATACTTTCCAAGTTTATAATTACAAATATATTGCATGCGTATTCGATATATGCATTATTAATAATAATGCATATATCGAATAAGCATACAACCAACACTACATAATAATTTTTCCACTACTAGCATTAAACGATATCATTATTTACTTTGTTTTAGAGCCAAGAAGATGAATTTCTTTCCTAGTGGTTAATAACATTTCATTTTTAACTACTGGTTAATAATGAAAACAATTGCTACCAATCTTTAAATTCACCATAAACTTTCATGTAAAAATATTTTGATTTTACTGGTAATAACTGTTCACCAACACTTTCTGCACCTTCCCTAATTTCACGAGGAGTGCAGTTTTCACTCAAATCATCAAAATTGGACATTTTTTATAACCACTATTATAAAATATATATTTTACATAAATGTCAATTGAAATTAACTATTCTCTTGTTTTCAAGCAAGGCTACTTTATTTTTGTGCATATTTGCATTTGTAATTTTATTTTTTATTAATGTAAAATCAATTAATTATAAAAGGAATAAGTGTGCTAGTAGTGGAATAAATCTAATATATAAAATTCTCGTGTCACGGGGTGCGTAATTGAACTACTCCGAAACGGCTCGACCGATTTTCGTGAATCTTAGCGAGCATATCGGCTAGGGTGGAGAATCGGACAACATCTATTTTTCATCCCCCCAAATGTTAAGGGTGGTCCACCCTTAATTTTTTTTTTATTTTTTTGGACAAAATTTTTTGTTTTTATTTTTTTATGATACATCATACAAAAATACATACAACCCTAAATTTTCACCCCTCTATGATCAACCCTTATTTTTTATTTATTAATTAAAAATTTAATTTTTTTTGGCAAGATTTTTATTTTTATTTTGTCATGACTTAGAATAAAAAAAATTCATTTTTCACCCTTCTACGATCAACCCCTATTTTTATTTGTTAATTATAAACTTTAATTTTTTTGGCAAGAATTTTTTTTTTATTTGTCACGACTTAGAATAAAAAATTTCATATTACTCTCAATTTTCACTCTTATACGATCAACCCCTATTTTTCCATCCCGATTTTTATTTTTTTCATTCTATCCAGAGATCCGCAATAGGGTTGCAAGATGGCAATCGAATATTATAATTGTAGTACGATAAATTCTTATTCAGAGTTTATAATTTCAAGTTCCTTTAATTATGATTTTTTTTTAAATTCAATTTGATCTCCCGCCCTCGCCGGTCGATAACTGATCAACTATCAATCGATCGGTTATCCCCGCCAGGTGTCACCACTCATCCAGCAAACATCACGGAGTAGGGATGAGGACGAAGCCGGTCTCCTGTCTTACTCACTATACATTTTTCAGCCATTTTTTTTGGTTTTATTAGTGTATCAATCGTAGCAGTGACTGTTATACCTATTATTTTAATTTTTCTGTGCAACTCTCATGTTAATTTTACTGTCATCGTAAATTTATCATTAATTTCCAGTGCAATAATTATTTATTTACAATTTATTAATCTGACAAAGACAGTTTTAACTCTCAGTTAATTAAGTGATCTCATGTAAATAAACACGTGTTGTAAGCTCATTCAGCATTTAAGCTGCCGTTGAACATTCAAAATAATCCAGATGCAGTGTGCAACATAAAAAAACAATCATCTATGGCCACAGTGCTGAAACAATGTAAAATTATTATCTGGGATGAATGCACTATGGCACACAAACATTCACTTGAGGCATTGGATAGGACATTAAAGGATATAAAAAACAACGATAAATTATTTGGCGGCACTTTGTTACTCCTTTCAGGTGATTTCAGACAAACACTTCCCGTTATTCCACGTTCAACGTACGCTGATGAAATCAACGCTTGCTTAAAATCATCGCGACTATGGCTGGCAGAAAGAGCGATTTTGGCAGCTAAAAATGTGGACGTCAATGGGTTAAATTTAAAGATACAACAGTTGTTGCCTGGGGACTTGGTGTCATACAAATCTATCGATGCAGTTTGTGATACCAACGAGACTGTGAATTATCCAATTGAGTTTTTAAATTCATTGGATTTGCCAGGCATGCCACCACACCATTTACAATTGAAGGTTGGATCTCCGATTATTCTGCTTCGTAACTTAAACCCACCACGGCTGTGTAATGGCACACGATTAGTCATTAAAACATTAATGAAAAACGTTATTGAAGCCATCATCTTGAATGGCAAGTTTCAAGGCGAAAATGTATTGCTGCCACGAATCCCTATGATTCCTACAGATGTACCAATTGAATTCAAACGCACTCAATTCCCAATTAGATTGGCA
Source organism: Ctenicera cuprea (assembly GCA_958336395.1). Classification (NCBI taxonomy): domain Eukaryota; kingdom Metazoa; phylum Arthropoda; class Insecta; order Coleoptera; family Elateridae; genus Ctenicera; species Ctenicera cuprea. The sequence continues at coordinate 52,953,451 of OY284490.1, forward strand.
TTCGCTATGACGATCAATAAGTCACAAGGCCAGACATTGTCTGTATGTGGCTTAGATTTGGAAACACCATGCTTTTCCCACGGACAACTATATGTGGCATGTTCTCGCGTGGGAAAACCATCCAGTTTGTTTGTGTTGGCTAAAGACGGACTAACCAAGAATATTGTACACTCTATTGCGCTGAGAGATTAATTTTTTTTTTCAACTGCCATAATTGATAGTAAAAATATGAATAATTATTTTTGATGTTTAGATAGCTATCAAGAATTGTAATTTAAAATATATTCGTTACTTTAATAAAGATTTATTTATTACCCTAAATAAAGCATACTTTTATTGTTTATAACGCTTTCGATTATAAGTACATCCCCCCGCACACTTATAGTAGATAGTTATTTTTATTGAACTAAAAAAATGTTTCCTACAAATAATATACATGGCAAAACAACGTTTGCCGGGTCAGCTAGTAATATATAAACCAAGGTAGAGAAGACTTATCAGCCTCGCCTTGATGCTTCGCATCTCGGGAAATAATTCTGCTCGGTTGAGAAAAATATCTTCTCTACCTTGGTCTATAATATACTATTATTATGTAGTATTGGCTGGCTCATTAAATCATCTACAATTTATTATCAAGAATAGGCAGATAATAGCTGAACTTACTGTTACTCCAACGCCACGAGACTTTTCCGGTATACGTGTCAATATCAGTAACATTCAACGCCCTTACCGCTAATCTTTGGACCATTTTACTAACTTTTTCACTTTCCACGGTAGAAATCAATTCAAGCACCTCTCCTATGGTTGGTTACCAGTTCAATTCACAAAATCGGAATGGTACTCCTTTTACACCTGTGGCCATGCATCACCATGCCATTTAATAGTTTAATACATCAAACCCTGGCAATGCATTCTAAATCAAATACAATGAAATGGTATACCTAATTACAATAATTTAATTATTTCTGTCACTGTCAACTTATTTAATTATTTCTGTCAACGAACAATTTTTTTCAATTCAAAGTAATACCATAATACAACATTATCATTTATATGGTACATTGGTAAACCATGAAAATTCATAAAAATAAAAAGTCACATATAAAAATGATGTAATCACAGAAAAGAGTATAACTTAAAAATTGTATGAGACTTTAATTGGTAATACACACAGATTTTAAGCAAATGACATTGGCACACAAAAGAAATTAGTATCGCAAAGAAATTGTAAGAGTTTGCATGGAATTGGAATTTGTGTACCATAACAATTTTTTATGTCATAGTAATTCGTATGCCATGAAAATTCTGAATTTTTACTATCGGAAGTGGCGCCCTCTATGGTGGAACAGATTACGTACCACTATCTACCATCTAATACTACTACCATACAGTAAATAAAAAAATTGTTTACTCTATGCTACTACGATCTTTTCTGTAATTGGTGGTATTCGTAAGTTTAAATTAAAAACTTATTTGTTTACAGCTACTTTTCAAACAAAAGATATGAGTGTGACCACAAACCACGCTTTCAGTTATATTTATGAATTTCCACTGCAAAAGTGCTAATGGCTGTTAGCAGGTAGATGATATATGGTAGCACTTAATGTATTTCACAATGGAGGGTGCCACTTTTGATAATAGATATTTGGAATTGTCATGGTATACGAATTTCTATGACATACAAATTGTTATGGTGTACGAATTACATGCATTAACACTAAATGGCCAAATACTTGATTTAATTATAAGTCGATTTGAACATTTTTGCAAAGTATTGAGAGAAGATGTACCAATACTAGTAGAAAGTATGCATCATCCCGTGCTCCTTGTGAAAATACAAATTAACAGTTCTAGAACTACTGAAACACATTATAGGAGAGGATATAACTTCAAACAGTGTACGTTTTTAGAGTTAACTGTTCAGATTAGGGATGCGGACTGGTCAGAATTAGATCATATCAATTAAGTAAATGAGGTTTCAAGTCTTTAAGCTCTTCTATTTATATAATACATATAATTTACCTCCTAAAATGAATGTATTTCTTGAAAAATGGAAAAGAAACCTATACACAAATTAGAAATAAGTGTAACGTCGAAAATTATAGGCCAATCTTTATAATACCTGCATCTGCAAAATTATTTAAACAAGCGGTCTATAATAAAGTATTCCAGCAAGTCAATGGATATGCTATCTATCTATCGGTTTTATAGCGTCTGACGTTGCCTTCCGATCCCCAAATTTCTCTCCATTTTTCTCTGTTGTTAGTGTGTTCTTCTGTAAGGCCTCTGTTGCTCATAGCTTTTCTAATGCCTTCTCCCCATGTTCTTGGTGGCCTTCAACGTTTTTTCCTTTCTGAAGGTAACCATTCCATCACTGCTTTCGGTAGCCTTTCCTCTTCCATCCGTCTTACGTGACCATACCAGATTAATTGTTTCTGTTCTATGTTCTGGATTAGCGTATCGTGGACATTCATAATTTCTCTTACACTCCGATTTATTAAATGATTCCTTTTGAATATTCTTGCTGATCTTCTAAGTACATCCATCTCTACTACTTATATTTTTCTTCTTTCGGATTTATTCATTTTCCATACCTCTGCTCCTATACTCTTCACCAAGGCATTGTATATATTAATATTCCTCTTCCTTTATAATTTCGTTACTCCACCAAATTCCGTTTATTCTTCTGGTTACGGTTTGTCCATGAGCTATTCGTTGTTTTATTTCATATATATCTTTACCATCTTTGTGTATTTTTATTCCCAGGTATTTGTATTCTTCACGCTGTAATATTATTTCGTCTTCCTCTAATTATAAATTTTGTGATGGACCTCCAATACATAGATATTTGGTTTTGTCAATATTAATGTTAATCCCCCATTTTCTGTATTGATCTTTAAGTTTTCGTGTCATGTATTCTAGGTCTTATTTATCTTGTGCTATTAACACCTGGTCGTCTGCAAACTGTAATGTGTATACATTTTTGTAATCCATTTGTATTCCCACACCTTGATATTTTTTCTTCCATTGGCTTAGAGCTTGTTCTATATAAATTTTAAATAAAGTGGGGGACTTGCCATCCCCCCTTGTCTTAAGCCTTTGCTACTTTGAAAGCCTTTTAATAAGTATTTTCCTGTCCGTACTTTTGATATTGAGTTTTTGTACATTACTTTTAGTGCTTTTACTGCTGTTTGGTTAATACTGAACTCTTGCATTACTGGCTGTAGTTTAACAACGGGCACATTATCGTAGGCTTTTGCTAAACCTTCCTATAGCTATTTTCTTTTCAATGATCTGTTTGAGGCAAAATATATTGTTTATGGTTGACCTCCCGCTCTAAAACCACTGTGTTCCTCTGCTTCATTTCTGTTATATCTTTTTCTACTATGTTCCTTAGTATTCTCCCATACAGTCTACTAAATGTTGCTGTTACAGTTATTCCCCTGTAGTTTCCGCATACCTGTCTATCCCCTTTTTTATGTATTGATGATATCCATCTAATCTTCCATTCTTAGGGTATCGCATCTCCGTTTATACACTTATTAAACATTTGATGTACTATCCTAAATGGTTTTTGACTTCAATTCTTTATCAATTCCACACTTATTCTTCTAGGACCTGTAGTTTTGCCATTTGTTAACGATTTTATAACGTTTGTTGTTGTTTCTACTTCTACGTTTACATACTCTCCTTCTACTGCTATGGTATGGCCTTCTTCAGTTTCTTCTTCTTTGAACTCTACTCTGTCTTTGGTGAGTAGATTTTTGTAGTGTTCTTCCCATTTTTGGACGGGGATAGTTTGTATTATTGTTTTTCTCCTGTACTACCATTCTCTTCACTTTCTTTTTTAATACATTCTTATTCTTTTTTACCTTCTAGCCTTTTGGTGTTAAGCCATTTTAGATATGCTTTTTTTGTATTGCTTCTTCTATTTCTTTGGACCAGAATAGCTTTCCATTCCTCTTTATAATAATTGGGTTTCCTCTCAAAGCTTCTTTTACAGCTTGATGTATACTTTTTTTTCATATCCTTATAAATTTCTTCTACACTTTCATATGCATTTTCTAGTAGTTTTTCGTCGAACCTTTGTTGGTATAGGAATCGAATGCTTGCTTCTTTAAGATTTATCTAGATTATATCTGGGAGTTTTAATAGTTTCCACATTTTAATCACTTATATTTCTGTGTTTATTATTATTTTTGTTGTTTCCATCTCGGTATGGGAATGCGATTTGTGTTTTTACCACATAGTGATCGGACCCACAATTGGGTCTTCTATGTGCTTTCTTCATCATCTATTATAATTTTTATTTTTGCTTTTTGTCTCACTATAATGTAGTCGATTATGGTTTTGAGTTTTCTAGTTTCTTGCGTCCAGGTAAATTTGTGTATTTCTTTATGTGTAAAGACACCGTCTATTATTTCTAATTCGTTATTTCTGCAGAAATCGTTTATTCGTTCTCCATTATCGTTTGTAATATTTTCTACGTATGGTCCCACTACCGTGTCCTTTATATTCATCCCTGTTATTTTATTAAGGTCTCCCATTACTATAACCATAAACTAACAAATAGTTATTTAATTTATGCTATAACTTCTCCATTTTGGCCTACTTTGTCAACAATATCTTGTAACTTTCTGTAGAACTCATCTTTCAGTATAATGGGTGCATCATCATTTGATGCATATACACCTAAAATAACTACTCTGGCGTGTAGTATGTTCATGTATACTTTAATTATGCGTTCGTCAACTGGTTCAATATTGGTTATATTTCTCTTAAATTTTTTCTTTATCAGCAGGGAAACTTTTTTCGCAGCTGTTTCTTCCTTTGGTACTCCGCTGTATAGGTGTAAGTATTTGTTTATTTCTTCCATCCCCGAACTTTTTTTTTCGTTGCAGTTAGGGTTATAATATCAATGTTCATTTCGTCAATTTTCTTTATTATTTCCTTAATTTTTTCTTTAATTCCACGAATATTCCACGTGGCCATTCTTATTGTCCTTTTCTTTAGCTTGGTTCGTCTTCCTGTATCCGAGGTTTTTTTACGTTTTTAGTATTTACATTTTTTTCTTGAAAACTGAGGTACTGGCCCAGCGTTCCAACCCCCATACTTGGAGGACCAGGGTATCTCTACTTAGTCTGGCTGCCCACCTTTATCCTGTACGGCAAGGGAGACCCTGCCAGTAACACCGGCTAATGTCAATCGGTACCTTTTTGAAACCCAGCATTGATTTGTACTTAAAAGATTTACAGTTACGAATCACTACTCATTTGCTAATGAAGTATATTCAATGCAGGAAGAGAGGTCTCAGCTGAATGCAGTGTATACTGATTTTAGAAAAACTTTTGTTACAGTGAACCACGATATTTTATTAAAAAACTCAAATCGATGCGATTTGTGCACTTTGGATTTACAAGTTTCGAACCTAGGTCCATTGTTGTTCTTAATTATTATTAATGACTAACCAGAAGTAAGTAAATATTCCAAATGTCTCATGTTTGCCGATAATGAAGAGGGTAATAACAAACTTATACTGACTGACATTTTTTACAGATAGATATAGATAATGTCTATGAGTAGAGTTCGGTGAATAAACTAGAATTTAGTGTGTCTAAATGGTATGTAGTAGTAAGACAGGCGTAATAAAAGATTTTAACAAGTCCATAGATCGCATTGTTGGTGACTTTTTTCGTATAGTTACTGGGCACGCAGTCTAAGGTATTTAAAAACATAAACACTTTTAAACGCCTTTATCTTACTTTAGCACGACCAAATTTGGAGTATGCTTTAAACATCGAAAAAGTACAAAACCAACTTTTATAATTTTTATATCTCAAAAACATTATTTACTTTCACTGCCGTTTAATAAGAACAAAGTATCTTAGAAATGAGTTTCAGGTTTCCAGTCTTGCAATCTCCAGGATAAAAAATATGTAATATATGGGTATAAAATTTGGAATTATCTCTCTGTAAAGACATGGTCTCCTTTCTTATTTGAAACAGAAAAGTTTTTGTGCTAGGGTTAGGTGTAATATTATTACATTAAGAAACTTTCTATAGGCACACAAGATCTCAACTATACTAATGTAACTGTTGTTCCCGAACGGCTGCTGTTTCGTGTTTTGTTCCTTGTTTTCTTTTTTCATATGTAAATTCAAATATTCATTTCCACTATGTATTGTGTCTTTTGTTATTATCAAGGTTCGTCGATGAAAGTTATCTCAGGGTAGCGAGGTTGCCTCAACACTTGACTGAGCCAAAGATATATTAAGTATATACCTATAATATACCTTATCTAAGTCTATTGTTCTCAAAAATGGCGGCGTTCAAGTAGTATTTTTGATCAAAACGTGCTAATGTCAATCGGAGATATTGTTACAATTTGGAAAACGGGATTCTTGTTATGTTTCCAATTTTACCACGTCTATTTCTTTTCCCTTTTGGTGTTATTAACTCCAGTTCAAATATTGTGGGAGCTGCATTTAGCTGCAAATAACTATCTTACCTCACAACCAAATTTGCCATATTTTTTCTGTTTGGGGAAAATAGATAGTCTTAAGGTGGATTTCTACAGCCAACCTAACAACTCATGACCTACTAAGTTAAAAACATATGTACTAAGAAAATTTAAATTGTAATTTTGTATTGGGAGCGTTTATAAAGGACTCGCGACCTCAGATCGTAAGCACATAAGCTAAGAAGTTCCCAACTTTCAATTATTCAGGTCTTAGTTCTTAGGTCATTAGATGAAATCACAAACCGGTAAGTGAAAATTCTTGTAAAAAGCGGCTGTTGCTAACACCGATGCTGAAATTATAGTAATACCTTCGTCGAATTCATAATAATTAATACACCACTTATTTTAACTACAAATTTAAATGCTTCGGCCTCATCTCTTACCCGCCAAATGATACTCATCTTTTTAATAGTATACTTCCTTGCAAAAACATTTGATTTTAATCTTAACTGTTAGTTCTTAAGTTTATTAAGCTCTAAGTTCTGTCACCTGCATCAACCCACTTTCATACCATTGCATCAATGCTTAGAGCAATTCGTAGTGCTACATGATATTTTCAAAAACTTTAAAAACCAGAACATTTACATTTCTAAAAATACATTTTGACAGAGCCGTCTTTAGCCGCGTTTATTTTAGGCTAACTGTTTACTCTGAACGTTTATTTATCGCTTTTATGCACGTTTGTCGAAGAACACACTAGATAGTAAACATTATGCACAAAGCTCTGCGAACACGTTAAACGAACTCAGTTTTTAGTTCATTCAGAAAAAAAAAAGCAGCCAATAAACTATAGACGCCTGTGATTTGGGCCTTAAAATTTCTGTCGTGAGATGTCAATGTCAGTTGATTTATAATAGACAGGTTTTAATAAATCAACTCACATTGACCCAACTGACATTGACGCATTTGTACTTATGAAACATGTAATTAGGATAAGCCTGTTTGTTATTGTGAATAAATACATAAAATAAATTTTTATTATATGCAAATTCTTATGGTATACATATTTTAACAATGTAACAATTTCATTGCTATGGTACTCGCTTAAAAATACGAACATCGGTGGTTTGCTATTTTTTATGGCTTACACTTTTTCATGGTATGTAAATTTTTACGTTATTTATGTGAAAAACAACGTTTCCTTTCTTTATGGTTTACAAAATTTTTAATTTGTAGGAACGCAATTTTATGATTTACTCAGTTTGTTAGTCTACCTATATCTAGTTTTTCTATTGTTATAAGAGTTACATACATCTTCTTAATTATCGTTAACGGAAATTGAATTTTCGCTAACGAAAATTAATTTTTTCTTTTTAATAATGAATTTTCGTTAACGAAAACTTAATTTTTCTTGGCAGAAATTAAAGAATTTTTATGATTAGGTATAAAACGTTAATTTGTTTGACTTTAAATGATTTCGTAACGGTTTATGTAACAAATGATAAAACGGCGTTCCATATGTGGCTGCTGGAGATTTTTTTGGCATCTACAAATACATTTCAGTTTTCGTTTCCTATAACTATATTTGTATTTTACACCTTTATCATCATCATCATCATCATCACCTGACATAGAGCTGACTCGAAGGTCGATCCTGGATTACGCCAGACCCACCCCATGCCAGTAGGTGGGTAGGAATTTATGTGATAGGTGGGATCGGGTGGGGTGTTGAACCGCGTTAGCATGTCTGCAATGCATACCGCAAGACACCGCTGCTGCAACACCGGGTAGTTAGTAAGCTACCCATCAATGGGTGTTTTGAGTACGTAACCGAGACCGTTACGCAATTATGCAATTTAACCTAATAAACTTTGATGCCAAAGTTGCACATAATTCTCATGTCACACTTATCTATTGTTCTAAGATTACACATTGCAAATATCTTAATTTTCTAATAGTTAATACACTTAAAATTTACCCCGTAAATTTGTTTAAACTTTATTACTACAGTAGAACTCCAATTATCCGAATCAATTGGGACCAGGCCCCATTCAGATAATCGAAAATTCGGATAATTGGAGATTTTCCGAAGAAAGGGTCTATTAATTAACTTCTGTATGTATATTGAAAATGGGAGAACAAAAACTACATATATATAAAGAAAAAGAGCTATGTATTAATTAATTAAAAAAATTTACATACATACTTTGATAAATGACAGTTATTGCTTACTAAACATGTCCGTCAAAGTAAGCTGCTTGGCTGCCTTAACCCGTTTTCGGGCAGCCAAGCGATTCGGATAATCAGCGATTCGGATAGTCGGAGTTCGGATAATTGGAGTTCTACTGTACTTAATTTTAAGGTTCCAGCAGTTCGATTTTACTTCCTTCTGTTTTAAGTTTCCCCTTTGCAGATGACAGGTATATTAATCGTTTTTTCCCCCACTGGTACGTTTTTCATTATTCCTCCCTTGTTTTCTCACCCTTCCTCACCGCCTTTCTGCCTCCTCTTCCCTGTTAGCCTGTTGTTCTTCTTCAATCGATTCTTTATACGATTCGTCAACCAGTGTGTATATTCTTCTTGGCTCGCTTCGTTTATCTTCTTTTCTTCTTGCCCATTGCTCATTGCTCAGAATATGTGCCCAATATCTGATTCTTGATGTCCATTCCCACTTCTCATAGATTTCGTTTCTTCTTTGGCTATGCTGCTGCCGAAATGGTTTCTGAAACCGTCTGCTGATGTCCTGTAGGGTATTCTTATTACCCTACGCGGTTGATTGCTGTCTCCCGAAGTGTGTGTGGAGGTTGAACCTGCTTCGTAGAGTATTTCTATCGACGCCTTTAGTATTTCTGTGCTGCTGCTGCTGTTGATTCGGCTTTTCCTCAAAATTCTTCTTTCCCTAGGTCTTCTAAGTAAGCTTCTATGTGTAGTGCTGGGACGTGGGTATGTGCTAGATGATCGTAACGCGGAGGAAGGTTTTTTCCATTTTCCTCCCGTTGCAATTAGAAACCTTGTGGATTTTCTCTGATTTTCCGCACTATCAATATGTGTCTGTCTGTGAATGCTATTTCCTGTTCCATGGTAGGTATTATGTTTCCCGCTTCTGGTAATTTTTGATGTTTTCTGGTGTATACACTTCCTTGTAAATGTTTACGCACCCTTTAATACTACTAGTCGTTCTGATTGACATCCGACGTTAATGTTAGATACTAGAACCAATCTAATTTGACATACCCGGTTCTGAGCCTTAAATTCAACATTACTCTCAAAACCTTACTTAAATTACATGAACATAAACGTACTTCACAGATGCTCTGTTCTACAACTTAATGTGTAAAGTTTCTTAATATAAGGTGTGCATCACTACCTTAGATTATATAATAAATAACCATCTTTACAAACATAATACTAAAAAAAGTGTATTTTCAATACAAATATCGGTAATTAAATCAATTAATCTAATGGAAAATTATTGTACTTTATTGTAGGTACCGCGGTGCACGTAAAAGAATTCGTTTGCTTGAATTTTTCCGCCTGTTGAGTGGTAATTTATTGTTAATTTTTTTAAAATAACCTTAAATTGTAACCGATCTCGTTTGCCTTTTTCTGCCGAAAAGACCCTTAGAAATCTACCTGCTTCAAGACCTTTAGCGTCGAGTTCCAGGAATTCGTCTGTTGGCGTTCTCTATTGTCGGGTTTGGACGAAAATAAACTCTATTGCATAACAGACTGCGCTAATAGAATAACAATATCTACTTTTTTAAATTATTTGTATTGTTTAATATCTACTTACAGCCGCCTGTTCTTAACTTATCTTGGGGATTTTATCTATTTATTCTCTATTAGAAATTACTACTTAGATTTATAACTTAGCTTTAACTGTTTGCTGATTTTCCGCGGTGCACGTAAAAGAATTCGTTTGCTTGAATTTTTCCGCCTGTTGAGTGGTAATTTATTGTTAATTTTTTTAAAATAACCTTAAATTGTAACCGATCTCGTTTGCCTTTTTCTGCCGAAAAGACCCTTAGAAATCTACCTGCTTCAAGACCTTTAGCGTCGAGTTCCAGGAATTCGTCTGTTGGCGTTCTCTATTGTCGGGTTTGGACGAAAATAAACTCTATTGCATAACAGACTGCGCTAATAGAATAACAATATCTACTTTTTTAAATTATTTGTATTGTTTAATATCTACTTACAGCCGCCTGTTCTTAACTTATCTTGGGGATTTTATCTATTTATTCTCTATTAGAAATTACTACTTAGATTTATAACTTAGCTTTAACTGTTTGCTGATTTTCCGCGGTGCACGTAAAAGAATTCGTTTGCTTGAATTTTTCCGCCTGTTGAGTGGTAATTTATTGTTAATTTTTTTAAAATAACCTTAAATTGTAACCGATCTCGTTTGCCTTTTTCTGCCGAAAAGACCCTTAGAAATCTACCTGCTTCAAGACCTTTAGCGTCGAGTTCCAGGAATTCGTCTGTTGGCGTTCTCTATTGTCGGGTTTGGACGAAAATAAACTCTATTGCATAACAGACTGCGCTAATAGAATAACAATATCTACTTTTTTAAATTATTTGTATTGTTTAATATCTACTTACAGCCGCCTGTTCTTAACTTATCTTGGGGATTTTATCTATTTATTCTCTATTAGAAATTACTACTTAGATTTATAACTTAGCTTTAACTGTTTGCTGATTTTCCATTTTCCGGTTTCCTTTCATCTGTTGTGACATCAGCAGGTAATCCAGGTGGTACATTTAATCCCGCAGGTAATTCTCGCTACTTTGTTTTATTGTTTTTGAGAACTGGCGCATGCCACTAATGCACCTGCTTTGCGCTGACGAAACAAACATTCTCCGGGTGCGCGCGCTACGTTGTTACCTGTTTTACCTGATATGCTAACCCAAAGGTACTAACTAATTTACTAACTTTGATGATCACTCTAGGAGCGATCTACACTAAAATTGTCTTTTCAAACGGTGAAAACGCAGTTTTACATTTAAAAGCTGGAGTGGCGTCGTTAACACGTGTGCACTCGGCCACTGCTCGAACTCGACTCCTTTTTTTTTGTATTTTACACCTTTATGCCGAAATTTTAAACAAATACAAAAAAGGTGTCTGGCAGCCGCCATGGAACTTTCCTCGCATACACGCTGGATTTCTGTGACTTAAACTATTGCACCACTTTTCATTATAGAAGTCTTCTGAACCCATTTTTGGCCCTTTCTTAATGGAAAGTTGTTCATATTGTCGTTTAACATACGCATACCGAGTTTTAAGCCGAAGTTGTTAAACTTTTAAATTGATGATGGCAGGGGGTGGTAGGAACATTGCGCTTGCTCACATCGGCTATTCGACAAGCGTAGAATATGAATCTGAGCTTCTTTTTCGAGAACGACTATATTGGACAAGAGCACCCCCACCCTCATTATTTTTCGAATCAGTTATCTGGTATTTTCCAAAACAATGTTTATCCACCGAAAACCGAAAATCAATGTTTTCTAAAAAAAATGGTGGAAAATAATTCAATTAAACTGTCCAGGTAATCGACCAAAAAGACACTTCCTATGAGTGTTTCCTTAACAGAATGTGGTTCGTTCCTATTGCCATTTAACACACACAACCCGCCTTTTCTGTTTTAAACTGCCTGCGCTACTTTTCATTGCAGAAATCACTTGTATCCATTCTTGTCATTTTTTCAATGGGAGATTGTCCGTATAGTCATTGAACATGTTCATACCGATTTTGAAGCCGAAATACGTACTTTTTTGAATACCTAAAAATTGTGAGTGGTGTGGTAGAAAGCTCGCGCTGTCGCAGGTTGGCTATTTGACATGAGTACAATACGAATCTAAAGTTCTTTTTTGAGCGCGTCTATATTGAAGTAGAACATCCCATCCACATCCCCTTTTTTTGAATTAGTCGCCTGCTTTTAATTTTTTGTGTTTTCTAGTGCTAGCTAATGTGTATCTAAATCGATTTTGCACGTCTTATACACCTTTTGGTGATAGTAGTTTTGTGGCGATTACTCAATTCAAATTTTGAGGCAACCGACCAAAAGGAAGCCTTCCAGTGGCGTTTTCTTAATGGAAAGTTGTTGCTATTTTAAAGCAGAAATTCGTAAATTTGTAAAACAACAAAGAATCGATGGTGGGGGGTGATAGGCAGATGCCATTTGCACAGATCGGCTATTCGACATGTAGATTTCATTAGAAATACGTGGTAGAATACGAATCATATTGAAGTAGAGCACCCCTCCCCCACTCTCCGTTTTTTGGCGGATTTACTTCGTTTTGTTGCGGGTTCATCCAAGTGCAATTACCAATCTTTAAAATTTAAAGTGTTTTTTAGTTAAGGCTGTAAAGTGCATACAGTCACAGGCACACACATACACAGATACCGCTGCAGCGCCCGCTTTAGCGGTCTCTCAAGGCTTTTAAACATGGTTTTGAGTCAAAATCTTTAGGTGAGAAATGCTTTCTATAAATGTACGGATTGTCATAGTGCGCAGACAGACTATCTGCTAACCGTAGAATACGAATCTAAGCTTTATTTTCTCGTTTGATAAATTTAAGGGCACAATTTCCGCATTTCTTCTATTTTTTTGAAAAACCGTTTCTGCGTATTTTCATTTGAATGAGATTACCTACTAATACCTACTAATCTTCTAAATATGTATTGGTTTTACTACATGTTTTGACTGGAAAGTACATACAAGCATATACACAAACCCACACCCACTTATCCTACCCACTCACAAACATACGGACGCACGCAAATACACAGTATTAATATCCGAACCGAATTCGTCGAAGGGATTGGCATTACCTTCCTCTGCTACCGGCGGAAAACAATAAGTTTTGTCCAACACAACTCTTCAGTGAGGTTGAAGTTACCTTCTGTATAATTATTTTTCTTTAGGTTACATTTGAATTGTAAAAGATAGAAAATCACGACAGTATCAAAATTAGATATTTTCTATAATAAGAAAGTTATATAGGGGAATAATGCTATTTTCGATGTATACCCAGGATATTTATAGAAAAGTGTCGCGTAGTTAGTACGTGTAATTTTCTTTTTTAGAATATCTTTGAAGACTTTTAAATTGATACATTTATGCAGTTTTTGAGATTTTACGATAATATTTTAACATCTTCTACAGTTGCTTTTCATACCGCTATTAAAAATTTAGTATTTAATATATATAGAATGATAAGCATTATATCTTCACGTTTTTTTTTATAATAATCTTCTAGACAATAAAATACCTCAAACGTGGAAAATAGATTATGTATCTACAGGATGTACTACAGACCGTTAAAATGTAGAAGAAAAGTATATAGTAATTGGGGGTATTTATTTTTTATTATTCAATTTATTCACAAATTCCTGAGTTAGAAAATTAAAATGTAGTAATATTTTTCAATGTTATTTGACTTTCAACAGCGAATAATAGTATATTATGCAACAAGTGCTAAAAGTACAATTTTTTGCACGAATTCGAACGTTGTAGACCGAACCGATAAGCGAGGTCTACAATCGCATGAGTGCTCTGGCACGTGTTGCATGCCTTACTTTTTCTACGCGCTCTTCAAATGTGAAGAGAAATTACAACCATAGTTGGAATAAATTAATGAACCAATTTTTATGAAGTTACCTTTGATTAGTATCTGACTATTCTGTCTAATGACGTTGCTATAGTTTGGACAGATTTTTATTTTGAACTTTTTTTCGCAGTAGTGTTTTTATCTACAACTGTCGAAAAAAGTTACTTTTTCACGTTAGTTTTTATTTGTCAAAATTCGTACTTTTTAATTTTGCTCATAGTAGCGTAAAAAAGGTAACGTTGCTCATGGCAGCGTGCGCTAGTATTTATTTGTTTAACTAGGCAAAACAGTAGCAGATTTCCTGCCGCGGCTGCCGTTTCATGAATAAATCCAGCCAAGGCAGTAAATCTGCATTTTTGCCGTGTTGAACATTTAATGTTTTCGCCGATTTATTAAAATTAACATTAATTTTCTGATTATTTTTAATATTTTTAGTGTTATCGCCGTCATCATGTTGCTATGTAAAAATAAATTTGGTGTTAATAATTTTAAAAATGTCATTTTTATTGCCGTTTGCCATTTTTAATGTCGTTTTTTAATACCTAGGCAGTAAAAGTGAGTTTTGCCGCCTAGGCAGTAAACGTGATCGTTTACCGCCTAGGCAGTAAAAGTGAAACTTTAGTAACTGTCAAATATCGATAAAATCAAACTTTAAAGTCAATCGGCGAAAAAGTACTTTAGCGCACGCTACCATAAACAACGCTGTCAAATCCATTTTCTTATGCAATTAATTTAAAACTATGTTACCTCAATTTTTTTATTGGACTACAGTTGTAGAAAAAATATTGTGTGCAATTCGTGCGAGAAATGCCTTTAGCGCCCTCGAAAGAACTTTCATGGTCGTGCGCTAAAGTATCATTTCGCGCACTAGTTACACAAATAACTTGCACTTGTGGTTAAAAGCAGTTTATTCGCACTAGTGTTTAAAAACGTAATTGTTGACACTGAAAACAATGTCAAAAACTGTCACATTTGTCACGCGCGTAGAAACACAAAGTTTTTGTTTTCAAAATATCTATTTTATATTATGACTGTTCACCAACTTTATGAAACAGAATGCAATTTTATTAAATATTTAGATTTATTTGAAGAACTTCTTCGGATTAATTCCGATTTTGGAAAGATCTTATTATGACAGAAATTAAAAGTTCAGAAAACTTGCGATTTGTGGAATTTGAAAGTAAAAATATTTTGCACAACCAAGTACATATTACATATAGACAGTTATTGTTTACTGTAAATTTTTGACGAGCTGCGTCGTGATCAGAAAACCTACAAAAAATAGTCTTATTAATTAGTTTCTATTTCCTTAACACTAGGGCTGGGACTTTTTGAAGTTTTATAATCGATTTTCGGTATTACGTGAAAATCGATTTTAAGTTAAAAATCGATAGGAAAAAAATCTATATGATCTTAAAATTGAATTTATAATCGATTATAGCAATAGATTCTAAGAATCTGTCATGTAAATCGATTATATTCATCAATTCAAAAACTGTTTTTATGATTGATTATAAAAAATCGTTTCCAAATAGCTCACTTGGCTATAAAAACGATAGTGATTTTAAACGTTGTACGGAGTTGGCTAGGATTGTGACTTTTTAAAATTTTAGAATCGATTTCCGGTAATACGTCAACATCGATTTTAGATTAAAAATCAATACAAAAAGATTAACATAATTTACAATTGATTTCAGTAATCGATTATAAGAATTAAATTATTATATTCATCGATTAAAGCAACGATTTTAATGATTGATTATAAGAAATCATTTTCAAATAGCCCACCTGGGTATAAAAAACGATAATGGATTTAAAACGTTGTACAGCATTAGCCTCAAATGCGAAGTTGAAATCTATTACATGCAAAAATCTATTATTACAACTCCAAAAAAATAACAAAACTCGATTACAAAAAATGATTACAAAAAAAGCGATTATAGTAAGCACTAGTTAAAATATGAAGAATCAATTCCAATTAAAAATTGATATAAAAAAGTTGAATAAAAAATAAAACGATTCTTCGATTTTTTATCAAGAATCGATTCAAAAATAATCGATTATAATTGCTATCGATGTTTGTCCCAGCCCTACTTAACACCTAACACATAAAACACGGTATGTCAGTGTGTGGAAATTTAAATCACCATTTATTGCTTAAAATTTGTAATGTGTTAATACGTGAAATATTTTTTCTTTTCAGGCGATTTAGAGTAGCAGTCACTGTAATAGCACGGACTGTGCTACCTGCAGTAGTTGGAGTTTATTATGCCTATCTACGTAATCAAAAAACTGTAGTGGAAAGCGTTCGCCGGCAAGTGTTACCCGCTGTCTTTGCCTTTTTGGCAAACAGTCTTTCACGCTCGTTGTCATCTGTGCAACGGGGAATTTATTATCCATTAACTCTAAGAACAGTCATACATAAATCGCAGCCTGCGATTACGGAGGACGATGATACTCCAGAGAAGTGCGTCGAATGCTGCGTCTTGTATGAACCCTCTGAAAATGAAACAATTACCGCTGATGTGATATTTATTCATGGTATTCATGGATCTTTGGTTAAGACTTGGAAACAGGGGCTGTGGCAAAGTGATAGACATAAAATAAAGCAAGCGATATCAGAAAGAAGCAAATCTTTAGGAGACTTGGACATATATTTTCCAAAAACTTCTTTAAAGCGTGCAGTTTCCAATGACTACAGCAGTCCTCCTAGCAAAATTTCAAAGTTGGAAACTTTAAACTCGTATATTGACAGTAACGAAGAAGAATTAACAGAAGAAGAAATGGAAAGAGACATCGGAGAATCGCAAAATGCGTCTTATTCGAAGTGCTGGCCCAAAGACTGGTTATCAAAAGATTGCCCCGGTACTCGAATTATTGCTCTTAATTACACCACGGATCCTCATTTATGGAGGCCAGTTTGGGTTAAGAAAACAAAACGGTGAGTAATAATCCACTATTTTAGGGCTGGGACAAAAATCGATAGCAAAACTGATGTTTCGTTATTTTAGAATAGATTTTTGATTTTCAAAAAATCAAAGAATCGTTTAATTTTTTTATCGAATTTTAATTGGGTTCGATTATTCATAGTTCATAGTTTGAAGAGTGGCGGTAGCTCAGAGGTTGGGCGCTCAGTCTCTAACGCTGAAGGTCTAGGGTTCGATTCCCCGCCGAAGCCATGCAGCAATAAAAATCTATGCCGCAACCCGCCACTCACATTCCTCAATCCGGTGTAGGCAGCCGTGGGGTCTTATGCCTGAAACCTTCTCTGGAATTTAGTCGTTCGGATTCGACGTTAAACTGTAGGTCCCCCATACTCCACCTTAGCGCTAAGGAGAGTACGTGGCAGAGAAGAGTGCCGGTGCCCAGCAGTGGGACGTAAAGGCTGATTACGAATTCATAGTTTAGTCGAAAACTAGTGCCTACTATTGTTATCGTTTTCATACCCAGGTGGACGATTTTGTATAATCAATAGTTAACATCGATTTTTTAATAAATTAATATATTCGAATCGATTTTTATAATCAATTTTTATAATAGATTATAAAATCATATTGATTTTCTTTTTCGTATCGATTTTTAATCTAAAATAGATTATGACGTATTACCGAAAATTGATTCTGAAATTTCTAAAAATCCCAGCACTACTCTTGATGCACAAATAGGCTATTGTAATTAGAAAAATATTGAAATTTAAAAGAAGTTTCATATTTTATATGTTTTAAATTTTCAAAAATTTTCAATATTATCAAAGATTCCAAACATTTTCAAAAACTTTCAACACTGAAAATTAACAAAATTTCCAAAAATTAGTTTTAAAAAAATTTCAAAACTTTTTAAAAGGTGCTAAAATTGTTCAAACTTTTGGTAATTTTGAAATTTAAAAAAATTTGATTGTCTAAAAGTTCGCAATTTTGAAAATTTATGAAAACTTCAATACTTATACAATTTACCAAAAACATCAAAATTATTTTTTTAATTGTCATAAAATTATCACAAATTTCTAAATTTTAAGATTTCAAGAAATTTCCAAATTTACGAAATAATACAACTTTTCAAAAATTTTAAATAATGAGAAAGTTTCCGTGGCGTTTTTTAGACACCTTTGTAAAGTGTTAACTATGGGGATCTCGCTTATTTGAAGAGATTAAGAGGTTGAGAGGTTAAATTAGAGAAAAGTTGTGGAATTTTATGCCCTTTAATAATCCAAAAAGATATTACACCTATCTTGCTTAGTTTCTGAAAAAAAAACTGGAAAAAACTGACATTTTGATTTTTTTTGTTCTCATTTATCATTTATGTTACATATTTCTAGTTAACGCATTATTAGGACGCTTTTTTATGCTAAATTTAAATTTTTTGTCAGATTTGATATAACTGCTACCATTGCTCATTTCGACTATCAACTTTTTTTTTTCTTATTGTCGGCATTTTAAATTTTTTTCATATTTAAATAGTTTTTAATTCCGATTTCAACGATGTGTCACACATATTTCTAATCTGTGTGTCACACTTTGCATTTTGTTTAAGTTTTGAACATCTTATTACAGAAAACAAAAATTTCATAAGAGTGCCATGGAAAGACCATATTGTCATTTAATTTATTTTGAAGAATTTCTAGTGGGCCATGAACTGATGGAAGTAAAATAAACCGCTACTTTTATTTACTTTTACCTTTAGATACATTAGGTAGGTACGCGAAAATTTCAGCAAACTTTGTTTTGAGCGTAGGCAGCAGGTTATCTTATTTAAAAAAAAAACACACAAATGAATGACAAATTTTCTAACATACACAATTTTCTAAAAATTCCACTTGCAGTTTTTATATTTGCAACTGACATAACATATCTAAATAATAGGTTAAATAAATCTAACAGATAACACTAGAACTGCACTGATTCGAACGGTTATTAAATAAATGTTTAAAACATTTTGACACCTTTGTAAAACATGCTCAGAAGCTCGTCTAAAATAAACTCTCTAATCTGTGTGTTTGTAACTGTGTTATTCATTTGTTTTTGTAAAAAAAAACTCAACCTGCTGCCTACGCTTAAAACAAAGTTTCCTGAAATTTTTGCATACTTAATGTATCTAAAGGCTAAAGTAAATAAAAGTAGTGTTTTGTTAAACTTCCATCAGTATATAAATAAATTAAATGACGTGGTCATTTCATCGCACTCTTATGAAATGTTTGTTTTCTGTAATAAAACGTTCAAAACTTAAACAAAATGCAAAGTGTGACACATCGTTGAAATCAGAATTAAAAACTCTATTCAAATATGAAAAAATTTAAAATGTCGACCATAAGAAAAAAAATTGACTCTCAAAAATGAGCAATGGTAACAGTTATACCAAATCTGATCAAAAATTTAGATTCAGCATGAAAAAGTGTCCTAATAATGCGTTAACTAGAAATATGTAATATAAATGACAAATGAGTTATAGCCGAAAACAAAAAATCCAAAATTTTAATTTTTTTTTAGTTTATTCAGAAACTAAACAAGATAGTTCTAATTTCTCTTCAGAGTATTTAAGGCATAAAATTTCAAACTTTTCTCTAATTTAACCATCGTCGTATCTCTTCAAATAAGCGAGATTCCCATAAATAACACGCAATTTGATACATCCTGTATGATCGATTTTTAAGATGGATTTTTGGATTCCATTATTAAATGTTTTCGATCATTTATCTAAAATAAATTTTAGCCTATTATCGAAAACCGATTTTGAAATTTAAAGTTCCAGTCCTGGTATTTAGTATAATAATGATATCTTCTGATGAAATTTCTACGCATGCTAATGATTAATTAAAATTTGCAGCTATGTCTTATCTTATTAGCTGCACAGATAACTAACATAGTGTAACTTTCTATGCTTTTCCTAACTTACTATGTTCTAGATGTTAATAATTTCAATAAGGTACCTTTTGTTAGCTACGTGCTAAGAATGTTTTAAAAACTATTTAAAACAATTAAAAATTTCATGTTCTGGTAATCCTTACAACTTCAACATTTTGGCAAATATCTAAATAATATGCTTTGTTTATAATTGCGTCGCTTTAATTTATACCATATAGTGGACGTTATTATCAGCATTTTGGAGTTTGTCCAATAGAACCTAAAATTATCAACCTACGAACGCATGGCAGATTGCCTAATTTTAACCATGACATCCATAATGTACCCAATGTCCACGTGCAGTCATTGAAAACAAGTTTCTTATACTATATTTATCTTTCACTTTAAAACAACAGTTGTATATTTAACTTCATACGTACTACCTTACCTATCCTATATGAATCGTGTACGTTACGTAATAGAAAACAAACAGGTCAACAAACTACGCATTTTTAAGATAAAGTCGAGGATACAGCTGTTGCGATATGACCGACTCGTTTCCTTTCTAACATTCATGGTTAAAATGAAATTTTGCTGAAGTAAACGTGTATGTTTTAAAATTCGTAAAAATAGAAAAGTTCCCTATTTAATTTTTTCAGTTTTTATCTTCGTCGACATCAAAATTAAACGTGTTATCTTTCCTCTAAATGGATATTACCATCATAAAATATTTATTGGAATACTTTTACTTGTATCTTATTACATTAAATGTTGCACTTCTCAAAGATTTTGTTTAGTTTTCAAATGTATCATATCATCATAATACACAAATTTTATTAAAGTCTGTTTTTTCCTAGTTTTTTGTGATATAATAATTATAATTTGTAAAGCAAAAAGTACAAGTAAGTCAGAAATATTAAATTTAGGGCTTAGGTTGTTTTTATCAAAAATTGTAAATTGTAGCAATTTTTCAACATTAAACACCAGCCAAAAATAAAATATTTTGAAAACAATTGGTTATTTTGAAAATTAAAAAGAAACTTATTAGAAGATGAACAGTCATTAATAGCGCAGCTGAAAATAACTTGATAAATTGACTACCAGACATCAAGCCAATTAATAGAGAGATATACAGTTGAATGACATTTTTAATGTTTCTTTTTTTCTTAAATGGGTCTAATATTTATCTACTAAAATTTCAAGATGCTTGTTTCGCGCATACACATTTCCTATTAACGCATATCTTACTATTGTTTTTGGAAGCAACGCATAAAAAGAATGTTTTCAAATTACTTTTTTGGCAAATTAAAATGAGTTGGGCATAAGTTTTGAACTGTGTTATAAGTAGGTTCTATACTATCACTTTTCAAATTAAAATTTAGATTCTGTTTTATTTTAATTTATTGTAAATAAAACAATTCTTAACTGCAACAGGTTTTGTATTTTAGCTTTATACGTATTTCAACGTGTTTACACGTCATTATCAAAAGCAAGATTAAAAGTAAACAGTTGGTGTTGCTATAGGAACAATAAATCTTCATAACGTGATCTTGGTTTTCTATATCTGTGTCCAGATGACTTGATTTCTCATTCCAAAACGTCTAATAACGGTAAGTTTAATAGATAAATTTGTTCATTCATTAAAGGTACAGATTTTAAATGTTTGTGAATTTCAAATGCTTCTAGTATATCCAACTTACATTTATCATCACAAAAATGTAAAAATTGTATAGTGTTATTAGATGTCATTGAATGATTGTGCTCTAATAAGTGTTTAGCGTAATTGGATTTATGGGGATGCTCATACTGTAACAACGTACGTGTTCCTTGTACCTAATATCAAAATTTCTAACTGTTTGTCCTATATAAACGAAATTACAGTGCGAACAATTTAATGTGTAGATGCCTGATTTTAGTAAATTTTCTGTTTTTTAACATTAAACAAAGTGTTTAAAATGTCTTTTGTTGTTTTAAAAGTTATTTATATTTATTTGTTTTGTTTATAGTTTTGCCATTTTTTTCTGAAAATTTTCTGAATAGCTAATTTATTATTTTTCTCTTTAATTAGTGTATCAATAAGTTGAGTATTATAACCATTATTGTATGCAATTTGTTTAATAATCTAAACTTCTCTATTATAACTAATTTCACCTAAAGGAACCGTTAAAGCCCTATGCATCGTGGACCTCTATGCTGCTAATTTATGTGTTTTATGATGACAAGCGTCGTGTGGTATTGTAATGTCTGTTTGTGTAGGTTTTCTATAAACAGAATATTCAAGTTTATCATTTGAATTTATTTTTCTTTAAATCTAAAAAATTAATAGACCTATTTTGTTCAGTTTCTAGTGTAAATGTTATTTTTGGGTGCAAGCTGTTAATAAAAATCAAAATATTGATTAACTCAAATAAACTATCAAAACATGCTAAAATGTCATCAACATAACGAAACCAAAATATAACTTTCTCAATGTAAAATAACTTTTAAAACAACATTTTAAACACTTTGTTTAATGCTAAAGAAAAAATAGATAATTTACTAAAATCAGGCATCTACAAATTAAATTGCTCGCACTGTAATTCGGTTTATATAGGACAAACAATTAGAAATTTTGATATTAGGTACAAGGAACACGTCCGTTGTTATAAGTATAAACACCCCCGTAAATCCAATTACGTTAAACACTTATTAGAACACAATCATTCAATGACATCTAATACCACTACAAAAATTTTACACTTTTGTGATGACAAACAAAGTTGGATATACTAGAAGCATTTGAAATTCATAAACATTTAAAATCTGTACCTTTAATGAATGAACAAATTGATCTCTTAAATTCACCCTTATATTGGACGTTTTGGAATCTGGGTCATCTGGGCGCAGATATAGAAAACCAAGATCAAGTTATGAAGATTTATTGTTCCTATAGCAACACCAACTGTTTGCTTTAATCTTGCTTTTGAGCTAAAATACAAAACTTGTTGAAGTTAAGAATTATTTTATTTACAATAAATTAAAATGAACTTCAACGAAGTAAAGCTCGAACTTATAAATAATCTGTTTTATTTGCTAATTGATACAATAGAACTTTATTTTAAATCATGTACGGTATGTACGTCATATATTAACACATGTGGACACATTTGATATTCGGATTATAATAATTGTAATAATGAGAAAGGGAAACGCTTAAAGTTATGCCTCTGGTTAGCACCTATAAACATCTTATTTCGTTGGATTAGGTACTAAAATTGTATAATGTTCACCTCCACTTGTTATCTTTTACAGGTCTGGCATGGTGGAAAGGAGCAAGGAAATGATTGATCATTTACTAAAATTAAAAGTCGGGAAACATCCAATTGTGTGGGTAGGACATTCCAAAGGAGGGCTGTATGTTAAGCAAATAATTACTTATGGTAAATATATACTGCACTTTTCACTAAATATACTTAAATTATGTACATAATAACTACTACATACGCGATTTACAAATAACGCTGAATATATTATATCTTTTAAGCTTGGGAAAACAAAGAAGAAGCTCTAAGGAATTTGTATATACAAAGCAAAGCCATAATGTTTTATAGTGTTCCACATAGAGGATCATCGTTGGCAGATTTTACACTGCCTTTTCTTAGAAGAAGCCTTGAACTTCTTGAAGTGCAGAGAAGTGAGTTTAAATTGCATATAAAGCATATAGACAAGCCAATATTGTTATTATTTTAGATTGCCGATTTGTTACAAACCTGCATAAGCAGTTCTTAAAAATGCTGGAGGACAGCTCATTTCCACCAGAAATATTCAGTTTTATCGAAACATCTGTAACATTTATGTCTTTTATATTTTTAAGAATAGTAGCTTTTGATTCTGCAGGTAAGGATATTTTGCTTTTTTTTACATATTATACATAAAATGCATTTGCAACTTTCTTGCATGATTGCAATACATTCCCATACATCCAGTGTGGGAATGTATTGCAATCATGAAAAAACACACTTTAAGATTTTGAAGGGAATGAATGTTGTTGGACCCCCAGGAATCCTAAAATGTTTAAAAAAATGTCGGTCTGTGTGCACATAGGTATAGGTACCTATAAGTAACACTCGATATTTCAAGAACTACTGGGAAATTTGAAATTTTTAGGTACAACAGAAGATTATGGGCGCAAAAATTTTAGAAAGGATCTGCTAGCAAGGATTCTGTTACGTAATAACATGTGGCTATTGTAACACCGAATTTATTCCCAATCTGCTAACTCATTTATAAGTAACAAGGCGTTAAAAGAAAAATTTTCAAATAATCATAGCACCGCCACAAAAAACCTTGGATTTAAGCTAAACTCTTGCATCAGATCCCGACTAGATATTCACAAAACTTAATTTCTGAAAAAATGCTACCAGAAAAACATATCCCACCTCCGGTTTCGGATTTTTTTAAAAGCTTATTTTGTTGGTGAATTTTGGATATAGATGCAGTTATATGTATTTAGGAGTGCTACACATCCCCCCCTGCTCCATTTTCTTGCCTACAATATTTTTCATTAATCTAAGTATACCTAGAATGATCAACTTAAATATTTTTTATTTTTGGTGACCTAATCCGAGGCTAAACTTAAAAAAATTAAAAAAAATAGTAGGTCCTTTTAAAAATTTATATCTAACCGTTTGGCTAAGTCTAAATAACTTTCCTGTATAAGTTTTTTTCTATCAACAAACAAGGGTACTTTGCTCATGTTTTCAGCATTCAATTGTTTAAACATTTATGCATGTTTATTTCAACAGTAACATTATCAAATACAAAGGTGCCTTTTTCTGTGCCGTTATTTAAGAACACCCTCTAAATTATAACAATTTGAGATAAAATTAACGTTCAATAGAACTAGCAACATTTAAAAATTTAACCACTTTTATTTAAAAAAATTAGTTTTATATAATATTTTGTCTGAAATTTGTTGAAATATGATTTCTACAAATAAGCCGCCACTTTGAACACGGCTACAATTTTGGATTAGCGCTTTTCGATAGTAGATGCTGGTAATGTCCCACATACCAAAATTCAGCTTTTGTGTAAAATTCCCTGTGTAGCTGCCTTGTTATTGTTTTGTGATATTTTGCCTGTTTTTGCTTAACGTATAGCTTTAAATGTTTTTGGCGTTTTTCTCGAAAATTTTGTTAGATAAGATTATACAAGTTTTATATAATTAAAAAGAGAAAATAATTCTCTAGTCAATGAGCGCACAAAATGGTTAGAGCAATGTTTAAACAAATGACGATCACATTACAGCATTGCTCAACATTTATTTTGAAAATGGTAGGTAATGGAAAAAGGTTCGAACGTATTTTTTGGTAAAACCAAATTTTACACAACCAGAATCATTGTTCCATAATTTTAAAACACCCTGTATGTCTAAATATGTTATTAGGTGCTCCAAAAGAAAGTGTCACATTATGAAAGTTGTAACTTGCTCATTGGAAATGTTTTTATTAATTCATTGAGAAGCAGAATTGGTTTTAATTCCAAAACATGCAGCAAATTTAAAATAAAGTAAACATTTTTCAACGGTAAATTAACATTTAATTTCACAGCAAATATAAAATTCAATTCATTTTAACTAAATTGTTAAATATAATTTTTCTTCTTATTTTTAGTCATGTCATACCTTAACATTTCTTAATATATTTCACCCTTAATACATTTTCTGAAAGCTATTGGTATTTTTCCGCTTATTTGGTAATAAAACAAATTGTGCATCATTGTGAATGAGAAGGTATATTTAATACATATTTTTATGATAATTTATTTATTGAAAGTTGCAAACAGTTAGGAAATGTAGAAACAATTTGTCATATAAAAATATGCCAAAACTTTCATAAATATATGTTACAGATCCGGGAATAGGATCCAAATGGGGAGTGCCTTTAGATCATCGGGAAATATGCAAGCCATCAAGTAGGAATTGTTTCCTATATCGAGAACTAGTTCATTTAATAGAAAAAGTAATCTATAATGCAAGAAGAAGAAGTTGAAATGTTTAGTAGTAATAATAATAGTAAATTATAAAATGCTTTAACCAAAGTAATACCTACAGCATTAATAGGTAAATAGACAAATTGAACATATTATAATTACAATTTTGTAGAAACATGTGATATAGATTTAAGAAACAACCTAAGCAAATTAAAATCATCTTTGTGTTCCCATATTTATACAACTTGAGCTCTGACATTATTTATTACATGTTAATTTCTTTAAATAGCATCTCTCTAATCATGTAACTATTTAAATGTGATATGACAAAAAAGTAAATGTAAAGAATACTTAAATACAGTATCTATGTGAAGGTGGATTTACAATATCTGCAATATACATGAATTGAAATTTTATCAAAGCTCAAACATTTGACAGGGGTCTACGAAAAGAATTATGTCATATTTGAATTTACATTTTCTTACACTAAAAGTATTTTAAGAAATAATGAAAGTAATTAAGTGATACCGAAGAAAGTTATATAAATACATATATATCTAGGTATATATTTTTGTAATGATACATGGAAAATGTGATTGCCAAATTAACCTTAATTGAAGGAGAAGTGATAATGTTAGTGTAAGATTTTATGCTCACAACTGTTCTCGTATAAATAAGAAATTCGTCAGTCATGAATAATTAAAATACTTAGCTCTAGTGGTGGATTTAAGAAAAAGACCCTATCAGCAAAACAGAAGAAGGGTTTGATTGTGGGAACCTTTGGTTGATAATTTTGAAAAATTGAGAACAAAATAATAGACAGCTACAACTTATCGAACGTACTGATCAAAAACACATATAATTTTTTGTTTGCTTCCAAAAGAATGTTTTTTTTGTTGTTTTCAAAACACAAAAAATAAATAGATATCTTTACAAACACCAACGAAGAAGTTAAGACAAATTATCTGAATCAGTATAATGTTTTAAAAATTAAATTTTCTCACCCTAAATATTAAAATTTACAATAGAGTGTCACTCTAACTGCCGGAAGCACTGAAATATCTCATTTACTTATATATTTAAAATAGTCATGGCGAATTTGTGTTTAATAAGCACACCTAAGATAAATACATCGACAAAATTTAAAAAAACAAACTTCATTCGAAAAATTCAAAGTATCTACTAAATGATCAATAGTTCAGTAAATGCAGTGTATATTTTGTAGTGTGATAAAAACTCAAATCAATTTACTTCTTCTCTTTATAGTTCAATAAAAACAACTAAAAGTTAGTCTAAGGTTACCAATAACTATATAGACTCTACCTGCTGTAAAATCTAAAATCCATAGAATACAAAACGATCTATTTTCGTGCTGTAAAAAAGATATTGTAAGTTACAATTTTACTTGAGGGATGCAGGCTAAATTTATGTAAATGTATTGCTTACTTCTGTGTTAATCACAAAGAAAAGCAGAATTATTACTGCCTGAACAGCAGATTAATTACTTGGATAGTTATAGGTGCACTGGGGTCAGTCCAAATCAACTCACTCAAATAACCAGGCCTTACCACTCATAATGTCTGTTCTTATTATGTTATTTGTATATTTAATTAAAATATTTAAAAGATTGGTAGGAAATATACAACCAAAGACCAAGGGTAGCATAACTCGCCTTCGGAGCCTTACCGGTGTATTAAATCCGTCATGCTTTGCTCCTAATTGTTTACGTTTTGAATGCAGATGGTTTTGCCTTTTTGATGCGTAATAGAAAATTGGCTAATGATTATAAAAATGCAATAATTGATCTCATTACCAAGAATGCTCTTAATACTAAAATAATCAAAATATAGAACATTTTACTTATTTCTACTGTTGACTTATAAAAATAGTAGAGGTATACATTAAAATTCTTTATCGGCCGTCAGGACAGATAAAGTAAAAACAGTAGTACAATTTCATATACAGGGTGTTCCAAAGTTACAAAGTTGTTTGATAAAACCTTTGTTAATTAAGTTTTCCAAAACGATATTGTACACATGAGATACTTTTTACGACAGTTTTTGCACATTCTAAAATTATTTTCGTTTATACAGGGTGTTCTACATGTAAGGGGCATAACAAACTAATTTTTTTTTCATTGAACAATCTGCAATTTATTGCATATTATTATTGACCGTTTGATTGCCTCTCTAAATTCCGTTGTTAGTGTTGCCAAGTTATTACACTTTTTTGAAAAATTTGACATTTGGTAAAACCTGCACAAACTGTAGTGTTTCTACAGATTAAACAACATTTTTCAGCTAAATATTAGTCAATACCGTGTACTATTTCCTAGATCTTTTAAAGTTGATAAATTTGGTTATATAGAGTGTTTGTTGCAACTGTGCAAATACAAATCTGATGTGTCATAACTCGATTGTTTTTAAATAGAACACCCTGTATATTTTTATATAGCTGGATAAAGCTTTTCACGCATTTTAAATTTTATTAAATACCTAATCATTATACTTAAATCCAACGATTTTTTGGAAAAATGACATTCTAAGTATAAAATTTAAAATGTGGGACGGGAAATTAGGCAAACACTTCAAAATTTATAAAAAACAAATTTCTTATACGAAGTGAAACATTATTCGCAGTAGTTTCGTGCAAAAACAACAAACAAATGGGTGTCAATGCCTCCTGAAGTCTGGATTTCTAGAAGTTATGTTTTGAAAACCGTTGAATTTAGGTAAAACGGTTGTTTAATAAAACTTATATAAAGCGCAAAAAGCTCTATCCAACTGTGCAGGGAGTTCTATTTAAAAAATCGAGTTATAGTACATTAGAGTTGTAGGTTGTTTTACCGTTGCAACAAACACCCTGTATAACCAAAATCCTTTTAAAATATCTGGGGAATAGTAAATGGTGCGCCAGAGTGGCCGAGTGGTTAGGGCACTTCGCTGCTATGCGGAAGGTCTGGGGTTCAAACCCGAAGACTGGATGCCTGGCGGGCGGCCTACCCAGTCGCTTTTTAAAAATTGGGAACCAAACCCCTCGAGGGGTGAGGGAAGTAAGGCAGCCGTCTAAGGCGTGGTGCTTACCACACCACCCCGTACTTCATATAAGAAGTGCGAGACGGCTGGGTATCGGAAGCGATGGTACGGTGGCCCTGACCCACTGCATTGCAGGCCAAACTCCTCATTGGACTGAATTCTGGTTTGGAGTTGGGAGTGTGAGTTACCCACGCGCACTTAGGCCACAATAGGTGGGCCCATTGTACTACCTCCCCAGCAGCTTTCCACATTGGACATCACCCAAGCCATCCAACCTTTTGGATGTACTTGAGGACATCCGCAATTGGAGTGTTGCTGATTTCGGCCATTGGAGTGTAGTGCCACCGAAAAAGAAAAAAAAAAGTAAATGGTATTGATTAACACTTAAGCAAAAATTTTTTTTTAAATCTCTGGAAACATGGCTTGAGCAGATTTTATCAGTGACATCTGCAAATGTAAAATTTTTCGAAAAAAGTAAAATAAATTTGCAACACCCTAACGGAATTTAAAAAAAAACGATATTCATAGAGACAATTAAACCTGCCAATAAGAATTATCAAAAATATACGGTATGGCCCTCTAATACGGAACGTTCTGTATAAACCAAAATAAATTTTGGATTGTGCGCAAATTGTCAAGTAGCCCATGTGTACAATATCTTTTTGATAACTTAATTAACAAAGGATTATTAAAGAATTTCGCATCGTTGGAACAAACAAAAAGTAGCAAAACATTGCAATGTTAGATAAAAACTGAAAAATATAAAAATTGATTTAAACTTTTCTGCAAATACTTCTGTATTTTCTGATTCGAATAATATGTGCTCTTACTTTTGACGAATTTCTAATACGAAAAATCCTCACACAAAGTAGTATTTATTAGATGGCACCAGTAAAACTTCGTACTTTTGTCGTTTTGGCAGAAAATAATTTTGTTCTTGGTTTTTATTCAACAATTTAATCTTTAAATCTTTAGGCTGCTAAGGAACATTTTTTTAGAGTAGTTATGATGCCAACTGCCCCTAAAACAAAACTTAAATCTTCTGCTACTATCTGATACTTTTCTCATACCTGTTTTCCACGCACATGAAAATGTGCCTGTGAAGCAGTGATATAGTGTTTTCGATGTGTTTAATTTGCCAATGAAGGCATATCATGTATGTGAAAACTCCCATGTTAGGTATTCTAAAATTTGTTCAGTTTCAATTTTAATTTGCCTTGTCATATTATAGGTCTTGTTATAACAAATAATAGCAGTATTAGTTGTTAAGTTTAAAATATTTTATTATTAATAAATATTACAAGTTACAATTATGATCGTTTTTGTTCTTATTACTACACACTATATTAAACAAATGTTTATTCCAATTATGGTAATCAAATATGAAAGTGCATTTTAACTAGACAATAAATTAAAAAATAAAACTAAATGAGTAGTATATTCTTTGAGGCTTGCGGTTTCTCGAACATATAAATAAATATAAATAAAATACATTAAGATCAAATCCTTGTCCGCCCCAAGGTATAAATAAGCTAAGACACGGCCCTGTTTAGGCAGGCAGGGTCTACGAACAAATATTGCTCAGACTTCTAGAGCAAATGCTTGTAAAGGCAGACAAGCTACAGGTCGGTCCTTACCTGATTATTCTGGGTGTAGTTCCCAAATGACGACACGGTCTAAGCCGAAACTAAATTGTAATATTGAACGAGTAGTGCCAAAATCTGAAATTCAAAAAAATTGATGGCTTGCTGTCCACTTTAAGCAATAATCCCTAATAAAGCGTTTTCGGGTTTTCAACCTGTTTTTGAGTTTTTGTACCAATGCCTATGGGAACCATGAGAAAACGGCGACAGTCTTAGAAACTACAGAAAGCAGATGTTCTAGAATAATATGCAGAACGCGGATTTTAAGCATATTGCTTATGCACTGTTACTGTAAGCAAATGACTATCCTTTTGTATCTCCACGATTCATGAAAAATGTAATCATTTAACACCACTTTTATTTTGCTTATTTTCAATATTTTGCTGGTTATTTTGGTCCGTAAACCGCTTTTATGCGCTTATTTTAGCTTTTATACAGCTAGTTGGTGCTTTTTTTTATATAAAGAATTTAACATTTGCAATTTTTAGTTTGGAAAATCTAATTTTAAAGCATTAATTAATTTACTGTTTTTCGGTATAAACGACTCCCTTGATAATTTACCGTCTGTTTACACCACATTCTACAAATCCCCTGCTAGACCAAACCAACATGGCTCGGAGAAACAAATACTGCGCTTGTAATTGTTGGGGAATCACCAAGTTCTGTGTTTCATCGAAAGCCATCACACACAATAGTATACCGTCTAGTTGGCGTAAAGATTTTCCTGAATTGGTTATTGAAATTATCAAAATATTTTGCAGAAGCTGCATGAAAACCGTAAGTTGCGCCTATTAAAATTTGATTTAAAAAAATGTCTGTCGTTCTCCCATGATATGCTTCAGTTAAATTTTTGATAAAAATATGGTTTGAACGGCAAGGACATTTATATCGAAGCATTTCTTGTTAATTACAATTTTCTAAAAAGTTGATGATGATTATTCTCTCCATTGCAATGGATCATCATCAGGTCAATTTTTTTAATAAGCGTCGTGTCGTATTAATTTTTATCATTTAGTAGATAATGGATCATTTTTTTAAATATAACTATTCAAATTTAAAAAAGCATAACGTGTTTTATGTGGTTGAAATAATCATAAAATTATTTATTAGATGACATGAAAATCTAACAAGGCGGCAGAACTGTAACAAATCTTTTTAAAAAGTATCTTAAATTATAAATACAAGATAGGTTACCTTTCCAAAAACAATTTAAATACAAGATACTTTTGTTAACTTAAAATGATTTATATACAAGATACTAAAATGATTTAAATAAATTGAAATGATTCAGATATGAATGAACCTGACAGCGAATCGCTAAACTAATATAAAAATCACTCTGAAAAAATTTAGATATGCATGTAGAAGATAATGATTTAGATCATTTGGAAACAATTTAAATAATTTTTTATTCTGAGCTAAAAAACGAGTTCCGCTAATTCAAACTTCTTTATAGATTATCAAACAGCATCAAATTTAGCAATTTTGCCAAATTCAAACCTACCTTCTAGCTCTTATAGTAAACTAGATCTTCATAGTGTGCCTCGAAAACAAATCACCCTGTATATTATTATTAATAAAACAGTATTATAAAAGAAGTATATTATTGGTTTTATTTCTTTTAAAATGTTATTAAATACCTGTTAAAGTTATTATTTTCTTTATAACATATAAACTTCAATGAAGTCAAGCTCCAACTTATTAATAAATATTGAACAGCATTTTACTCCATAAAACTGGGTTTTTGCACTTTAAGCCGAAATTTATTATAGGTATTGTGTAATCTGCTGTGTCCTGTCTTTAAGAACGGAAAATCCTCATAGCTGTGCGATTACAAAACAAAATAATGCATTAAATAGAAGTAATTTCAGTTTTGAAAGGTGAGAATTATACAAACTGGTATCGAAAATTAAATTAAATTTGCAAAACATTTTTTCAATAATTTCTAAACCTAAATTTTGTGTGAAACATTTAAATACAAAATTTTAAAAAATATTTAAGAGCAGTAACAATGAAACTATTATATTAATTTTATAAATACGCAGTAACTTCTCCCGTTTTTCATTCAATCCCTGCTAACTTTTTTTAGTTGATAATTTAAATTCATTGTTTTAAATTAAAAAAAAATTAATATAACACCAAATTATAGTAAAAACTGCAAAGAAAATGGTGTTGCATTTATATTATTCAAGTAACAATTCAATTAGTGGAGGATTCTTTTACAGTAATTTTGTAAGGATACTTCATGCACAGAAACACCATACATCATGCCGCTGTGACGTCAGAGCTTGCTCAGATATTACTAGGCTCTTTAGGGTGTAGGAAAAACATTGCATTTGGCCGCACGTGGTTGTATATCTTTACATTGGTTTTGTCGTGTATTTTCTAAATTTTATAGTGTATTATTATATGAGCGATTATGACAGCCATTATTCACGAAGATGATGTTTGAGCCCTTTAGCCGTAGGTGAGTGGCGCAAATCATCCGAGTGAATAATGGCCATAATCGCGAATGTGATACTATGCTTTTTCTACACCTATTAAATAAATAAATTAGACTCGTTTTAGTCGTTGAATTATTGGTTTGCACAGATTGTAAAACTTAAACAAGCAATATGGCAATACACTTGGCTGTCACGCGAGTCGATTGTCAGCCGCAGAAAGAGTTGATCGCGGGTGATTTAAAATATCATCAAATCAGCGAAACAGTGATTTTTGAATTTGTATTTGTGATTGGTCGGATACAGTGAATTATGAATCCATAATTCACTACAGTGAATTATAGGTACGATTTTTTATGAAAAAAATGCTAATAATTGTCATATAATTAAATAGGTGTAGAAAAGAGTGTTTTTTGTGTATATTTGGTAAAACCAATTGTGTGAATTAGAGTTTAAAACCTCTATGGTGCAAATTCAGTGTAAAGAAGTGGCAATTTGAAGTTTATCTAAGAAAAAACAAAATTAAAAGTGAACCTGTTTTACAATTCCAACTGAACACAGCCGATTAGAGCTTATATTTTCGATCATTAGGTTATGTTACAATGGTTATCACAGTTTACTTAACGTCTATTAATGATTTTATCAAAATTTCACCCACTAGGAAGATGTGAAAACTAATAAACACTATATATAAACTGCTATGCTGCATAGGCTGAAACTCCATTTTTACCCTACAGACTAGTGCTGACAACTACCGTTTAATCACGTGATGTACAAGGTTGTGCTACTGCTATCAGCAACGTATTTCTTAAACTATGCAGTTCCATTTAAATAGCATTGGCAGATCAGTTTAAAATATTTTATTAGCAATAAATAATTACAAGTTGTAATGATGCCCATTATTAATTTTAATCAACAGGGTTACTGTGCTTAGCTTACTAAATGAAAAGTATAATATTGTTTATCAATTACTTCAACAATTATTTTCTCTTGTTATGTGTATGAATTATACATCAGTGGTAGGTTCAAGAACAGCATCGCTGTAAGCAAGGTCCCAGTAATGTTCAACTTTATGCTTTTTGAAATATTCACGAGCCAGTTTTTCTGTCGGGCAAACTTTAAATTTTACTTCTCCAAAATTTCGTTGCTTACTAGTGCCTTCCCACACTAGAACACATTTGTTGGGTACCTCATTACCATCTGGATCTTTTACAACATCTTCTTCCCATTTAATTCTATGCAACATTAATCTGCAACAGACTGAATAGTTAGCTTTCAAAACAGAATATGTAATAATAAAGTACCTTTTATATTTTTTTTGTTGCTTCAACCCGCCTTCTATAACAACAACACAGCAGTCAGGATAAAGAACAACACAGCCTGTCATAAATAACTGCTTTGCATTTGTTTCAATTTTGAATTTTTTTGATGCAAGTTCATGTAAATCTCTAATTCGGAAAAGAGACACATGTACACCTAAAGTGGTATCTTCCTTAATTTTTTTAATTTTTTTCTGTCGTTTTTGTTCAGCTGTTAATTGTCTTGCAGCATTCGCTTCTTCATGGGCTTTTTGACGTTTGGCCATTTGTTCCCTGACATGTGCTTCTATTTTAGTAGGATCTTGCACTGCCTCTGTACCTAACACTCTCATAAGATTTGATATGCGCAATTTTGGTTCTGGTGGGGCCTCTAGACCTAAACGAATTTTTTCTTGCTCCTCCTTCCACATTTCTCGTCTATTTTGACGACGAAGTTTCTTGCGTTCCTTTTTAGTTAAAAACACTGGCATATAAATTGGTTTTAGAGGATCAGCTGGAAAAAAGAACAGTATTACGTAATGTAAAAACCAGGGACGCGAACAGAAAAAAATAATGTTTCGGTTTTTGGTTGTTTCAAATTTTTTAAATTTAGTTATGGTTTACTGCTACCTACTAAAAATTTTGGTTTCTTACTTCTCTACAAAATTATGAGGTAAAAATTATGCTATACATTTATTAAAAATGTTGAAGTTATCAGGTAACACAGGCGCCAATAAAAAATTTTGTTTTTGTGGAATTGTAGAAAAACCTGCTGCTGTAAATCAAAAATAAATTAGCTCGGTTTTTGGCTTTTTTCATAGAACAGACTAAGTCGTATACTTTTGGTGAAATCTGCCTTTTCAGGAAATGCCAAGACAGATCCTGAAATAAAAGAATTTTTCTGAATTATTTACAAAAAACTGTCTTTCAACAATAACCCAGAAACCCTGAAAACATGACATTGTTTTATGTAAGTCATGAAAAGTGACCATGCCTGGGCCTTTCATGAAATGCCCCATTATACTATCTGCTTATGGATATACCACAGTGACTAGCCGGCTGGTGCCTGCTGGCAACATTTTACCGGTATACCGTTATGGGATAACACGGAGTGTAGTTTACCGCGATTTAAATTTGGCCAGCGGATGACGTGTTGTTTACGTATGTGTTCCATATTTTAGCATCGACTATCAACACACGCCGGCGCCGTGGCTCAGTGGTAGAATGCGTGTACAGCGTTGTGAGGCGTATGTTGGTAGAGAATTTGAATTCTGTAGGAGTAAAATTATAAAAATTTAATTTACTACTTTTTGAAAATGGGGTACATAAGTTATCATTATTTTTTTTAATGTTGTGTAAATGTTGCCATGCTACTGTTTATGTTCCCTGAAATTTTTAGCGATAGCGACAGCGCAGCAACGTGCACACTGTCTGACCACATTCCACAAAATTAGTAATTGGGAGTAAAAATGAAAAATGTATCCTGCTGGTAAAGTATCCATATTATGTTATACGATAAAGTCATACCGACAAAAACTTGGCATACTTGTTTATGCCAGTGGGAAACATTAACAACTCTAATCATTATTTTGACTACAACCCTAAGGCTCAACCAAAACGGCCAAACGTGTGGAATGCAAACAAGGGCGTCGTTAGGATAAGAAAACTAGGGAGGGGGAAGCGCACCAGACTTTGTAGACAGAATAAGTGGTAAATTTCAATATACCAAGAAAACAAAAAGATTTTGAAGCTGTTAGTACTAGATTAGCCTCTCCATAAAAATTTTTAACATATTCTAATTATTTGTAATTTATGGCAATAAGTAAAAATTTGCTGTTGCCTTTTAAAGAGACTTTATGTACTATTCTGTACGTCCTTAGTAAAACCGACAGAAGTAAAACGTATTTAATCAATATTTTCTTACTTGGACATCTCATTTGTGTCGGATGCTCCACCAACGTATTAATAACAAAATCTTTAATGGCTATTTTACTATCTCGCATAGTGTCAAGATTATCTTCTAAAATAACAGAATCCCACCATTCCATTAATGGAATATCATCGCTGGCACCTTCAGACTTCGCAATAAGAGCTAATTTGGTTGCAGATGATATTCCTGTCTTTTTGGCTATTTGTGAAATTTCATTTTGCAATTTCTCCAATTGAGCCTGTAATTTAATTTAAAGATTAAATTGCATTACAAAGGCAAAAACTACCACTACAACTTTAATTTTAATACAAAATAGTGTAACAAGATAATATACAGACCTTCATCCGTAACCTTTCAGCCATTTGTTGAAACTTTCCGGGTTCATGAAACCTTAAGTTTCGTTTATTTCTCACTGCAGGTTTAACTCCAATACGACTATCGTAAAATCTAGTTTCAGCATTGTCTTCGTAAATTTTATCGTTCAATTGGGCTTTAAATTCCTGTCTCTTCTTTGCCCTGATGTTGGCTTTAAGAGTTGGGGCAATATGCGTTAGTTGAACAGCTTTGCCAGTTTTATCGACAGTTCTGCCCTCTTCATCCAAAATTAGTGGTGTAGGTTTTTCAGGGGCTGGAGGCATATGAATAATAACATTTCCTAAGATACCAGTCGAAAGTTTATTTTTAATTTGGGCTTGAAGTTGAGCAATTTTCCTTGCCTTGTCTGCATCCCCTCTATTTAGCAAACCCATTGGAATACCATATATACTTGGTGGAGGTATCGGCCCTGGTGGCGGTAAAGTATTGTTTGTTTTGCTTGGCAGTGCATCTAACGATCTCTTACGTTCTTCTATTTGTTTCTGTGCATTTTGCATCATCTCTTTAATTTTACTACTCGATAATTTACTCTTCTCTGTATCACGATCGCTTTCATGGTTGCGAGAGTTGGAGTTCTTGTTTCGTTTGGAATCTCGCTCCTTCTCACGCTCTCTAGATCTTGATCTTTTTCGTGACCTATGTGAAGAGCGTACATCGTCAACCAAATCAAATATTTTCTCTGAAAGCCTAGACGCTCTTTTGCTATCAACATAAGATGAAAGTTTATCAGTGGTTTTTCGTCTATCATAACCTGAATTTAAACAGTGAACTGCGGTACTGACCAGAGAAGAATCGCTATTACCCACCAGTTTATATACTGCCTTATCTATTGCTGGTTTTAGTTCGTCTACTTCTTTTCTACTAAGGTAAGACATTTTTAAAATATAACTTGATGTTTTCAACGCAACAGCTACGTTACTTCGTCTGTCGAAAATAGGTTAGATCATGCGCATTCCAATATCAATGCCGCCAACTACTTTTGGCTGCATTGAATGAATCCTAAGCGAATTTTTGCGGATCCCACTCAATATAGCATAGAGCCATATACTGTGATGAAGCTAAAGTTGATGTGGCTACCGGTTTACCGTATATTTGCAAGGTATTAGAATCGACGTGCCGTGTCTTGAAAGTCTTACGACTGAATTCAGTGGCGCAGACAGCTTCTGCAAATAAATTCGGTTGTTTGATAATCGTGATTTTATAACTTTTGTAGCTGTGTTTTTTATTTTATTTTTATTATCCTACAATAATATTAATAATATGGTAACCAAGGCATGAACAGAAAATACATCTTTACGGTACTAGTAATGTAACGAATTACTTTATGGTATTCGTACCGTATGTTCAATAAATATAGGTACATAAGGGTTGGCCATGGAAAATTAAATTACTGTTTTTGCATGCTTTAGAATTTAACTGTCGTCACTCTGTCAGTGTCACCACAAATGACAAGCCACGAAACATATACTTAGCTTTCCTAACAATTTCAAGTGATATTATGTTCTGTTTGTTTAAATTCTAAAGCACGCAGACAGATATTTTATTTTCCAGGACCAAAACCCTTATGTATTTTTTATTTAAACACACGGTATTATAAAATAAACCTGTTTAGAAAACATACAATTAAAACTAAATTTTAAAAAAATAACCTTCATAATCGAAACCGCAGGTGGGGTGCCAATGCGAATTAGTCAACACTTTCCTGTATTAATATTGATAGTATTTGATGTTCCCGAATTACCCTGAATTATTGTAAGCTTTCATGATAGAGTATAGAGAATGGTGTGCTACAGCGCACAGTTAAAGAGCCACTGTGTGACGTCAAACCACGGCATATCAGAAAATAAATTGCTAAAATTATAAACAAGACAAATAAATATAAAGTATTTATTGTAAGTAAAACAATTCTTAATTTCAACATGTTTTTTTATTTTACACACAGACACAGATTTTTTAAAAAACACTTTTTTGGGTCCCAAAACGTATATTTCCGTTAAAATATCGATTCCGAAAATTTTCATGAAATCAAAGCTTCCCTCTATACCAAAGGTATGGAAAAGCAATATACCGAAGCTATGGAAAAGTAAAAATCTCTCTGGCAACCGCCATGAGGCCTTCATCACACTTAGAAAAAACCTAAAGGCCTTGAACAAAATAAAAACTTTCCTTTTTCAACATTTTTGGAAAATTTTGATTATTGTGATTTTTAAACAATTTTTGAAATTTTGGTAATAAAAATTTAAAAAAATTTTAAATTTCTTTTTATTTTTGAGTATCTTGGATATTTCGAAAATAGAAATTTAGAAATTGTAAATATATTCAAAATTTTTTTATTTTCTTAGAAGTTTGGAAAAAGTTTAACAATTCTGAAGATTTTTGAAAATTTTTGATTGGTTAAGACTTGTGTAAGTGTTGAAACCGAAACTAGTAAATTCTTAAAGAAACAAAAAATCGCTAGTAGGGCCAGTGGGAGGGTGATCGCGTGTGCACAGATCGGCTATTCGACATACGTAGAATACGAATCTAAGGTTCTTTTTCGAACGCGTCGATATTGAAGTAAGCACCCCTCCCCTCCTCTATTTTTTTAAGCAATCTCCCGGTTTTATGATATTTTGTGAATTGTGTTTTCTAGTTGCAACCAATGTTTATACACTGCGTCCATAAAGTACCCCTCCCCCAACTAACTTTTGAACGACTTGATATTTTTCTACAAAATTTGGAGTGCTGTAATGGGAAATTAAATACTATTTTTCAGACCATAATAAAATTTTGTATCATCCAAAATGGCGACTGGGCGCCATTTTGAATTTTTTTTAAATGGAAAGGGGGACGAGTGACACCTCATTGGAAAGGTCTTTTAGTTTTGCGTCTGATCCTAGAGTTTCAAAGAAAAATATTCAGCCCTAACAAAATGACTATGTTTGAAGATAAAGAAGTCTGTCTATATTAAAAAAAACTACGAATTAAAGCTCAAATTAATTAAATTAAGTGTTCGAAATGTTTACCATTCACTTCTTGGCACATAAAACGTCGGTTATGAAATTCCTGCCTTACATTTTCATAAGTTTCTGGAGTGATATTTCTGAAAACTTCTGTAATGCGTTGCTCCAGTTCTTCAATTGTTTCTGGACGGGTTCTGTACACTTTCGATTTCAGATATTCCCATAGAAAAAAATCTAAGGAAGTTAAATCTGGGGAGTGAGCCGGCTATTCTACAGGCCCCCGCCTACCAATCCATCTTCCAAGAAAATGTCCGTTGAGAATGTCAGAAACAGGCCTATAATAATGAGGCGGCGCACCGTCTTGTTGGAACACAACGTTTTCAATATTATTTCAAGCCACCTGAGATATTTCTGGGAAAATTTAGTAGTGCAAATGAATAAGAAGACCTTTTAAATGAGGTGTCACTCGACCCTGGATAAAAAAATCAAAACAATTTTGAATTGGGTGAGTCAATTTGTTTAAAATCCGCCATTTTGTTATGGCTGAATATTTTTCTTTGAAACTCTAGGATCAGTCGCAGACTTAAAAGACCTTTCAAATGAGGCGTCACTCGACCCCCCTTTCTATTTAAAAAAAATTTCAAAACGGCGCTCAGTCGCTATTTTGAATGATATAAAATTTAATTGTTGGCTAAAAAATAGTATTTAATTTGTCATTAAAGCACACCAAATATTGTGGTGAAATATCAAGTCATTCAAATGTTAGTTAGGGGGGGGGGGGTTACTTTATAGATAGACGGTATATTGAATTCTCAAAATAGATTTTCACGTCCAATACATCTATGGGTGATTTTATGGCGATTACTCAATTAAATTGTTCAGGTAAACAACCAAAAGAAAAGTTGTTTCTACTGTCCTTCCCCCTCTCATTTATTGAATCAGTCGGCGGGAGGCAGTGGGGGGGGGGATAGGGAGATCGCGTTTGCGCGGATCGGCTATTCGAGATGCGTAAAATAAGGTTCTTTTTCGAGTGCGACTATTTTGAAGTAGAGCACCCCTCCTCTGCCCCCTTTTTTCGCGTACCAACCTCATTTTCTCGCGGTTTCAGTGAAATTACCCATCTTTGGGCTTCTTATGTTACGGCGTTTGGACAGTGAATAGTATACAGATATAGACGCAGACACCGCTGCATTATCGGTCTCCAAAGGTCTGCTTATTAGAACAAATGTTTGCCATAAAAGTACCTTTCTTTTATGCATAACTCGACTATCGACCAGTAAGCCCAAAGCAAAAAAAGCTTCGCTGAATGAACGCATTTGCTCCAAATCCTGCGTGACGATCATAACACCACAGACAAGAGTGCTATAAATCGTGATGTGACTTACAGAATGCCCACTGAGGCGTAGTTTTGATTTGACTTGTTATTTTTATGCGCATGTCTGAGTATAGTTCGCGGCACTTGAATTTCACAAGCATGGTCTTTTAACCATCCGTTACTATCTTTCATAAAAATGTTTAAAAAGGAAAAGATTTTATTAGTAATTACTGCCAATTTAATCTAGATTTTCAACTTGAAAAATTCCACCACATCTTTAGCAGCTTTTGTATTTAAGAAGTCATGACCATTCCGATCATATCTTTGTAAGAAATTGTAATAACTTTAGTATACCTAGTCATACCACAAATAAGAAATCTTCCTTTGCCTATTGGGCTGCAAATTTGTGTAATCATATTGACAACCAAATTAAAAAGATAAGTCGTCTCATCCAGCCGTGTGATACCAATTTTTTAACAAGGGCTTCGCTCACAAACATTTGCATACAATACAATTTAACATATTTTTTTTTAAATACAGCACCCTGCTACACAAGGAACTAAACACCAGATAGATATTTCAACAGCAAAACTGTCATCATCAGTAGTAAACTGACACTCACTATCAGTTAACCACTGTTGATGACAGCTTGGCTGTCAAAATACGTATCTGGTATTTAGTTACTTGTGTGGAAGGGTGCAGTTTCATAATTTGGAAATATTGGTTATAAAATAGGTTAAGAACTGTCAACTGTGCACTGCACCTGTGGTTATCAAACTCGTGATGTCAAATGATTAAAACTTGTTCTAGTGGTAATTCCAAGAAGAAAGTATACATTTTAATATTATTTTTTTAAATAATTTGTACCTAATATTTTTTTTAAAAGGGTTTATAAATCCCTAAAAATGAACAAGGGGCTCAGATGAGGCTCTCCAAGCCTCCTCCGGCACATTACACATTAAGCGTTACTTTTAGTTTTAATTTAATTTCTACTGGTTACAATTAAAATTCATTTAATTTGTTAAAATTAATTTAAGTAGCAGCTCTTTTTCTGAATGTAAATTTTTTTTGTAAAATCTTCAGGCAGTGAATAACAATGAAAGTTGAATCACTTGCCAGTTGTACATTTTTGCTGTCTAATAACTACATTTATTATTACTATTATGTTTACAACTTTTACACACTTATTTCACGAACTGCATTTGTAATAAATGCTACATTTACGAAAACAAAAATGCCAACACAATATCTTTTGCATATACCAATAAGACATAACAAACAAGTCTACTTTTTTCACTGAGCAATTTGCATATTTTTACTAATGTTTCCAGCACAAGTAGTGAAATAAACAAGTATACCTTGGTTCTGAAGTTCAAATGCGCGTTATCAACCAGAGTTAACAAAAGACGCTCCTATGTGGCAGAAAAAGAGGAAGCATTGAAAATGAGCAAACAATGTACCAACATAGGACATTCTGTAATCGCTGCACGATTTTTCTCTTCTGCGACAATACCTTCCTTTAGAGTATACAGGGTGTTAATTAAGTACGTAGACAAACTTTACAAGGTGATTTCTTGATTAATTCTAAGACAAAAAATCTATATAGAAGCATGGGACCTAAACGGCTTCGTTTTCAAGATACAGGATGTTGAAGTTTTTACAAAAAAATAATATTTTTAGAAAATCTGAAATATTTTTTTTTATTGCTATTTTCCAGTTTTGTCTCTGTATAGTATAGCGAGAAAGGTAAAAGGTCCTAGTTGATCTTAAGCTGCTGAAGCTTTTCTCTAATTTAACCAAATCTCTAGTTCTCGCCCTTTTCAAGATTCCCATGCCAAACACGATTTTTTGGACACACTGCATAAGAAACTGCCAAATAAAATACATAAGAAACTGAATGTTGAATAACGTTTAAGAAACACTGATGATGATAGTGATTTTGTTCACATGCATTTACTCTTTGTTGATGTACTGATTGTCCTGAGCGCCTAGTGGCATAACTACGAGGCTGCTTCAATTGAAATCCGGATTGTGACTGTAGGGAATGCAAATCGATTCTCTGTTGCAAATAATAGAAAAAACTATTTTAATTACTTAGTTAGGAGGCTGCGATGCCTTCGTTTACTGTATAAAACAATTGCATCAAGTAGTAGTTTGCTATAAGTCGCTAGAAAAATGCCACAGCAAAGAAAAGAAATGCTTTCTGTTATACGATTTTTAATTGCAGAAAGAGTAAATTCAACTAAAATTTATGAAAGAATGCTAAAAGTGTACGGACATAATATGCTCCACGCCCAAGACAAGCAAATCGGGTAGTGACCACAGAGAACGTCAAGACGGTAAATAGGCGTACTAAATTAGAAGAAATTGCCTCAACAATAAGAGTTAGCATTGGTTCATTGTTTGTAACGGTTTGAAATTTCATAAAGAATGCGCAAGGTGGGTCCCTAAGCATTTGACGCCGGAATTTATGCAAAAAAAGAATTTATGGGTGCAGTCTTTCTCAGACATTCTGAAAAAAAAGGAGATGCCCTCCTGAACAAGAGAGTGACTGGTGATGTATTCTGGGTACATCATTATCAATCTGCATACAGACAATCTAGTAAAGAACGGCGGCATACATTGTTAAAACCAAAAAAATTCGAAGTTGTATCAGCTAGAAAAATAATGTTAACCGTGTTTTGGGACAAGAAAGGAGTGATTATTGAAGAATACACGTGCAAAGGTAATACAGTCAACCGCACAACGTATTGTAGTCTGTTGGAAAATATACACTAAGGACAAAATGGCGTGGACTTTTGTCGAGAGGTGTTTTGCTCATCCTCATTGTGCAAAGATCACAAACGAAACTATTAAAAAAATCTTGGTTCTGTGAGTAATTTTGCAACCGCCGTATTTCCCAGATTTAGCCTCAAATGATTACCATCTCTTTGGGGGCACTAAAAAGGCAGCTTGCACTATCCGGATGACAATAGTAAAATGTGGCACGTTTCACAAAAAAAAAAGTTCTTCTCCGATGGAATTGACGGATTAGTTGACAGGTGAAACAGGTGTATCGAGAGGAAAAAATTTAGGAACATTAGAAATAATACATAAAGCGCCGAAAAAAAAGAAGGGCAGAACAAAAAGAAAATGGAAGCATCAACTATTGGAGAATAATATAACAAGTATGGAAATAAGTGATTGGAGAGATGATTGAAAGACAGAAGGCAATAGGGAAAAGTAGTGATAAAAGCAAACAACACAAAAAACTATAGATAAAATTTTTAAGGAATATAGGAAGTGAATCACTCTAAAAATAATAAAACTGAATTTTTTCAAGTTCAATGGGCCATGATTCCAAAGGAACTGATGCCAATTATTATTAAAATTCAACATATTCATATAAAAATAATATAGGATGTATTATATGTAGTAAAAAGAGTGGCTGTATGTCAGTGGTAAGCGCGTGGGCTACCAATGCAGCAGATCGGGTTCGACTCCCGGCCCAGTCGTTCTTCCTCGCAAGGCAACTGGAAACCAGCGAGGT
Source organism: Ctenicera cuprea (assembly GCA_958336395.1). Taxonomy (NCBI): domain Eukaryota; kingdom Metazoa; phylum Arthropoda; class Insecta; order Coleoptera; family Elateridae; genus Ctenicera; species Ctenicera cuprea. The sequence goes on from OY284490.1 coordinate 52,997,834, forward strand.
GGATTTTTCCCCAGGAAAACCTCTCTGGAGAAGAAGTGCATGCACTTCCTGTGATTCGGAGCCCACGTTAAACTGTAGGTCCCCTATGTCTGTCTGTGCAAACTATCTATCGCCGCTCACCAAACACGGATATAGGAGAGAGGTCGCCAATGCCCTGAATAAGGTATGGCACAAGAAGAAGATATGTAGTAAAGTTAAAATAATTAAAGTTACAGTTAATGTTATTCCATTTATTTCCAGATATTTGTACTTTTCTTACCTGTTAGTCCTACGTCAAGTTACGAGCTTGGCAACCAATGTAATTGGTAGTCCACCACATTTAACAGAATCATAACATAAAATTTGTGATTCACTAAAAAAAAACAAAATATCTTTTGTAATATGTTGTATTGTGACGTTGCAGTAAATGCTGTACTGAGTACAGACTTAATACATCTGAGATTACAAATTTAATAGAAATGAAATGACCTGAATGGAGGACACACACAACTACAGACAAAAAAGTTGTAAAAATACACTTACACAGCTGAAAATGATATTCTGAAATACTGCAAGTCCCAAAATTTATTTTATTACTCTTACAATTAAAACTTTCATTCCGACACCAAGATAGGAATTGCAGTCACACCATAATGCATTGAAAAGAAATGCTAAATCCATTCACATACAGACGCCCATATAAAATACATCACAACGGGATGTTAATCACTGTTACATATCATTATGAACGGATATTATTTTTAGGTATGTTATACAATTTATCTTCTATACAAAATTGATCCTAATAAAAGAGGGCAGCTCTCAGAATTTTTGAGCTGTTCTTGTGTCATAGCATAGTTCATCCAATATGGGGAGCTCGTCAGGCTGCATGACTTAATGCATTTTACAACCCAATAGGAACTTTACAAATGTTTATATTTCTACAAAACCTGGAACATAACACTGGCGCTCATAATAAATAAATATACGGAAGACATGCATTTAGTCATGCATCAGGTACCTACTGAAAATACGCACATAGTTGGAATACAGCATTGTATCAACATTATACAATAAAAAAAATTGGCAATACTAATACATTTTTTCTAAATTTGATGGTACTTTTCCTTCCCCGTTTAAAACAGCTTCTTGTTCCGATTTTGCACTATTGAAATTTGTTACTTTCAATTTACATTTACAGCTTTGACAAATACAAACACTATGTTTTAGGTAACCCATACATGTACTTTTATCTTTCTCTTACATACAGAAGAAGGAAGACTGTCAAAAAAAACTATTTAATATATATTGATGATATGATTGAAAACAAAATACAAGTTGCACTTTTTCAAATGTAAATAACCATGCTATACCAGCAACATGACAAATTACAAAGAAATTACAAACAATGTGTGCTTTTTACAAGGTATAAGAAATAAATCCATTTTTACTTGTTATATAATTTTAAGGAATAAGTGTATTAGCACCAATTTGAATCTTGATATGTTTGAACAAAAATAGCTTAGTTTTGATGGTACATTTTGCTACTCATGAGAACATGTTGGCAGTAAACAATTAAAAATCTAAAAATTTATTTAAAAAATGGATCTATCGCTACTGCTTTTTTAATTTGCAATGTGTAAATTATTGAAATCATCCTGGAAATGGTATCTTAACAAAAAAACTTTTTATCATATCAAATAAATAACCCTTGCACAATATTAAGGTCACATTAAAACTTTGAATATGCTTAGAAAAATAAACACATACTCCACATGGTCCTTGGTAATTTCAAACCGGTCTGATAAACTGGCCTGAAAAACCGGTCTGAAGAAACCAGTCTGAAAAAAAACGATGTAAAGATCGTGTCTGAAAACCGATCTCAATGCGTTAATTAAACCGGTTTTGACGTAATCACTATTCAATTCAGTAATTTTTCTTCATATGCCGATATAGGTTTAAAGTTCAAATGATAATAAATAAATAAAACAAAAAGTATAAGGTATAAGTGGGTATTTATTAAGATAGGTTTATTTTGAGCGGTTTTTTAATCAGATTTTTGCAGACCAGTTTTTTAGAAAATTCAGACAGTTTCCACACAAAAATTAACCGGATAACCGGTGAACTGTAACCAGTCGACAGCGCTAGTCCTTAGTATTAACAATAAAAAAATCAACAAAAAAAATCAATCAAAATTGAGGTATTGTTTCGTATTAAATCAAAACATAAAAATTTCTGATATTACAGGAACTCGTAACAATAAGAGTAATACATAGTTTCAGAAAACTAAATAAATTAACCAAAACGAACATTACTTTTAAACGCAAAATTGAACCATCCCAAGTACCAATAACAAGTAAAAATTTATCAATAATGAAATCTATATCAGTAGTTTGTAGCAGCCAGCACTACAAAAATTTTGCTTTACGAGCTATCGAGGAATCGTTGGTCAACGTATAGGCAAATGAAATGAACATCTTTGTAAAAAAGTGAATGTTCAAATTTACTATTCTTTCACTTCTCATACATTACTTCAAAATATTCAGTTTGATTCAGCCCCAAGTTTCAGTTTATAAATTCTACTATTAAATATTAAATATAGGATCAAAAAATATGTGTTGACATGATACATGGTTTAATTCAATTTTAAGAAACTAAAAACTTGGTATGTGAAGAAAACTGATACACAATGAACTATAAATTCTAATAATATGCTTGGGTATAATTAATATTGCATTGTTTTAAAACAAAACAGGTTGGAAGGAAGAACATTATTAGACACTTTTTTGTTTGTTTGTATAAGTAATATAAAATACCTAAAAAATAGATGGTTCGTGAAACAGAAAATTGGACCAAAATGAATTAGTACAAACGTTTTTTGCATTAGAATGTAATTTTGGTAATATAACAAAATGTTAAAATTCCAACTATGTGAATAATTCACCAAGTCATGAACGAAGACAAGCCCCACTGTGTGATATACACATTGCTAATTTCAACATACTTGTGTTTATAATTTAGAAGACAACCAACAGATACTGTGATGTTTAAACCTACTGTACAACTGAGCTGCTTTGCATGAAAACATTCACTCTGTAGAGGTACCTATGGTAGGTGGTTCAAAAATGAACCGTATTAGGATTGCACTGCAACTGTGCAATGAGTTTACGTAGTCCATGTTTAGCACTGAAACTGCTGCTACGATAGTTGGGCAGTAAGCGATTCCTTGTAACACTATAGTTCATCACTCTGCTACTTCCACTCCTAATAATCTTGCACTTAAGTAATTTTGTAAAATAGTTTGTAGAATTAAATTACGAAGAAAACGGCGCAACACAGTCACTGGTTTACGGCTGCTCTTCAACAGCAAATACTGACTGAGAGATTCAAGTTAACAATGAACTATCATCACTGACTCACTGCGGGCGATTTTTTATCCGAGTCTTGAGAGGAGGGAGGATTGCCCTGAGAAGGCCCTCCGGGTCCCCTATCACTTACACCACTACCGCCCCAAGAGTTCGCACCCGGCATTGGAGATTCTGAACCATGAAATCCATGATTATCATGGTCTAAAGAATTGGCGGCATCGTACTGCGTGTTTTCTAGACGTGTGATCAATCGCTCATCTTCATCTCCAAATTCACCTCCCATGAGCGATGGCTCCCCTACCACCATCACATCCTAAAAATAAATTTTATTATAATTAGAATAATTATTACACAATCGCTTCATAACAAACATAGTAACGTTTTTATAGCTTTTTTGAAGTTTCCTTAATGCACTACAATCACCTTGCTCAAATCTTGCAATCTGACTTATTATGCTCTTTATGCATCTTCTTGTAGGAAACTAACTTAAGTTGGATCTTTACTTTATTAATACAGTCCAAGTTCTGAGGTGACATTTTGAAACAAAAAATACTTGACCCTGCATGAAAAAACAATGTGCTATATTGAAGCAAAAATAGTTGAAAAATGAAGTTGACAACTTGTAGCTGAAGTTTGAATATTCATAAGGTTTGGAAAAATGTATTGCTGTACTTACAGTGTTGTACTTCGTGAACTATCTTAAAAAATCTTTTGGCATCTAAAATATGTTAGAAAAAAAATTTACATAATGAACTGGTAAATTTTATCGACTACTTATGGTAGTACTTCCTTGAATCCTACATGTAATCCTAAACACAACAAACACAGGCTGCATACAAAGATGTTACATGTTACATCGTATGTGCAACACAAAATCTGCATAGGAGAACAGATGTAACAGATACTCACTGGATAAAGAGATATGTGCAACATGTGTTTAGGATCACCATCTCTACGCGATGACTTTACAGGGTAATGCAAAATGCAACATTTCTAAATGAAAAGCAGTGTTTAAGAATTTAAAATATTGTAAAATTTAGTACTACATTTACTGCATTCTGTTTCAGAGATAGTTTTATAGATATAGAGGATGTTTTACAGAGTACAGGCCAAAGCATTTTAATGTTATTAATTAGTCAAGATCAAGGTAGGTTGTTTACAGAGTTTTGTCACATTATCTACTTGTATTGCTATACATGAAATAGGTGAAAATCAGATATACAGTCTGAATGGCGTGGAGATAGAGCACCCGCTTAGCAAAGCAGGTATTCAGGGTTTGGTTCCCATATAGTTCTGTTTTTCTTTTACATTGTCTTTTATCTTCTATTTATGCTTTTCACAATAAATTCAATCATATTTTTTTTTAATTACGCTAAAATGTCCGTAAAGAGTTCATCATTAATTTCCAAAAATATTTTTTGATTGTCTACAGTGAAAAATAAACACTTCTTAAAGACATATTTAGTAGCAACAAATGTAACTGTTAATAATTACAACTACAATAAACCAACCTGAGATGCCAAAGAAAAGTTAGGTCCTGGAGATCTTTTCTTATTGGGAAGTGGCGGTGCACTATTGGCTGCTCCACCTGAATTAGAACCTTTACGTTTCCGTCGTTTATTTGCTGGACGTTGAGACTCTATGAACAAATGTCAATGTTTGAAAGTGGTTTGTACACAACAATTTGTTATGAAAGTAACATGCCACAGCACGTCTAAAAAAATGTTGAACTTCTTATATATACAATAGAATTAAGAAAATGATTCATTAATTTTCTCTTTCAGCTTTGTTCGACTACACACATTTTATATTCTTGTCAACTATATTTGAGAGGTTTGAAAAAAAAGGTTGGTCAATAATAATCCAAGGTGTAAATTAACATGATACCATGAACACCTAAGTTTAGGACACTGCTTTTCGATCCTATAAATTGAAAAGAGTAATAATAGTTAATGATGACAATTGACAACTGAGAATGTTGTTTTTATACTAGAAATGGAATTACATTAGGCTATTACTGTTGATATTTTCTTGTGTACTAATGAGGTTTAAAAGTATTTTATTATTATGTTGTAAGATTCTAAATAGGATTAAAGTTTTTAATTTTATGAGTGCAGTTTATGTACAAGATTAAATATGCAGCGTTTCTAATGGTGTGTGTGGTATTATTCTTGACCTCAATTCAGATACACCTTTACAGCAAGTGTTTTAAAATTAAAATTTTTAATTGACTCCGTCAATAACACAATTTATATTTCGCGATGTCTGGGAAAAATTGTGTACTGCCATGCAGAAAACTCGTACATATACTTTTTTCCACAAAATTTATATCTTTTTCAAATGTATATTGTAAGAAGTTTATACAGAGCGAGTAAAGATTATGAAGATGCTGATTTTCTGTTGTTAATATTAGAGATGTACTGAATCGTGGTTTTGGCCACTGGCCGAATATTAGTTAACTAGAGCCAATTACTTATATTAATAATAAATGTGTTGATCAACTGCTTCACAGAAGCGGATGGCGTCCTGTTTTGCTACTGAAATTATAATTTTGTTTCAATACATTTTCATCTTCATTATACCATTGAAATATTTGAAAAAATTGCAATTTGCTATTGTTTTCATTAACTACACAAAAAGCCGAATATTCAGTTGACACAAAAACTATCTGTTTTATCCCAATATTCGGCAAGCTCCAGATAAATGATCAAATACTCGGTGCATCCCTAGTTAATACTTATTTTACAAAAAAAGTTTCTAATAAAAGTTGTTCATGAAATTCTCATCTATATATATTAACATACACAAAACAACCACAAAGCTGCATGATAAACAAAATCCTGATCAACAAAAGAAATCACAATTTTCGGATACAGCTACATTTCCATCACCCATCATGAGAATTTCAATTCTTTCATTCACACTTACTTAAAACCACCATTGTTAATGCATAGGTAATTAGGTACTCACACAAAATTAAAAAATATTAAATCACCTTAAAATGTCAGAATACTCAAATGCGACCATAGTGATTTCTAGATTAAAATTTGAAACATTTTCTCGAAAAAATAATATATTACTAAAAAAAAATTTGACACCCTCCCCAAAAGCAGTAGAACAAAAAATTTGGTGTATGTCCATATATACCTAATAATTTCACAAGTAACATTTATTCGAAACATTTTTTTTTCATAAAATGAATATTAACGATAGAAAATGAGCAAAACACTTCGCCTGGACTTTCCTATACATTTAAATACATTGTTTTATATTTTCCAACACTTTCGATATACACCTGTCTAGACACGACTAGTTAAAGTAAATAGTTCTTATAAGTTGTAACATCTTGAAGCGGTTGAAGAAAGACCGACTGCAAGCATAAGGTTGGGTAAAATATTCGAACTGAATCAACGGAAGCGCGGAAATTGATATTTGAAAATATATTAATAACTCGAGAAGTATTATTTTTAGCAAGAAATTACTCTTATTAATTTGTATTTAGAATTTCAAAACCTTTCTGATTTTAAAGCCAAAATGCCACGTTTCCATTTAAAAAAAAGTTATTTTTTACCGTGGCCGCCATATTAAAATTGGAAATTCAAGTTTTTTTCTTAAATACAATCGGGAAGAATTTGCCCCACAACTTTGCTGTTGGGATTGCGAGTCTATCTATTAAAATAAAAAAGTTAGCCTACACTGAACATTAAACGACTAGTACAAGAATACAACTGCTGTAGAAAGTATGTGAAATTCTTCCAAGGACAAAAAGATTATTACGGGACCAAAAATTCGATTTTTTATTTTTTTGTAAAAAGATTCTCCTAGAGCAAACAAAACAAAAAACCAAATTTTTAATTTTTTATGGAAAAAATTTGGGGGGAGGGGGAACAGTAGCCCCCCTAAATATGAAATTATCGAAAAAATATTATTATATTCGGATTTTGCTATCAATGGTGAGCTATTTCACATTAACAGAAATATTTTATTGCCCCCTGTTAAATAAATAAAAGGGTACCAATTTTCAATTTTCAAAAATTCATAGAGGGCGTCACAGTAAAATTATAGCAATGCGCAAAAAAACAAATTGTAGAAGATTCCCAGCTCTATCAGCTTAAAAAGTTTAAACAAAAACGTGTGGGCAGTTTTTGAGAAATATTTTTTTGAAAAATTCCAAAATTTTGGAGTGATGTCATTGCGATCGTTTTTATATTTACAAAATTAATTATATTTCATGGTATAGTACCCTTGAAGGGCTACCAAACAAGATGTAGTTGATTCCAATCAGATAACTGGTTTTTGAGTAAATGGGCGTTAAAGTCGAAATGTTCAAAAATTCGTAGCGGCCGCCATTTTAAAGCTAGAGAGTTCGGTAAAAAAATCGTTTGATTTGTCCTCAGGCCTTCTTTAATCTCCACTATTAAAATTTCCAAAATTCAGTTTCTGAAAAAAATGCTACCAAAAAAACATGTCTAACTTCCGCTTCCGGTTTCGTTTTTTCTTTAAAAGTTTATTTTGTCGGTGAATTTTTGATATACCCCCTCATTCCAAAGCACATCAAAATCGGTCCAGCCGTTCCGGAGATATGGAGTGTAACCCACCCACCCACCCACAGACAGACGTTTTTTAAATATTACTTTTTTGGGGTCCATGGACCCCCCCGACTATTTCCGTTAAAATCTCAACTTTGAAATTTTGCATGAAATCAATACTTCCCTATACTGAAAGTATAGGAAAGTAAAAATTGGTGTCTCCGCACTTTTTACTCGCTCTGTGTAGAAAGATACATTATCTTTATACCTATACTGGATTCCAAAACATGCTTGAGTTTATAGCTCACCTGTTATTTACTTTTGGAAAGTTCTTTTCGGTACTATGGTTTAGGATCACATTGTTTTTTACTAAATCCTCGTATCAAATGCCATCTTGTACTTCCAGAAATAACCAGAAGTGGCATCAACTTTGCTTTTTTAAATAAAACGGCCTGTACATTGTTATATATATTTCGAAACCTGTTCATTATGAATATAATATGTTTTTTGATAATTATTTACCATGCAAAATAACATTTTTTGAGCGTATTAAAACTAATAATTGCATATTAAACAATATGCAAAGTGTCAATATTACAATCTACTTTCGGCTTAGACCGCGTCGTCATTTGGGAACTACAACCAGCATAATCAGGTAAGGACCGACCTGTAGCTTGTCTGCCTTTACAAGCATTTACTCTAGAAGTATGAGCAATATTTGTTCGTAGGCCCTGCCTGCCTAAACAGGGCCGTGTGCTTAAATTAATTAAACCTTGGGGCGGACAAGGATTTCATCTTAATGTATTTTGTTTGCCAGGACAATAATTTTTAATGGGCTTATGCCTGTTAGCTGTTTGTGAACCCATACAAACGTTTCGCAAGACATTGCAGCTTGCATCTTCAGAATGAATAAAACACATCTAAGGACACGGCCCTGTTTAGGCAGGCAGGGCCTACGAACAAATATTGCTCAAACTTCTAGAGCAAATGCTTGTAAAGGCAGACAAGCTACAGGTCGGTCCTTACCTGATTATGCTGGTTGTAGTTCCCAAATTACGACGCGGTCTAAGCCGAAAGTAGATTGTAATATTGACAGTTCGAGAAACTATGAAATAAGCCATACTTCCAAAAAGAAGTTTTCTAATGTAAATAACAGAAGAGCTATAAGACTGTGCGTTTTTTTTGGAATGGACGGTATACTTGTTACCACAGTATACACCTAATAGTAGAATCAGTAGTTTTACTTGCTTTTCAGTTCTACGATTTTGGTGGTTAATATTATACCAATACTAATGCGCAGTAAACTTTAAAACAAGACGATAACACGTGAATTTGTTAGGTTAGAACATCAATCAAATTTCGACCTATGACAAATACACGCACAGTTTTCCCACTGCAGCCCAGGATTGGGTTCTGCACGTTGATAATCCAACCCTCAGTCTGTAGGTAGTGAAACTACTGATTCTACTAGTTTCTATACTGTAGTACCACATGATTTTTCGTAAACAAGTAGTAATAATTTTACTAAGATTTTAACAAATTGAAATCGCAATTGGATTCTAAACCAAAACTTTTTTGTTTTTCTGCATCAATAAAAAACAGATTAAGAGCAAGATTCTCATTTTTCATCTCTTTCGGAAATTAGCATTACACAAAATTTTAAAAATGATAGTATTACTTCTGTTCTAACAAATAGTAATAACTTGATTATCCAAGGCATTAATAACAAATATAACTGCAAGATCAAATCTTATTTTACATTACCTGCTAAAAAAAAACTACTGCTATCTCATCTTTTACTTGAGTAACATGACAAAATATTATTGCTTCAAGCACTATGACCTTACAAAAGTATTTATTTTTTAGTGTTTCGTTTTCAATAAGAGACCAGACAAACTTTTAATTTAATTAATTGTCATATTCTGCTTTAAGATGCATACATGTATCACATACTTTTACACATTATTTTGAATGTGATTAAAGGACAATAAAATTACTTTATCTATTTTAATACTGACTTTAAATAGCGACTTTAGAGAGATTTGTGACAGCACAAAATTACTTAATTCAAAATGTATACATACAATAACTCAAATCAAAAACATAAAGCATACAGACACATATTTACAATATTATTTAAAATGTGAACTAATCAGGACTTTATTCATATTTGCTGAATTGCAAATTCACTTTTTTTGTACATATTCTGTATTACTCTGCTAAAGCAAAAATGAATAAATCCTTTAGTGCATTAAAATTGGTACCTCTCTTACCCGGCGGGGCAACCATCCTCTGCCACTTTTGGAAAAGAGTAGTTTTTAGACAATCTCTCGGACTCAAAGCATACGCTTTATGCCTGGACATTAGTTCTTGCATAGGTTCCAATATTACACACAGCTGAAACAAATCCGACTGTTGGAAATAGTTTATTTTTTTATCGTTATTAAGTGTACTTACCCTAAGGTAATTAAGAGTGGAGTTTGTGATTCCTTGTCTGGTTATATTTTTTGAGAGTTGATCTAACATACCAGGATCTTGTTGCGAGTGCATTCCAACTACCGACCGAGGAATCAATTCTCGATGAGTTCGAACAGTAAAGTGCCATGATTTTATCCTCATAAGATCGTCAAATGTGAATTCTAGGATTAATCGGCCTTCTGTACACACCTAAGAATAAGTTTCAGTTTAATTAACTTCAAATTGAATAAATCACGCTGATTTGTTATTAACCAATTTCCTGTGTATATTACGTTTTTTTCAGAGAGGTTCTTGGGAATAAAGACTGGTACAAAATAAAAGTTTCATTATTTCGAACCAATCCTTATTTCTACAAACCTCTGAAAATCAATACATAGGATCAAGATAAACCTACTACAAACACTTATGTGTATGTCACATCTTAAAAAAATAATTACCTTAGTAAATAATGGCTTGCCATGGTGCGTAACCATAGTGCACTGATCACAGTCTAGCGTAATACTCGTGTTGTGGAAAGACTCCTTTGGATGTCTCATATTATAGTACAATTCCGTTACACCTCCTTCAAATATACTTCTAAAGTACCTTGGAATTAGTGTCCTTCCTATTGCTAAAACAAAAAATGTTATGTAAACCTAGAGCCTTAATGCAGCAGAAAAGACTAAATTAAAAAGAACACTTTAACTTTCAACTGAACATCAATGTTTTTACAATGGGTTTTGTGGTGGACCCAACTACAGTCGTCTCAATAAAAAGAGATGAATTCTCACATACCTGCAGCTATTATAATTCTACTAATATTTCAGAAATAATCATCATTGATAATAAATATCATGTAAGTTGACTTCAGAGAGCCCAAGGGTCCATGGATCTAATGCAAAGATTTTATGGTTAAGAAATACTGTTTTAAATTTTTTACACAACCAAGGACCCCCAGAGCTACAATTTTTAGAACAGTGCGTTTCTCAAGGTCCCACTCATTTTCAAAGAAAAATATATGCTTTTTAGGGCCCTTTATTTCTCTTAAACGCATTCAACAGCAAGCAAACAATATTTTCTTTCTCGTTCGTTTTTCTTCAGGTTGAGTTCGGAATGCACAAATTTCGCTTTTCATGATGATTTGTTGCGTGTTTCATTACAATACGATGAATGAACAAAATTATAATTATATACTAATTTATATTTACACTACTTAAATAAAGTAAAAGAAAGGAAATGTAAAAGTAGCTATGAGGAGAAACATCCAACAAAATATAGAAAACACAAGAAATAAACGCACAGAAATAAATACTTTTTTCCTACAAATCCGTACATCAAACAGTGCAGTTGCAAAGCTAAAAAAACAATGTAACCAATGAAGACAATAGCAAGAAGAAATTTGGAGGTCCGTGCGCTAGTCATTTTCTAACGGGATAACAAATTTACTCAGAAGTAGATACAATATTTTTACTATATATTTTATATTATTTACATTTATTAATTTATTTGTATACTTAGTTTCCAAGACAAAAAAACGACCCTATACGCCAATTCCAATTTTTTTTTAAGTGCTAAATATAATACAACGCTTACGGCGTTTGAGGACTCTCATCAGCTGAGCCGTTTGCTGCAGAGCAGTTGGGATATTTTAATTAATTTAATAGGATAAGTAGACTCTGAATATATTTTCAAAAATGCAGAAATAACCGAAAAAGAAACATGTGACAACAATGATGACAGCTCTAAATAAACAAATCATAAATTCCTGTTTAAATTTTTATTTACATTTACATACCATCTCTCACAACTATTAGCCCAGGGCCCTATGATTCGTGTCAAGCACTGTATGGAGCACACATCTTTATTAAAAATAAATAACAAACACAATCAATACGAAAGTGAAATTTTGATTAATCGGTAGTTACATTATAATGTGGGTTAGTTACATGGTAAGTTATATCTGCGTTAGCATGAGAACTCGTTTCAGGAATATCCAAAATTTTAGGTTGCACATGTATTTTTGTCTTTTTCTCTATATCATTAAAAATGCAGAGATGTCTGTTTACTTAAAAAATGTTGAAATTTTTTTTCCCTCTTTATAAAGCGGAACCAATATTACAAAACCAATGAACTTTAGAGAAATGGGCTGCTCTGCAAATAATAGGGACCCCAGCAGGTTTATTCATATTTTCTTAAGGTTTTAGGACAACTATTACATATATTCGTATTTTTAATCAAGCAAAAATTAAACTATTTTCACTCTACAGGCAAGGTAAATAGACGATACATCCATAGCTACAAAAGATGAAAATGGCCAATAACATTCGTTTACTTTTTGCCCTTGACTACAGAACTTAATAGTGTTATTTACATTCCTAGGATAATAATGTTGATTTTAACTCTTCGTTGATAGGGTAACAAGCACAGGCAACTTAGAATAATGGGGCTTTTAAAAAATAATTCCGATGACAGCAGTCAAAACGAACTTTTAAAAATATGATCAAATTTCTACCTGTAGCGTGAAAATTTTAAAAAGCAACACGGAATGTATCGACATTAACATTCTCGGCAGGCCACAAGCCTCGGCTCGTATTTACCTACCTCGAATGTTATTACGTCTTTACATTCCTTGTTACTTATATAACTATTAGTTTAATTTCGTTTCGTTTTTTAGGTTTACTACATTGCAAATTATAGTCCTCAAAACACTGGTATATTACGCAAAAAAAATAGTTGAAGTGAAATGTAGAAAAAATATTGATTTGTTTCGATAACTTTCAAAGTGTAAAGGTAAATCGGCTAGTTATTGCGCTACCCTGCCACCTGCTAAGACGAGTTGTTTCTTTGTCAGCTATTCGTCCCAGCTCAATATTTGTTTTAAACTATTAAAAAAAAGCTAAGCAATTTTTTGGATTTACACAATTCTAAACTAAAAACTGTAAATGATAATTTTATGTTTTATAATGCGGATCTTTTTCTTTTGGCAAACTGTTTCGTTCTTTTTTCTAAGATAATCTTGGAGTTGCAAACGTAACTCCAACATTTCCCGTCCCCACTTATTCCAGCTCAGTACACTGAAGTGTTATACACGGGTCTAACATGCCCCAGTCCGAAAAACCCAACTTAACTACCAAGCCCCTCGCCGTTGCTAGAAATTTATAAAATTTCGGCTACAGCGCGGCCCGAACTCGGGTCGACGGGACACGATTGCGAGCTCTTAACTCCGCGACCGCCAAGTTCTGTTTCTAGAAATGGGAAGTCAATGTCATTACGGTAAAATTTACAATATGATGGAAGAGAATTACATACATCAAAATAATTACACATTAATGATTTAAGTAAATTGAACTAAAATAGGAGTATTTTAAAAAGTGTCAAAGCTTGAAGATACATTTTTGACTTTAGCATATAAATAAACTTAATATACTCCTATATCTAAAAGAGAACAAAAAGAAAATGATTTTGTGGAAAAATGAAATTGTGCTAAATAATTTTGAAATGTTTTATATATTAATTACCCCAACAATAGAATAAATGTTTCATCTAGAAAATGAGAAATTTTTGGATTGTGATGATTTTTAGGACAACTAGGATCTCTGAATTAAGTAAGAGAACATTCTGCCTTGTGATGGTAACCACTGAAATAATTTAATGACCAGTATTTGTTTATGCATGCAGTAAAGAAGAAAGTTGAGATATTTGACTCAACTTGAACCAACAATCTACTTTTTGCTAAACAGATAAAAACGGCCCATTTGTTTTTCGATAAAATAAATTAGTAAAAAAAATATTTAGTCAATTCATACTTTTTTTTTTATTTTTCTGGTTTAACAAATTTGAAACACAGAAAACAGAAATAAGTAAAGAAAAGGTGTCAGTTCAAACAAATATGTATTTTCCTTTCCTTGAAACTAAATGTTCAGGAACTGTATTATCAGAAAAGAGATACTCTGGACAACGTTATTGATAGTGACGTCTAGATTAATAAGTATGATATGCTACAAACAATACAGGGAAAAATTTAAAACTGAAATAAAAATATAAATTTTGATAAGATCAAAGAGGACTTCTTTGACTTACAATTTTTTCAAATATAAAATATACCGTGTGTTCACGAAATTACGGTACATAGGGAACAGTCTATGTTCGTTTTAGGAAATTATCAGCCAACCGTTTTAACGGTACTCTAAACAATCATGAGTACAAAGACGAACTTTGATAATGACAAATGATCACTAAATGTAAATAACAGTCACAACATTAATTAACTAGAAAAAAAAACAAGAATGATATTAAATTAGTTTATAATTAATCTGCAGTATCATAGGTTGAAAAATTTAACATAGCATTTTTCCTATGTTACGCAGTTTCGTGGACACATGGAAGGTACGTGTATTGACATACACATCATCCCCACCTACTTTTTCATGTGTAGAAGTTAACCACATAATTTGTAGAAACTTTTTAAATTGTTTTTGTCAAATAAATTTTGCACCCTAGTTCTGAATCGCCCTGTATTCAGGGTGTCCTACAATAAGTAGTCCAAAATTCACCAGCTGTTACAGCACCCAAAAATAAGTAGATAGTTTCGTATAAACATATGCCGACAATTGCTTTGTTTTCGAGATACGGGGTGCTAAAGTTTAAAAAAAATGTTTTTTTTCCAGAAAAGCGATTTTAAAAATCTTCCAATTTGGCACAACGTGTGAGCTAGTCGCCCTTAATTAATAGCAGTTTACATATTCAAAATATTTCAACCATTGGCGTATATGTAAGGGTATCGTAATCTTAAAAAATCTGTAATATTGACACCACTGGATTTTCAGCTGATTTGATACCACCACCTAGTTTACTGTTCTATTTCGGAAAAAAAGTACTCTTTCATTTTTCTTGTAAAACGCATCGTTTTCATGAAAAAACTAGTTCAAGTCACGTTATTCAAAAATATTCTTAAAATCTTGTCATCGAAATTTTCAACAATAAATCCGTGATGATCGCGTTAACGAACGTTGTGCCAAATTTGATGATTTTTTCCCCGCGTTTGTCGGTCCATGTTTATACGAAAATTTCTGCTTATTTTTGGGTGTTGTATCGGCTATTGGGACAGTTATTGTGGGATACTCTGTATATTCTCGATTACATTTGAACACTGTAACAAACAACGCACTTCTTTAGTATAATCATACAATAATTAATAACAAAACCAACAAAAAGTTGAGCAAAATATAGGCTGTTTCATTAGCTATTTCTTTTTAGATAATAATATTATCTCTGTTATCTATAAGTTAATGTCAGAATTTTTCTTGGGAATGTTTGTTAACACAATTGTTTTCGTATAAATTAAACTGAGAATAAATTGTATCACACACGAGAACCAATAAAACTTAAAGTATTCGTTGAATGTTTAAAAAATACAATAAAATAGAATTAGCCATACTTACTGTATCTTTTGGGTCCATCTTCTAAACAAAATGCAAGTGTTAACGATGCATCATCTTCAAAAAACTCCGTAGCAAAGGCATCCCACCAAAGATTATCACTATCCTGAAAAAACATAAAAGTCATGAAATAACTTATTCACTTAATTTATTGCAAATAAAATAATTTGTAACTTCAACAGGTTTTTTTATTTTAGCCTTATACGTATTTCGACATGTTTACACGTCATTATCAAAGGCAAGATTAAAAGTAAACAGTTGGTGTTGCTATAGGAACAATAAATCTTCATAACTTGATCTTGGTTTTGTATATCTGCGTCCAGGTGACTTGATTTCTCGTTTCAAAAGTCCAATAACGGTGAATTTAAGAGATCATTTATTAAAGGTATAGATTTTAAATGTTAGTGATATTCAAATGCTTCTAGTATATCCAACTTACGTTGATCACCACAAAAGTGTAAACATTTTAAAGTGTTATTAGATGTCCTTGAATGATTGCGTTCTAATAAGTGTTAAGAGTATTTGGATTTATGAGGGTGCTTATACTTGTAACAACGTACGTGTTCCTTGTACCTAATATCAAAATTTCTAATGGTTTGTCCTATATAAACCGAATTACAATGCAAACAGTTTAATTTATAATTGCATAATTTTAGCAAATCATCTGTTTTAAAATTTGCATTAAACAAAGTGTTTAAAACGTTTTTTGTGGTTTTAAAAGTTATTTTACATTTATTTGTTTTGTTTATAATTTTGGCACTTTTTTCTGATTTATTGCCAAAATATGGAATTGACGCGTATTTCAATTTATCTGATGCAGTAGTTGGATAAATTTTCAGAATAGCTAATTTACAATTTTTCTCTTTAATTAGTGCATCAATAAGTTGAGAATTATAACCAATATTGTATGCAATTTGTTTAATAATCGAAAGTTCTCTATTAAAAATAAAAAAAACTCGTCGAAGTTAAGAATTATTTTATTTACAATAAATTAAAATGAACTTCAGCAAAGTAAAGCTCGAACTTATAGATACATTTATTTACTTGCTAACGGCCAATTTGTAAAAATGAACAAAAAATGTAGATCAGTCAAAAAACAGTATTTCTTACCTCTGTCCTTTGCTGCAGTCTCTTATTCAGTTCATAGACTCGGTAGTCAGGTTGTCCAAAGTACGGTGTGTGCCGCCTGGGAACAGGCAGAGATCTACGATACCAAATTAGTACGTATTGCATTAACATTGACACGACACTTACAATAAGCAGAAAAGCACCTTATTTCTAATGTAACCTACAATGGCATGTAGAGAAATGGCATCAGCAGAATACACTTAGAATAATAATCCGTCTTAGTACAAAGTATTGTAGTGTTTTCTACCTTTTATCCTCACTGAAGAATAGTTCATATTTTACTTAAACACCAAGCAGTAGAGTTATGTTGTATGTTTAATAAACACGCATTTTAATTTTTAATTCCTACAAATACTCAAACACAGGAAGACATGACGCATGTTTACAGGAAAAGCTCCTCCCTAATATTGACATGGTTCTGTTATCATGTCTTGTGTACAACAACTTTCATTGCTTTATTATTTATGTAGAAAAAAATTGTGAATATCGTGTGCATTATACACATAAATGAATGAAGGTTTATAATGAACTCAAAAGATACAATGAAGTAGGTACTTTTCAATAAACGGCAGTTTTCTGTATACAGGGTATTTCAAAAATGGGGCTTGAACTCGGTTGGGCGTTCAAGCGCGAGTTTTTTTAATTTCCATGAAAACTCAATGCGGCGACCTCCTCAGCTGTTGTTACCAACAATAATGTTTTGAGTTTTTTCTGGAATTTGTTGTAATGGTTTTAATTTTAACTATGGGATTCATATTATAATATCGAGGTATTAAATCTTTTACCGTTGTATTATGTTGCAATTTTTTTTAATTAATTCCCTTGTAAATAAATTTAAATTTAAAATAAGACGACAAAAATGAATTTTCATAATTTTTGTATGAGCAGAGTGCATGTGTCACTTTTTAAACACCATGTATATATTTGCAATGAAAACAAAACGATATTTTTAATACTTCTCTGCGTGCCATTGTCGGTAAGTATTCCATACTAATTATACACAACAAACAGATTTTTTACAGTCATATACTTAAACATCTTTAATTGATTAATGTTTTATTTAATTATTTAACAAGTTAACTGGCTAACTGTTTTAATTAATTTTTAATACGACTGTTAAAACTTCTGGGAGTTGCTAGGTTTATTAGTTGGGGAAAGAGGGAATTTGCGATGCGTAATAATTCATACTATTACAAACGCGTAAGAATGAAGTTTACGTACAGTTTGCGTATATTTATATTTTTAATAAGTCTAAAATTATAATTTAAACAATGTCGTTACTTAAATACACTAACTAGTTGTAACGCTATCATGGATTTTTATTAGAATGGTAAATTCTGTAGCAAGATTATTCTATGAAACAGAGCGGAAACCCAGTTTGTAATTATAATAATCATATCTGTTCACACAACAGCATTATTTCTTGTTTCACAACCCTTTGCTATTTTCCAGGCTTCACAGCCAACGCAATGATTTAGTACCACCCTCATTTCTCACGTTCATGTCCTAGAAAGTTTCACTCTCCAAGATGAAAGGTTGTTGTAAAGTTTACTTCTGCATGCGCGAAGCTAAATAATTCCGGGGTGCAGTGAAGATCAACAGGTTCACGTTAAGTGGGGTAGTGGTAACACTGCGTGTGGTCAGCCTTCTGTAGGCTACGGTGATGTTATCGGCGCAAGCGGCGTCATCCGCGGATTAAACTCCAACAGATTGATTACAATATTCCATTCAACAGTTTGCTTTGTTGAGTATACAAATAGCGTACATAACATGTAAAAAAATTGGTATTTGCCAGAGTTTAAATATGGAGTAGGAACCTACGTTAATATAATTTCTCATTCAGTCATAGAAAAATGAAAGGTTAAAGAATTTGCTGAACTTCCTTGATTCAAAGACAGTCCAGTCCCTGTTCCCATGTTCATTTTTGACTCGCTCATTATCTACTTCATAAAATTTAAAAAGTATAATAAGGACAGATAAGTTAAAATTTTGGTCTAATTAATTCATAAATTCAGCAGAACTAGTGTGTGCAATAAATTGTGCATCCCATTTCGAACCAACAAAAAAAAGGTTTTTTAATGGCAGGCTTTTACCTTCTTCACCGTATACGAAGTACAAATAAGATAATGGTATTAATATTCTGTTTTGACAAATTCATTAACCACAAATTAAGTTTCTATAGAGTATATCAGTTATGTATTATAAAAACAGGAACTGCGGTTTATTCTCTGATCAACTTCCGGAGAAAAGACGTTCACACCCCAATCCTGCATTTCTTTCAAAAACAATTTGGCAAGATGATTGGTTCTGTATAAAAAGTAACAGTAATTATTAGAATTTTATACAACACGGTCCAACTAACTTACTAAGTAAATCCAGAAGTGTGTAAACTTAAATAAGGATGCTCTAATTTCAAATTATGAAGAATTTGTAAAAGAAACCTAAAACAACTGTTTTAGAAAAGCACCTACTGTATGTTTAATTTTCGATAGTATACTATTCTTATATTTATTATAATAATATTGAAAAATGCATTTTTCTGCAATCGTTTGGAAAGTAGTCGTTACCGAAGGCAAAACGAGTGCGAGAAGTGGGACATTCCCGCACCCAGTGCGGGAAGTAATAATTACCGCACGCAGTGCGGTAAAGTGAAAAAAATGAACTATTATTTATTTAATTTGTCATGTCCACCAAATTTTGACAACTGTCAAAAACTGCCAAAAAAATTAAAAATTACGAGGAAGGCGGCAAAATTATTCGGATATTTCGATATTTTTTGTATACGATTGTAGAAGACACGTTGTTCATAACACGTTCGGGAAGTGTGTACTTCCCGAGCTTGTTATAAACTAACTATTTTCTACTGTCGTGCGGGAAATATGCTTTGCCAAACGCAAAACGAGTGCGGGAAGTCACTACTTCCCACACGTAGTGCGGGAAATAATATTTTTTGAAACCACAGCAGCAGAGGTTTGAAGCTTCATGGCAGCCTAGCTATCGCCCATTCTGTAATTTTTCACTTTCGTGGGGGTAACACTAGCTTACCGCACTCGTTATGAAAATAACTATTATATCATAGCGTATTTTCGAACTTTAAAAGGAAACCTACTGCAGTATTGCACTACTGTTTAAAAAAAAAATTTGCCTAAATTGGAGAGTGGATTCTTTGGTCAAAAATAAGACATACGAACACATATGCTCAGAAATGTGCCCTTTTAAAGATGGCACAGTAACATTACGTTTTAATTTTAATTAATACTAGAAGAACTTGTGGGCTACGCCTCCTGATTTGTTTAGACAACTTCATACCCGGCGCTCGCTGTTGCGAATGTTTCCTCTGCTGAGTCGGTCTGAACGAAAGCTGTCCCCGGGAATAAAATCCGCAAAACATCAAACACAAAGACCGCAAAAAAACCTTTAAATCTCCAGGAAAACAATCTAGCGAAAAAATCTTATCATATAGCAAAAGAAATATTTCTTAAACAAAAACGAAAAAGTTAGTTAAACTTATCACTGGTGCTCTTTTCCTGAGAAGTGCTTTAAGGAGATTTTCATAATGTTTATGGAACAACTAAACTTGCACTAAGAATCCTGTTAGACATCTGTTTACTAAATACAGAACTGTCTCAACTTATGCGATGACGCACTTACGCTCTTACCAAGATTACATTGTGCTATTGCGTCTCCACACAGCTTTTTTATTATTTTGTTAGCAAATGTTTAAATACAATAATCGTGTAGGGCAACGCGCACGGGTTCAGTTAGTTTGCATATAATTCCAAAAAGAAATTCGCCCTTATTAATATAAATCAGAGATATGATATAATTAATACATTCCGCTAATATCGGAGCTTCATGGCCCTAAGCATCCTACGCGATTTTATGCTAAATATCCGAATCCGCAAACAATAAATACCTAAACTGTCTCGAGAAGTAAGACATGCTACTGAATGCATCATCACTAAAAGTGGAGTTCCTACTGAAGCATATAGAATTTGTAGTAAACAGATTTGTAGTAAGCACTTTTTAATAAGCGGAACCCGTGCCCTATGCCCCACGCTTTTTAATAATCAATACGATACGTAAGTTGGTAGTGGCTCCCGCATCATCTTGGCTTGTTACATAACGAAACTAGTTGCCCAATTATTGTTGTTCAATAAAAGGTATTTTTGTAGGTGAACAATATTATTATTAATATAAAATGTTTGACGAATGGACACCACAAGTTAATAAAATACCGGCATCGTCTGCCGGTGCTCGTGTCGAGAAAGAAACAGACCAATCCAGTTCTTTTATGAAAAAAATTAATATTTTGTGCCCGTTATAAGTGTTACAACTCGTTAGACTGAAGTTTGGCTGTATTCGTGCATTTTCGCCCCCGTAGATGTTTCTAAAATTTATTAGCATAACACGGCCGACTATTTAGGTCGAATCCAGTCTACTGATTATGTGTTCATAAACATTCGCGGATCAGTTAACGGATTTACTACATTAAAGAAGAACGAAAATAGACATGCTGTGCGAGATTCTCATGTTAGCGCCATAAATACAGTGAAAGGAAAATGTTTACTGTTTATTTTTTCCGACACCCGAGAAATAAAGTAAGCCATAACAAGCAAATTATAGCAACAGTAGTGACGTCAACAGAAATATCTGTTGAAAACGATCAATTAATCGAGTGTAGATGTAAGAGCTCGCTGTTGTGTTACGGTGATAAATTTTGCGGAGTTGAAAGAGCCCGCGTCGTCGTGTTATGGTGAGACAGTTAAGGATTTACTATATTCCATCGTAAATAGAGATATTTGATTCAATTCTTGTGTAAATATTTTATTATTAATAATTTATATTTTACTGGGTTTTTGTTAAAAACCCACCTGCTAAGGAAATAGATTGAAGGAGGGGAGAGGCTCGCTGTATCTCCTAAGTTATTTTTTACATAATCCAGATTTTCTAGCTAGAAAATCGTAGTCTACGTACCAAAATACATAAAAAGATACTTTTGTAACAAATTGCTAAATGCAAAGGTTTTTAATTTTGATGAAAAAAACGAGTTGCCATGAACGTCCGGGTATTTTCAAGAAGAAACCCTTCACCCACTGTAAATTTGTTCTAAAACATTTCGGTTTTAATTCCTATTGATGAAAATCTTGCAAATATTTTTCTATACTGTTTGTGAGTGTGTTTTGAACACGCGTGTGTAAAAGGTTTAAATATATACTGGGGCTTGCGGTAAAAGAAGGAAAAATAACTTTAGCTCGTACCTAAATTTAACCAAAAGTATAAATAATAGCAAATCAAGTTTATGATTCAATACTTTATCACCGCGCAAATACGCATTGGCTGACGTCCGTGAACAACTCGCGTCGAAATGTAAACAAAAGATATTTCCGCGTTAAAATAGGTGATATGGCTTAAAGAGAGATAAGCTGCACTATTTGACATACGCAATCTGAGCAAAACTACATGATATAAAACACCATATGACATGAGGTACTTGTATGCTAATCTCGGCTTACCTATTTATCGATAAGTTACACCTGTCGATGGGTGTATTAGTTTCTGGTCAAGTAAAATATGTGCAATGCACTGTGACCATACTTTCAAAATATTAACTTTAATATCTTCAAAAATAGTTTATATACTTAACATTGTTCTAGCCGCAACTTATACTATGATAAGATTAGAACATCCCCAATGTGCTTAGCTAAGTAGTTAAGGTGGTAATGACTCATGTACTCTTTTAGACTTTAGACGCCTGTAAGAATACAAGTGCACTTACGGAATAAAGTCAAAACAAGTGGTGATTCTTTGTTGTACTCATTTAAAACTTGAAATATGTATAAGAATAGTCCCGCAGGTCTTAACAAAGGCAAACAGCCTGTTAATAATAACAATTTATCCTCCTACCACTATTGCGACACCAAATTTTAAACCGATCTGCGTAAACTTACAGAGTTCACAAAAACGCATCAATTTGTTTGTAAGCCTTTTATAAAATCTGCTTTTGTATTTGCAAAATTTTACATGTGAAAGAAATAATTACAAACACACATTAAGCTTCTGTTTCCCATTTCGAACGTTTAAAAAAAACTTATTATTCTGGACAATTTACGTAATGATGCCTGGCAATTTCTAAATTTCATTAAAATCACACAATTCTTCCTATGCTTATAAGTACTCAACGCGTAAAACTAAGTAAACCATAAAACTAGATAGGTATTAGTCCCTCGTCTTGCACAGAGATTTAAATATTGCTACTAATAAACAAACCTGTCTTCATTTTCAAGGAGGGAGAATGCATCCATTTCTGTTCGACACTTACTGAACACTGATTCTTATACTGGTAAAATGATAACTACTAACAGAATCAAATCAAACATTATTTTGGAAACTCAATTCTCAGTTTAAAGAATAGAGCTAATTATCATAATCATCCTTGTTTTTTGATTCGTTCTTTCTTTTTTCTTTGAAATATGGTTGTTGTGTCATTGCACGAATATTTTATATTACAATGTGTCCGTGACGTTAAACTTAAGCTTATCAATCAAAAAGCACCAAAATTATTTAGAACGAAGTTATTAATTTGTTATCTATCACGTTCTTTGAAAACTTTGCTCTGCCTAGTGGAAAGTGATAAAAGTTAATTAATTTTTGTAGAACGTAAAGTTATCTAATTTTAATTCAATTTAGATATGATGTATTAATTCTTTAAATTATTATTCTTATTAGAAAAATTATTGAACATCGTTAGTAAAATTGGAATAAAAATTAGTATCAGCACAGTGAAAAAATGTAACTCTTTGTTAATAAGAACGTACAGATTGGCTCGTAAATATTAAGCCAACGTGAAAAAAGTTTATGTGACTGTAAGTGATATCTTAATGTAACTGCTTCATATTCGATGTTCGTAAAAGCTCAGAAATGAACGATAAGCTGCACATGTATTTTATTTAGAAACCGCAAATGTTGTTTTATTTTTTAGAAAAAGATTTCTTGAGTAAAAAAAAACCAAAAACTAAAGGATAAATTCGTCAGCCAAAATTTAGACAGGAGGAAAATAAACTCCGCCAAAATTTGGGCAGGAGGAGGAAAATAAACTGCCCTAATATTAGTGCACCTCAAATTAGGCTGTGAACCTTATTCCACTATTACGCATGAGCAATTTAGCTTGAACATACATGTTTGATCATCCCCCGCGTATTAAATCAAGGAGCACGAATTTTCTATTTTCGACCATTTATAGGCGTCACAAAGAAATTATCGGACTGAGACAAGAACCAAATTGTAGTTCATCCCTAGCTCGATGGCCTCTATGTGGTTACAAATTTAAAAATCGCGATGACGGTTTTTGAGCTACATTTTTTTTGAATACTTCCAAAACTTTGAGAATACTTTTCACTTCACGGTTTTCACCTCTGAAAATTCTAGTGTGTACGAGGTAACATTTATGTATCTATAGGGCTCTGGCGATAGCAATTTGATCCCAATCTGTTAACTTGTTTTTTTTTGGTAATAAGGTGTTGAAAGCTAAAATTTTCGAAAAAAAAACGTAGCGGTCGCGATTTTGGTGCTAGATAATTCGGGTAAATGCGTAAAGCACATGTAAGATTCACCATCAGGTTCCGTTTTTAAATTAAAAAAAATTAGTTGTTGGAATAAAATGCTACCAAAAACATGTTAAACTTTTAAAACTCATTTTGTCGATGAATTTTTGACTGTATTTTAAAGCGCATCAAAATTGACATATGCGTTCGGGAGTTATGAGGCGTACACACTTCTTCACCCCCGCCCTCGGACCAATATTAAAAAAAAACATTTATGGGTTTCTGGAGGTTCATAACATGTATTTCCATCAAAATCTCGAATTCGTAATTTAGCATGAAATCTATACTTATTGTATAGGAAAGTGAAAATTGAGTATAAATGGTGTTGAAAATAAGGAAACCCCATTTTAGGGGTATGTTATAGTGTTCATCGAAATAAACAAAAAGTCTGAATAAATATAGGTTCTAAAATTCTTTGTTTTCGAGATATTGACCTTCACCGGTGGCGCTTAAAACTGCTTTATTTTTTAATACTGAAAAAAAATACCGCCCCGTATAAAACAAAATTGTGCAGGCGATTACACTTCTTAAAGGTCTATGTTTTAAAACGTTTAAAAACTTTCTTCGGGAACGGCATAAATAGGGGGAACTGGTACTCTTTTCTAAATAACTATTTTGCTGAACATTTTTAACACTTGTTTGTTGTAATAATCTTAAATATTAAATTTAAAAAATAGCTCGAACATGTACATAAATTGAATAATTTGGAAAACCGTAGAATTTATTGAGTTTCAACAAGAGTGTATTTTGTATAAAGAATAATATTATGTCAGAAAAAAGTTATTTAGAAAAGGTAACCAGTGCCCCCCTATTTGTGTCGCCGCTGAAGAATGTTGTCAAACGAAAACTAGTGTAAAAGAGAGACCTTTAATAAGTATAATAATTGCATGCACTATTTTTTTAATTTTATACAGTTTTTTTCAATATTAATAATGCAGTTTTAAGCGAAACATTTGAGACATTTGTCTATACCTCGAAAACCTATCTTCATTAAGAATTTTTTATTATTCTTTTAGCACTAAACGCCCCTAAAATTCTATAACTCCTTTCTCCAACACCCTGCAGGTTTCTAATTTGAACTTTGTAGGGATGCACTACGGAATAGTTTTTGCCCCAAATGTGCTGCATTCTCTGCGACGATTCCTATGAATTTTTAAAATGGGAAAAAACTTGTATTAAATAAATGGGGAAAGATGATAGTAGTATAAGAAAGTCCAGACGCAGAGTTTCGCCGAATTTTATTTCAATAAGCCATCGAATTGTAAGATCAACTTAAAAATCTTTACAAAAAATTGATTTTTCTATATGATTTTAATAATATCGGTACAAAGGTATTTTGATCTATAAAAAAAAGGAAAATATGCACACACTACTTTGTTTGTTTGGTATAATGAATGCAAGATCTTATTGAATAAAATTTGACATTAATTACACATACTAGTAAAATAATATATTTTGTATGCTAAAAACGTATCTAAATCAATATATTAAGAGCAGCAAAAAGGTCAAAAAGTTGTAAGTACGAAATTCCCGTCAGAAAGATTCTTTTCCTAGAGCCATTCCCAACAGAACATGATATAGAATCAGCAATCTTTCAGAAACAAGTTTAAACTCCAGACAACTACTTTTGTTTTGCGTTAATTTTGATGTATTGGACAACGTTGAATGTCTACATTTTTATAAGGTTTTGAAGATTTTATATATTTAAATATCGAACGTTAAATCTGGTAGGTCTCCATTAGTTATTGATTATTACAAAATTATGAAAAGATTTTAAGCAGCAAATTTGAGAAAAATAAAAATTATTGATCGCAACAATGGACATTTTTTTTGCTACAAAACCAAATTTAATTCTAAAATCTAAAGATGTTAATCTTTTTGTAGGATGCAATAATAATTTTTGCACTAATATATAGGCACGAGAAAAATAATTATACAAATAACTATGCATATATTGTACATAACAATATACACATTATTTTTTGGAAGAACTTGCAATTTCACACTCAATCGCACACCTATTTCCAAACAAAATAAAAACTAATTTTCCATTTTCCGATTAGTGACAGAACACTACCTGTTACAAAATGTGATAGATGACACAAGCTTTTGTCAATAACACTGTGATATAACGAATAGGTACTACAATACAATAAAAAATAACCTTTAACATTACGAACCCATAAATCATGCCAACAAAAAACCACACACTTGACACATCTGTTTTTTTAGAAATTTCTGGACCGCCCGTGTACCGGTTAGTTTATTTATACGTCATGTTTTGATACGGTTGTTCGCCATTATGTAATGGAAATAATTAGAGGAAATTTATATTTAAACCTCAATACAGTTTTTTTTGATTGAAGTAGTCTCGGTGATGGCATTAATGTTCACACATCAACAAATGAAGTCATTGAAAAAGTTGATATTATTTTAGTACGGTAAATGCATTTTCATTTAAAATAACTAAAGCAAAACTCTCATAAGGGCATGGCTGTTACCTAAATAGAAAAGTGAAACTTGTTTCAGTTTTAATCATTTATAATTAGAAATTCGTATTTGCATTTTCGTAACGTGTTTTTATTCGAATAAGATACACTTGAATATTTTGTATATGAAACTATTTTTCTTAAAGTTTGTGAAGTATTTAGTGGACCTTAATAAAATTAGAGGTGGCAGATTTAACAGATCGATGTGTTTTCTTAAATCCGCCATTGATAAAATCTCTGAAAATTTAATTTAAGCATCCTATGCTTCCAAAAATCGTAACATTTCCGTTTTCTGCTTGTAGATGAAAACTATTGTGAAGTGAACTTACACGACTGAGTAAGTTTAGATACAATTTGTTAGCCTTTTCTGTCATTCAAGCTAATAAATAAGATTATGTAAAAACCTATCTGAGAGTTTCGATATCAATATCAATCAATTTCGGAATCTTTTAAATACGCCCCTCAGCAACTAGAGGACAACCTTAGCAAATATTTTGCGTAGTATTAACCTTCCAGTAGTACTCTGACGCCTGAAAATAAACCTGAAATAGGGATCAGGCAGACCTAAAAGGTTGGTAAGTACTGTAACAGTACCTTCTTATGAATCGCTATTCCGTACACCGCTTAATGTGCGTCTTTTGACTTTCGAAATCAATTTACTACATTTATTAAAGAACTCAATTTTCAAATTGTCGAATAAGACGATGCAATAAATGCCGTCCAAATGCCGTCAATTCCACAAATTTATTGAAAATAACACATGAAAAAGAATTTAAATTTAGAAACGGCAATAATCTGGCACAGCAAACTGAAAATGAAAAGCAGATGTCACTTTCAGACGAGAAAATTCGAAAATTTTAATTTCAAACATTGTAGCAATACGGAACTAGTAAATTGCCCCCCTCCTGCATAAGTATGTTTTCTTAGCAACAATAATAGACGAGACGAGGTATACTCAAAAGACATAAAAGTAAGTAAGTATGTAAGTAAGCACAAATACCTAGCCACTATAACTGACTCAAATGTGGCATGCACTATACAGAACGAGTTATTAATGCGTCATTTTCTAACGTCTTTATTATAGCAGTAAGAAAAAAATTGTAAAGAGAACAGTTTGTTGAGTTAGTGATCATAACTTCAAACTATTGTTAATTAAATTGGGTGTTTAGTTATGTCTGTACAGCATATTACTTGTTTATTTTTAATTTAAACGAAATACCCACCCTGGATATTACCACATTTTTAGATTTTATATTTCATTGTAGATATAAAAGTATCAAAGTATTATGATCTTAAAACTAGTGGTTTTTGAGTTAGTTGGCATTTTCAAATATGTTGACTTTTCTGTGGACTAATATTACAAAAAATGTTATAATATATTAGATACCAAAAACTTTCACCCATAGTTATTTTGCACAGACTATTAACCCATTATAAAATATTTAGCGGTATGTTAAATAAAAGCATAATTAAATGTTCATTTGTAAAGTTTTGTTTTGAATGGAACGACCATGGTTGTTGCCATTTCCCACGTGCTTTATTTATGACCACTAGTT
Source organism: Ctenicera cuprea (assembly GCA_958336395.1). Taxonomy (NCBI): domain Eukaryota; kingdom Metazoa; phylum Arthropoda; class Insecta; order Coleoptera; family Elateridae; genus Ctenicera; species Ctenicera cuprea. The sequence continues at coordinate 53,026,382 of OY284490.1, forward strand.
CGGCTAATATGGTAGTGAAAAAAGTATACAAGAACTGATATTAGATTTTTTTTGGTTTCACTAATTAATTATAATTAAACAGCATAAATAATATATTATGTGACAATTACCATGACGCAAAAGCTAAATTATTAACCCTTCAACAGCTCCTCTATATTCCCCCGTGTGTGACACGCAGTGGCTGCTGGCCAGGTACAGCCCTGATGATTATAGAACAGGTTGCGTTTATTAGAAAGGAGCTAATTATTATTATTTTCAGCATTGAACGTTCGCCACTAAAATTATACGAGAGCGGAGTGAGAAGTTTGGTACAATTGCAACAAAGGGCGCCACAATCACAAATCCCAGATGACATTTGTCAATACATCTGTCAATAGGCCAAATTAAAATTTTCATACAGACCTGTCCTTTAGTTCAGTTTTGACAGTCATTGAAAACAGACAATCTCTCGTATTTTTGCAGACATGGAAAAAAGCGAATTTCGTGTTAATTAAACATTATTTTATGCGTGGAAAAACCATTACGCAAACCAAAACAAAGCTTGATAAACATTATGGGGACTCTTCACCATCGATTAAAATGATTTACAAGTGGTTTACTGATTTTCGTTGAGGTCGTACAAGCACAACTGATGCCGAACATTCAGGGCGCTCAAATGAGGTCACCACACCAGAAACGGTTGACAAAATCCATGATATTGTATTGCAAGACCGCAGAGTGAAAGTACGCAAGATAGTTACACAAACATTCGGATATGAATAAGCCTCTGCGCGATGGGTGCCGCGCTTGCTCACAATCGACCAAAAACGCACACGTGTGACAACTTCAGGAGGCAGGTTTTGGCGATGTTCAAGCGTCGGAGTTTTGCGTCGTTTCATAACTGTGGACAAAACATGGATCCATCACTATACACCGGAGACCAAAGAACAGTCTAAACAGTAGATTTCTATCGGCGAACCTGCCGAAAAATGCTAAGGCGGTTTTATCGGCCAACAAGATCATGGCCACAGTTTATTGGGATGCACGCGGGATAATCCACATCGATTACCTTGAAAATGGAAAAATAATCAACAGCGAATATTATTGAAACTTATTGGACCGCTTCAACGACCGCATTTGGCGAAGAAAAAAATTCTTTTATATCAAGACAATGCACGGGGGTGCACACGTGTGTAGTTGCCATGACCAAAATCCATGAATTACGCTTCGAATTGCTTCCAGATCCACCATATTCTCCAGACTTGCCCCCCTGCGACTATTTCCTGTTTCCGAACTTGAAGAAATGGCTCGGAGGAAAGTGATTCGGCTCTAATAAGAAGACCATCGATGCAACAAACGCCTATTTTGAAGGGTTGGAGAAATCGTACTATTCGGAAGGGATTGAAAAATTGGAAAAACGTTGAACTACGTGTATCAACCTAAAACGCGACTACGTTGAACAATAAATTGTTTTTTGGCCGAAAAAATTATTCCTTATTCATTTTTACCAGACTTCTCACTCCGCCCTCGTAATAACTGATGTATTGACACGATGAGAAAGTATCTCGGAAAGTGTACTAATGAAGAAAACCTATATAAATAACAACATGTATATGAAATATTTAACAGCTTACTATAATTTCTAACATATCGGCAATAAAGCAATATCATAATTTCATTGCATTTTATATAACATAATACAAAACGGTTTTTGCTTTTCTATAAACTGTAACATGACATAATAGTATGAAAACCAAGGCTACTACAGAAAAATCACAGCAAAGGCAAACTTCCGAATGTAGGCTGGTTGAAACTGCCCTTGACAAGTGGAACGCGTTCTATTCCATTAAACTTTCTGTAAACTTTCAAACTGTGTGTGACCGCCGACTCTGCATTCACAGTTCAAAACAATGTCAAAAATGTTCTGGTCTATTATCTTCGCCTAAATATACCAAATCACAAGCGTAACTTCAAACCATGCAATAAAAAAATATAAAAAGAATGAGTAAAGTGTAAACAGAAGGTCCGTTGATTAAAACGAAGAAAATCACTATTACGCAACTACGCAATGAAAAGACAAAAATTACGCTTGAAGCATTATTTGGCTTCTTCAAAACTACGCAGTTTCTGAGCAGAGTCGATATGATAGACCAAGAAAACTACTGAAGGTACACAAATACCTTGGAAGATTATTTTTGTTCTGAATAAATTACGGTTTTTACCGAAACGGACATATTCACGCTTTACAATTTCTGAATACATCAAGCACCTCTAGCATATTTTTAAGGTTGTTTATTAAAAGCTAAAATAAGTTTATTATTATATTAGTAACTTAGAATGCGACTGAAATGTAGAAGATACTATCTTTAGTCTTTTAGCTAATAGTGACTATGAGCGGATGCAGCAAACGACCACTCGTCGTAGTTGGGACAAGAATCCTAAAAGTTTTTGCTGAGAGAAGATCCACTTTTTTCTATTTTCTGGAAGAACGTTGTTTAGGAAACAAGAATACCTCAAATTTCTCAACAAAAAATTGCATGGAGATGTAGCGCTAGCCGCGGCAAATATTAAATTATCTAAAAACCAAACTAAGATTTTGATTCTACATTCTATAAATGACGAGCAATATAGTTGAAACAAAAATGTTTCAACGTTCCCCATTCAGGGTTACAAGACCTAAAATAAGACCTTAAACATTTTTGGATGGTGTACAATTAGGTACAGTTTCTAGCAGTAATAAAAGTTAAAAAAATATGTATTTCTTATAATCATAAAATTGAGTTTAATTTTGGTTTATTTAATTAATAAAAACTAATTTTGCCACTTTTTAACCCCTACCTTATTCCAAACTTGGAAATGTGATTTTAATCAACGCAACCCCCCACCCCGTTTATTAAAGAAAACGGTACTAATACCCATTTTTCAAAAAATCGCAAAAAGCGCCCAGAGAAATTATAGGTATCGGCCAAAAGCAAATTGTTATCTTTCGTCAGCATTATGAGCCTAGAAAGTTTAAACAAAATTGTATTGTCAGTTTTTGAGAAAATTTCAACCTTGTCGACCAGGGTGCAAAAAATCGTGATTTGTATGAGGAGTAAACCACGAGGGTTCTTTCGTACACTACTGGGGTAATTTCAAGGTAAAGTCAGTGGTAATCTGAACACAAACAAAAAAATCTAAACAAACATGGATCCTAAAATGCTTCGTTATCGAGATTTGGACCTCCAAAAGTAGCGCTTAAAAGTGCTTTATTTGTTAATATTGTAAAAACCTTCCCGTATGAAATATATTTTGCATGCGATTATACTTAATGGTCTATATTTCACACTAGTTTTCGTTTGAACAGTTTCATCAGGGGGGCACAAATGGGGGACACTGGTACTCTTTTCTTTTTTTATGAACATTCTTTGCACTTATTACATTTATTAAAGAATTTTATTCTTCATATAAGAATACACTAAAAAGATACTCTTGTTGAAACTCTTTAAATCCAATGATATACGAGTATTACGTTTATTTAAATAAATTTTTCATAGTTGTTTAACGCATTTATCTAAGTTGCCGTTGAACCTTCTTCAATTTTAACAACAGATCACTTTCTCCCTTCAAAAATGGGTAGTACAGTTCGCCGAATAAGCGTTCACTACCACTGTTTAGCCGCAGCCAGTTCGCCGTGGACGTTCTGCCGCAAGCATTTAGCCGCGACCAGTTCGCTGCTCCCAAGTACTCGTGTTTAATACGAACCTAACCTAATGTATGAAGATTGTAGCTGTAGGTAATACATTAATACCTGGCGTAGGTAATAAATAAATTAAGTCTTAACTCTCTATTGCAATACCCTTGGTGACTAACCAACATCTACCTACTTTAGAAACAAATTGTAATTTGCTATGTGTACAACCATGCATCACGTCACGTCGAAACTTTCGGCGTGATCTAGGCTTCCGGGCCGCGGCGAAATAGCCTCTCGGGTTGTTAAAAAGACCGCGGAAAAAAGCAGCGGCGAACTTCCCTAAAAAATGCATCTAGACAAAATCTAGTCATTAAAAATAGGTTTCACACAATCCAAGCAAATTAACTACGATTAAATGCAATTATTTATAGGCATAACATTTTCACGATGGCTGTTTTGCCTTAAAAGGAGTTAAAATGGGAATGTAAAATTCCGAAACGGTAATTCTGTTTCGAATGATTTGATAAAATGATTAACGATAATTTGAGGTAACCCAGGGGTAATCTGTGGTAATCAAGAAGCAATCCACGGTAATCGATGAGCAATCCTATGTAATCAAGACAGGTAATCAAGGCAATCTGAAGCAGTATTGGCAGGGGTACCTTTTTGTACGCTATTTTGACTCATGGTTTACCCGTCGAATTTTTACATAAAAATAAAAAAAGTATTTATTGATTTAAATTCAATTTTTTAAATATAAATTAATTTTTTTAATTAAACTATTATTTTTTTCATTAAAACATTTAATTTTACTTCTAGTTACTTTCGCAAAGTACGTATTGTCTGCAGAACCAGATTTCATTTAAATGCTTTAATAACAACTGTAACATAAAGTTTAGCCAAGTACCATTTACATTAAGTATCTTATTTAAAATTATTGTTCAGAATTAAATTTTTATTTCTTGTGTGGATTTCTAAAGAGATGCATTTTACATTATATTGTATGCAGTTTAAATTACGAATTCAGGGCAAGTGTAACGTATAATGTCTTTAACCTCATTAATATCGATTCTTTGAAAAATAGCCTTATATTAATAAACTCGGTTTAATAGATTTCAGCCCTTTCAGTGCATACTTCATCGAATTATTATTTTTTTATCTTTTATATTTCGTTATTGGCAAGCAAATCTTGTTTTTTACATAGCACCCTATACTTTTTACATTTTTGGATTCAGCAGCTGTTTCTCTTTCTAGTACAATATTTTTATCATAGTATTACATAACAAAATTTTTGAATAATATACCTTTTGAAATTTAAAGATTTCTTTAGTTGCCGTATCAACCAAATAACAAAACGTTATATTTTTATTTAATCAATATTTTTACAAAGTTATACATTATGCGTTACTTTTTACCCACCCTGTACAGTTGCCTAATTTCATTTAATTCTATTATATTCTAAGCTTATTTCCAAATTATCAACAGCAATACTACACTGTATTAAAAATTATCAATAATTTTGTCGCTTCATTGACAAAGAAACTGTGTTGCTGCTAGGCAATATCATGAGTCCGAAGGACGAGTGATATTACCGTGCATCAACACAATTGAGTTCGTCAACGAAATACAGAATTATAGATAATTTTTGATTCACGAGTGGTCTTTTTTAGAATATTCCCCTCGCATTGTAACAGCCAATGGCAGCCGTTTATTTTCAGGTTCTTGACCAATTAGACCCTGACCAGCCGCGATAATCTTTTTTTGGAAAGCTCCGTTGTTATCGGTGCTGTATAACTATAGCAACACGCCAACAAAAATTTTTAATCACCATTTAAATCAACTTGATTTAAATCCTCGCATTCTGTTTTCAACATATTTTCACTTCACATTTTTCATCCTTGCAAAAATTATCAAATACAGTAAAATTATATGCTTCTGGAGCCAATAACTATACCGAAAAGTTTATGTAGTTCTAGCAACTCGTTTTTTAGTAAGTAGTCGAGTGTTAAAGTTTCAAAAACTCGTAGTTCACGCACTTTTGAAGCTAAATACCTCAAAACAAATTGGATCTAATTTAAGGTCTTGAAATATTAAAAAAAAAATGTCTAACTACTGCTGCCAGTTGGTATTTCCTATTAAAAGCTTCCTTCTTTGTTGTTGACTTTTGACATACTTATTTCCACATTCCAAGTTTCATTAAAATTCGTTCAAAAGATATGAGTGAACATACGAATTAATAACGCAACGCGAAGAAGCACTTCGCCGAACTTTCCTGTACTTTAAATATTGCGATAATTCAAAAGTAGGTATGTATGAACATTTAACGCGAAAACTTGACTTCTAAGATCGTCCAAGTGCTGCGTGCTGCCTGCTACTGTACCGGATTGGATGCGGCAGCGTACGGCAATGCCCTGCTGACATGTCTTTATTGTATTTACGAAATTTATTATTTTTTTATAAGAAAAATCGATTTTTTGCTATTTTGCAAAAACCGCCAAAACTTGGGTGGGAGGGAGAAAATTAACTAAAAAAAATGTGCGGTCAGTTTTTGCGTAATAATAACAATATGGCCTTTTATTTCAAAAAAAGCATACTTACAAAAAAATATAATATGTGTGCAGAAGCAAACGAAAATTAAATTTCTTTCTTCTGAAAATTTCCAAACTTCTGATAGTATTTTCAGCAATTCTCTTGCATAGTAACATTGGGCCTGCCTGGATGTGACTATCACGATAGTAAATTTAATACCCATCTGTCTACTCGTTTTTGAGTAATGACTTAATACAGCGGTACAGTCAAAATTTTATATAAATTTTAGAGGCCGCCATTTCAAAGTTTGGGTAAAAGTGTTGGATTTGCCATAACATTTTCTATACGATTCCAATTTCAAACTCAAGAAATTCAGTTTAATAAAAGAACCTACTAAAAAAATATGTCCAATTTCTGATTCCTATAACAGATTTTTTTTAAATTATTTTGACGGTGAATGTATGATATACTGTTGCGTTCTTAAGTGCATCGAGATCTGACGATCCGTGCAGGAGTTACAAGGCGTAGACACACACAAAGACTTTGTAAAACCATTTTTTGAGTTCCTGGAAATCCAATACATATATTTCCGTAAAAATCAAAAAATTGAAAATGTTTATCTAATATACTCCCTATACTGAAAGTATGGGAAAGTAGAAATGGCAAAGATTAAATTAACGATTCAAGACAAAATAGATGCAAGTTCATCGTGTAGGTATATAACAGCCGTCAAGATAATAAGAACAATTAAAATACAACAAACAGTAGCCAGACTAGTACAATAATTACATCTAGATAACTGAACTAGCTATTCTGAAGACATTTATTGTGTGCAAATGGGATTTTAAAAGTCGTAACCAAAATTTTCATGATCCACTTATTTCTAATGTGTTACCGTGACTAAAATATCAAGCAACTAATGTACTAGTAAATAAATCAAATATTAAACAAGGCTCCGCCCGTATAAAAGAAAAAATTCAATAATGACTTTTGATGCATGTACCGCAGACCAATATAGGTCAGTTAAATTTATCGGCAGTGCTTCCCTTTTTTATACTCAGTAATTTTCTAATGTCAATTTTATACTATGTATTCGGAGACTCAAGTTTGCAAAAAAAGACAAATCTTTACATTCTTTTATTATTTGAAAAATATTGAATACTACGAGCATAAGCAGTTTCAGTTTATAAATTACCTTTAAAGTAATTGGAAGCATTTAAAAATTTAGTGTTAATAGAATTGACGGCAGCGATGCCAGTAAGTATTTTTACCATAATCATCTTTTTTTTTTAACTCGCACAGTGCGGAAGCTCAGCCACTATAAAGATACAAAGATGTTTAAAATAGATGGAAATTACCTAATTGTATTATATATTATAATACGAGCAAAAAACTGAAAAAACTGGGTGACGCCTCTACAGGCGAAAGTAGTGGACTGATTTTGATGAAATTTTAAATCAAGAGGTATATCAAAAATTGTAGTTCTAGTTAAGCTTTTCCAAAAAAATCCAAAATCGGAAACGGAAGTTAGACATGTTTCTTTTGTAGTCTTTTTTCCAAACCCAAATTTTGAAAATTCGAGCACGGAATCTGAGAGAAGAACTTAAGGCAAATCAAAAACTTTTTTACCGAACTCTCTAGCTTCACAATGGCGGCCGCTACAGTTTTGTAAATCTCGATTTAACACCCATTTACTCAAAAAGTAGTTGTCTGATCGGGATCAGCTACCACTTGTTTGAGAGCCCTTTCTAGGTAGTAAACAATGAAATATAATTAATTTCGAAAATTCGAAAACAATCGCAATGGCGCTACTCCAAAATTCTATAATTTAAAAAAAATTCCTAAACTGCCCACACGTTTTTTTTTAAACTTTTTGAGCCGATAGAGCTTGCATTGAACTACAAATTCATTTTTTACTTATCTCTCAAACTTTTCTGAGACGCCTTCCAGGAATTTTTGAAAAATTTGAAATTGTTAAATTATTTATTTAAAAACGCAGACGCCGATCGCTATAAACTTTTATCAGTTTGATAGACTATTTAAAGTACTTTATTAGGATTCGTTAGAATTTTCAATTCTTTTAAAAATTAAGGAAAAAAACGATACTTTAGAATACCAACAACGCGTTTTCCGGCAGTGACGTGATTTACAACACAATACTCACAATGCAATTTTTGTAAATTAAAAATCATTTATCATTTATTTAATTCAATCGACGAAAATTATATTAACATTTTCAAATACACTTTCAATTTAAAAATTTTTCAATCATAATAAAAAAAATTGTAACTCCAAAACAAAAATTTCAGCACCACGGGCAGTACAGGGGTGCTCGTACGACTTAGCATGTAGTAATTATAATTAGCCTAAATTATATATGTATACATCTGAAGATCTAGCGGCTGCAGGCAAAAAACAGAAACGTGTAGATTAGAACTTAAACTTTAAACTAGATTTCCACCTGAACTGTACAATAATTAATAGATTACGACATACATAGTCGTTTCTTTACATTTTATGAACATTTATTTGCTCCAAAAAGTAGAAAATTAAGAATTTGAAATGATCAATTAATGTAAAACGTTGATTTAGCGCAAATTAGTAGCTTGCTTTTAACAATAAGTTATGACTAATACTGAGTTTACATTTTTATGACATTACCGTTCTGTCGCATGCGGGTTTGTGAACTATCTACCAGGTATTTTTATTTGTAAATTTTTAAGATGATTAAAAGTATCTCGAAAGGCACAAAACATGTATTAATTAAAATATCGGCATGAACAATACGAAACGGAAACGTTTACCGACAGCTACACGGGGTGTTCCATACAATTGAAAGTGGTGATAGGAAACGCATTTTTGGAGCATCTCTTTATACGAGCATGGGTCCATTTTCCACGCGTTAAATAGTGATAAGCGTATAAGTTATTATATTAATTTTAAAAATATGCATTAAACCCCTCCCTTAAATCAAATTAATAAATTTCAATTATCCACTAAAAAAACAGCTAACATGTTAGCGTATTCAGCATTATTAAACAATTAATTTTCCATTTTCATCAAAATTAAATAAAATTTTAATAAATTAAACTATAGCAGGTGGCAAATCATTAAACATAGCAACTGACAAAAAACGTCGTGACAAGCTAAATTAACAGCATTCACATGTAACGATTTTAAATGTTTATAACTAATTAACGCCTGAAAATAGGACACATGTAAAAAACGCTGAAAATGTATTTCCTACCACCACTTGCAGTTTGGCACGCGACTTATGAAAATACTCGTAATGTGAGTTTTCGAAATTTCAATGTCTTGTACATCTATCTATATTTACATGAAATCTAAAAGCAATTCATCTTCAGTAATTGAACCATCATTATGCGCTTTTACTCAATACAAACACTTCACTACACCGTAAAACAAGCATTTTCGTTAAAATATTTGAAGTGAATTCAAGAAAATAATAATTTACAATGTTACTTTGGGCGACTACCCTCTTTTGAGTTTGTATGACAAAATAAAACTAAAGTGTGAAGAAAAACACGAATCTCCTTTTTCAAACCCCTTCAAAAAAAGTAATGTAATCAGTCCTCCCTTAGAATAGGTGTGACCACCTCTACACAACCCACGAATGTAATACGATAAGCGAAGCACTTTGCTTAAACTTTTACATACTTCAGAAACAGCTACTTATCATATTTTCATAATAATTTTTTTATCAACCTAGCTGCAATGGGAACGCGGGCGGCAGCGTCTTAGGGGTCGTTTATTTAAATAATTTGTATTCATCACTAAAATAATTTCTCTATTTTAAAATAATTAAACTGTATAATTTAAACCTAAACTGGGTATCAACGCAATCATTAAACAGCCTGTTTTTATTAGAGTTTTTGAGATATGGCAACGATACTTAATATGTAACCAAAAATTTACATTTGATGTGACTGTGAAATGACCTCAAATTTTGAATTTCAGATGAGACACTTTGTATATTTCGACATTTTTGGAATTCTGAGACAATTCTGAGTACAGGGGTAGTATTCTTGAAAATTTTTAAATCTATTTGATTTTTTTTAAATCAAGTTTTATTGAGAATATTAAGTGCTCAAATCGTTCTAAAGAACTAGGACGACAACAAAAAAATACAAACATGATTTTTTCACGTAGTATTCTGGTAAGTACAGCAGGTTTTTATACTTGAAGGCCACTTTTTTTTGTAAATGTTCTATTTTTTTCATGGCACGCTTGAAACAATTATTTCCTTGATTTTTTAAACTTCATACACAAAGAAATTGGTGGGTTTACATTAATATCAATCTGTGTTTAGATACCTAGTGTCTAAGGAATGGTGACATTTGAAAAAATTACTAATTCAAAAAAGTGACTTCTGCAAATATGATTTTTTTTGTTACCGTCCTCGTCCCTTAGAATGATTTGAGCCCGGTCATAGCACTTTGGATTTAAAATAAAAATTGACTTTAAAAATCGAGTCGACTTTTTCAAGAATAGTGCAGCTGTATTCAGAATTCTCTCAGGAAAAAATGTCAAAATATACAGGATGTCCCATTTGAAATTTAAAAGTTAGGGTCATTTCCGGTGAAAGCAGAAGTCACAAAAATGTGCCAAACATGTCAAAATGTGTCTTTTTGGTTACATATTACCTATATCAAGTTTCCTTGGAATATCTCAAAACAATCTCCATTTATCTATCATTTCGTATTGTCTCTTGCAATCTTTATTAACAAGCAGCATGCAGCGCTCTAAATAATATTGAAAAAATTATTAAACGATAACTATGAATAAAAACTTTTAAAAATAAATTGGGTTGCGTCCAATTGCCCCCATCTCTTCTTAAGGCTGAAATCGCACAGATAGCGCATGCGAAATTTGGCAGGTCTGTATCGAATGCTCAAATTTTATAGGTTATGTTAACAAAGTAAAACTTAACTAAATTCATGAGTGGTCGAAAATAATTATCAGGAGCTGGTTATCACAAAATGCGCGAAGCTGAAGAGGCTTGAAGTCAAAACCTTGCGGCAAGTCTGATGAAATATTTAAAAACTAGCACTGGTGAATGTGAACGTGTTTTAAATACTAAATATTGGTTGAAGACTTTGCGGCTTTAAAAGCAAGAAATTGTAACGTTGTTTGATTGAGCGCAGTTATTTAGTTATAAACCTCATTATTGTTTCATTACTTAGTTCTATAAAATTACTTATATTATATTTATTTTTTTTATTGTTTCAATTATTATTTTATATGTGGCATGGGGGGGGGGGGGGGAAGTGAAGTATTTTGTTCCTACTTAAGGGCGCCAACATTCTGACGAAGGCCCTGCCTGCTTGTCGCACTGTAGTTAGAAACCGCAACATGAAAAACATGATTTTGTGATTTCCTGAAAAAAGACTGTTTTGGAATAAAAACACTCGAGTCAAAAGCTGAATTTCTCAGCCAAATTGGGGAGCGAGGAAAAGTAATCCCATTATATTAAATTAGATTAAAAATTAAAATTAAAAGTTTTATTCTACTATTGAAGATAAGCCACAAAGAAACGTTGATCATTACCTGTTTTTTAAATAAAAAGGCAACAATTTCCAAACTTCAGAAATTCAAAGAATGCACACAAAGGCTTTACAGCAATGCGATCATTTCTATAAATTTACATAATTTTGAAAATGTTTCCCATTCACGTTTTCATAGTTTCATAATTTTTGTAAAGTGGAGAGCATAGCTTTATGTAAAGTAAGTTTAATAATTATAGCAACGCAACGTAAAGACCAATTTTGTAATATAATCTCCACTGTAGTATTTTAATAGTTCATTACAATAACAACGAGTAGCGACTTCAATGAAGCTTAAATTAGGAATAAATACATAAAGTTGCTTTAAAGTGATCTCCCAAATCGTCCTTTCAGGTGTCCAAAATTCAGTTTCTGAATAAAATGATGCCAAAACTTTCACTTCTGGTTCGGATTATTTAAAGGTTATTTTGTTTATAAATTTTTTTTACACCCACACATTCCAAATCTCATCAAGATCGAATCATCCGTTCTGGAGACGGGGGAACGAACGCACGCTCACCCACCTACTTTTTAAAGAACCACTTATTTGAATTCCTGCGAGTCAAAAACACGTATCTCCGTCAAAATCTCAAAATCTTGATGTCCAAAAAATCAATACATTCGTATTTCTCAATAACCTTCTAGCCCCAACAGTTGCTATAAAATCATAATAGTCCTACCACAGCAACACATGGTAATCAATCATCTTTCGCATACCGCAGAAGGTACTATGTCTATCATAAAACTGTTTATTTTTTAAGAAAATGAGTACTTGGAACTTGTAAAATAATTCTCATTTAAGCTGAAACAGAAATGTTTGATCGTGCTCCGTATTAGAAACGGGCCTTAACTTCCCATGTTGAAAAGTTCAAATAACTATATTCGGGTAAAAACAAAATTATAACTAACTTCTAGCTCTATCAGCCAAGAAAAGATATAAATAAGATAAAAATAGAACGGCCAGTTATTCAGCAAATTTTAATCTTAAATTATTAATTCTGATGAATTTTCTTTATGATAACAATCAAAATTATTTTTCGTATTAACATTTCGCCCTACTAAGACTCTTACGATTATAACAAACTTTATACAGATTCGTCTACTAATTTTTAAGAAAATTGGTGTTATAAAATCCAAATTTCCAAAATTCGTCAGTAGCGTCATTAAAGCTATAAAGCTAGAAATAGAATTATCTAAATACCAAAAAATTTTGTGCTTCTAATTTTCGGTTTCTGATTCATTAAAGTTTAATTTTCCGAGGAGTCTTTGATAGATATACCCACACGACTATTTTAATCAAAATCTGATCATATGCAGTAGACATCAGGAAGGGGGAGGGCTAAGAAGGACGGGAGTGAGGGATGGGTGGAGTGGGGTAAGGATGGAGAGGGTGGACAAAGGCAGAGAGTGGGGAAGACAGGTAGGTGTTGACGAAGGGCGGGAGGGGTAGACGAAAAACAGAGGGTTAGATGAAGAGAGGATTGGGGGGGAACGAACGACCTAACTAACGCACCCTGCCACCCATCAAGACGTTATCTAAAAAACTGTTTTTGGACTAATGCATATAAACGTGGTAATTATAAAGTAAGTAGTTACCTGTACCACGACATTTTGTTTTAAATAAATGGTTTATAAATAAATAAATGTTTTTAAGTACGGCTTCTTTGGGGATTTAATAATCAGGTAAGAACAATAAACAAACATTCATAATACATAATTTCAAACATTGTAAATATTTATTGTCGTCTTAAAAAACATGTTTACATCATAGAATTCTATTCTCTAAAATATTCATAGCAACATTTTGTAAGTCACTTCAAACAATGGTTATCTATGTAATGACTGCAAATTCAATTTGTCATTCATTACGTCTTACAGTGGGGCCTCTAATTTTCTGAAAATATATTCGATTTTACACTGACAGTTGAAATATGTACTCATACATGTTGAAATATTACTAAATAGCTGCCGGAACAAGAAAAGTTCACAGGATTTTAAATTAAGGTGTAAGGGATATTATTTGATTTCATTATAATTACGTCAGTAATAATATAAGACCTATATAACCACATACTTTGACACTTTGATCAAACTCAGCTGTTGTGTCACTTTCTACTAGAATTTCGAACATGAAATCAAGAAATCCTTCACACTGCAGAAACTACATAATCTTATAAGTATCTAAACTCTAACAATACCATTTAAAAAAAGATAAAACTCCATGAAGCTGAGGAAGTTTCGTTTTTAATATCAATTTGTGTTAATTGATATCAGTGGTCATGTTTTGCTTGCAAGGTTTACAAATTACAAATCCGATTAACTTACGGATTGTGACGTAATGTTTAAAGTTTGTAATGAAACCTCACCTGTAATAAGGCGAACCAAACGGTGAAAAATAAAAGGGATCGGTGGATGTGCGTGGCGGCATCACAGAGCACATGGAATGCGGCCCCATATGGGGATGATGATGGTGGTGGGAGTCCGAGGCTCCCACCAGGTGTCTGGACCCGCTGCAAGTCGTACTGCTGGGGGTATGAATTCGCACAGGCATAGGGTTTTTAGGACATCACTTTTCCACCGGTCTAGCAACATTTACAACGGCAAACTGCACGCACATTCCGTCGACAAGAGCATACTGACTGTGTCGATTGTCAACCACATCCACGTGAACTGCAGTCCACGGAGAGCGCGGCAGTGCGAGCGCGTACTAAGCGATTTTAACGCATTGCGCGGAGAACGCACCGGGAACGATGCGAATATCACTGTTGGTAGTACGTAGAATAATTACACTTGAACTCAACCCCATAATCGTTGGAATTCTGCAGGAACTCAACCTAATTTAGGTTACATACACAGTAGCATGAGTCTATCAATTATTATGTTCATTTGTTATGGTGGTTCACTACAAGTCAAGAAATTTGTTACGTTAACTGAAAGATTATTTTAAAAAACAACACTAACGTACTGCCGAATTAAAACAGTACCGTAGTATAGCTTCATTTTAAAATGTAGGGGGATAACAAATTTAAAGCTGTTGAACATAAAAAATCCTTGAAGTTAATAATTTAAGTTACATTTATTTCTACACTTTTACTTTTTCTATCCGTAGAAGTAACCCTATAAACTTCGCACCGAGTGATCCCACAATGCAATACGATATCGTAATATTTCAACTATCAAAATGATTAAACATATCATGGTACGCAAATACAACGATTCAAAGTTAAATTACGAACTTACAAGAAATAAGATGTATTTTTGTTTACGGATAACGATTCACGATAAAAGGTTTTAATTTGAAGCAGCGGCATTAATGATTAATTATCGCAAGCGATTTAAAGAAGCGATTACGTACATACTGTATTGGACGACTACTTTAAACATTCTCGTCTCAATAAGACCGCCTAAAATACACAAATACAGAAAATAAATTCTAAATATTGTCAGATTTTTTCGAACATATTTTGAAACTGGTTTCTGATAATTTTGAAAGTATGTCAACACACTTCCTTTTGAATGCTTCACATTTGTTGTACAAAAAATCCGCAAATTTAAATATCAAAACGTGATCGCTGTCGATAACAAAATCATGATCATATTACAAATAGGATTCATTAGTAGAAAATATAGTTAAAAATTAGTATGTAGATTTATAGCTGGTAGTTAAAATCACAGAGTAAAAAGAGTAATCAGTAATATTACTAATATTCAATCCTGTCTTTTAAAATGTTGTTTATAATAGTATAATTTTTGTGATTATACTTTTCTTTCTTGTCATTCATTGATAACGATAAGTAATTTTGAATTAAAAATTTCTTGGGCGACTACTACATCTTTATATACTATATTATATTGTCCTAATTTATAGGTAATTCACGTGTTAACATAAAATAAAAATATATTAATATTACATTATTACATTGTAGTTTTTGGCATATAATACCATTTCATTTTGTGGTTTCATGGAAAAATGAAAAATATGTAAAACAATTCAAAAACAGTTTAAAAGCCTCTGCAACCATAAGCAAATTAAATAAAACAGAAACATGAAAAATCTGAAATGACGTCAAAATTTGATTTTTGGAAAATCATTCTAAACTAAAATTACAACGACTGCGCCATTGCAACAGATTTATAGATTAGCTACGACATCAGATAAGTTACAAATGCATTAATAGAGAAATGGGGGGAATTTTATTTTATATCAGTTCTTTTAGATATCACTTTGCGATATGTTTAGAAGAATGAAACAACTTATATTAAAACCTCAAATGAGAAGATCATTCATATAAAATGCACTACACGAAAATGATTATAAACGGTTATTAAGTAACTAGCAGTAGGGCATAAATAATGCCTGGATACTTCTTCTTTCATATAGCTTTCGAATTAATCAGAAACGACTGGTATGTATTTTCATATATTGGTAAAGTGCATGCTTAAATGCCAAAGAGAGAAAACAGTGAGAAAAGAGAAGGGAGAATGGCAAAGAAAGAGAGAAGAGATAGGGGGGGGGGGGAAGGGGAGGGAGGAATAGAGAAATATAACTACATTTTGCCTTCTATTATCAAAATCTATTAACTAAACAATTTCCAAAATTCTATCAGAAGCAGTTATTATTATTTTTATTATAAACACACAACAGACTAGAACAAAAAATGCTGAACTAAAATTCTATTGTAGGTTAGGTTCTAAACTATAGCAGATAAGCTGATTTATGAAGAATATGCAAGAAACCCCAAGGTATTGGGTATTTATAACAAAACCGCAAGTAAGTTAAAGTCAAGGGATTTGACTATGGCAAAGCTTCATTTTTTTCAGGAAATGTTTATGATTACCACTATTTGTATAATACAAGTATTAAGAAATTTAAATTACCTAGATAAAACTATAATGAAATAGATATTTGAACAAATAACGTTAGTTATATTACTTTTACATTTATTAAATAGGAGAAATTTGGATCTGAAGTATAGAAACTATAAAATCTCTGAAAACTTATTCAAAAAAACCTCTTAAAAATATCTGACAATTTGAGATAGTTTTAGGAATTAGCAAACCGTTATATATCAAAATTTTTGAAAACGTGTGCAGAAAGCGAGATCAAAATTGAAGTACTAAAGATACGTATGTATGTGTAAGTGGGTGGAAGTATGCATTGGAAAGTATGAGTCAAGTGAATTGAGGACAAAAATTGGTATTAGAACGTAGTTAAAGTTTTTTTCTGGCGAAAGTGAGCAGAACTATTTAGGCTTGGTAAACAAAATAGATGTTCAAAAACATAAAGTTGTTTCAGATTCAATCATGACAGGTAGTTTGATATCGTTTTGCATTCTTCCACTGCAAGGTTCACATGCCAAGTCGGTCATGTACAACTAACATTGACAAACATTTTTCTATAATTTAGTAACCCCGGTTCAGCATTAGTTTAACCTTCGTTAATGCTTTTGTTTTTCACTTTCTTTTGCTAGAAGCCCTATGTAATGTTGTAGATACTTGTATACCGGGTGTCAACGGAATCATTAGACATCCCGTATTTTCTAGAGTTTCAGATGTGACAACGAAACATAGCACAGGTAGTATGTACCTAAAAAGGTGCATTTTGACATATTTTACACACTTTTTCGACTTCTCGTTTCACCGGAGATGAGTCCAACTTTTGAACTTCAAATGGGACACCCTGTATATTGTGACATTTTTGGAATTTTGAGACATTTCTGGGTACTCCTGAACTATTTTAGAACATTTGAAAGCCTACTTGCTTTTTTAAAATCAATTTTCATTTTAAACCTAAAGTGCTATTTTTTTTCTTACGCATAACCTAGTGTTAGTTTTTAGATATTTTTATACTTGGTGGGGCTACTGTAGAAAATGTAAATTTAAAACACTTAAAATTTCCAAAATAATATTTATCAAAAACTGACCATAGGTTTTTCTTAACTTTCTAGTATTATATGGGCGAACATGAGCTACAATTTAGTTTTTTGCTGAATACAAAATAATCCGAAACCAGAAACGGAAGTTAGACATGTTTTTGGGCAGGTTTTTTTTTTCTAAAACTAAATTTTTGGAACTTAAGCACGGAATCTGAGAGAAGAACTTAATGCAAATCTAAAACCATTTTACAGTACTCTCTAGCCTCAAAATGGCGGCCGTTACATTTTTCAAAAGTAGTTGTCTAATCGGCATGAGCTACAACTTGTTCGAGAGCCCACGATGGAGTAAAACTAATTTCATTCCATCGTGTACTACCCACAAAGGGCTCTCGAACAAGTTGTAGCTGATGCCGATTAGACAACTACTTTTTGAGTAGATGGGCGTTAAATTTTGGGAAAGTTGTAGCGGCCGCCATTTAGAAGCTAGAGAGTACCGTTAAATGGTTTTAGATTTGCATTAAGTTCTTCTCTCAGATTCCGTGCTCCAATTTCTAAAATTTTGTTTTGAAAAAATGCTACAAAAGAAACATGTCTAACTTCCGTTTCCGGTTTCGGATTTTTTTGAAAAGCTTAACTAGAACTTTATTTTCGATATACTTCTTCGTTTAAAATTTCATCAAAATCGGTCAAGTACTTTCGCCTGTAGGGGCGTCACACACACACCCACACATACGCATTTTTTAAAAACCACTATTTTGGGTTCTTTGAGCCCCAAAACGTGTATTTACGTTAAAATCTAGATTTTAAATATTTTCATGAAATCAATACTTCCCTATACCGAAGGTATGGGAAAGTAAATTCACGTTTGTATTTTATTGTTATCGTCTTCGTTCCTTTGAATGATTGAGCCTGGTCGTAGCACTTTAGATGTAACATGAAAATTGACTCTAAAGAAATAAAATAAATAGACTAAAAATTTTCAAAAATGATGCAGGTGTACTCAGAATTGTCTCACGATTCCAAAAATGTCAAAATATGCAAGGCGTCTCATTTGAAAATCAAAAGTTGCAGTCATATTCGGTGAAACCGGAAGTCAAAAACATGTGCCAATTGTGTCAAAATGTGCCTTCTTAGGTACATATTAGCTATGCTAAATTTTGTTGCTATATCTCAAAAACTGTCGAACATAATTTAATGATTCCGTTGACAACCGGTATTATGTATGACATGATACCTCATAAATCGTAACGAATTAAATCATCACAATTTTTTAATATCTACGAAATACTAAAGACCATAGGAATTCGCAGGTATAAAATATTTCACACTACAATTATTAATTTAATACACTCCAAAATATTCGTCGTTTTTAATGTAAATTATTGAATACTCACTACAGTTCTTACTTCTTTTAGAATTCAAAAATCTCTATGTTTTATAAGGTTTTGTCTATCTATTAAGTACCTTGCTATAGTTACGTATTACAAAAGATTCTTATCAAACATTTGCACAATTTAAAGATAAAAATAAATCATGAAAATATTGTTTCATAAAATAACAAAATAGAAAACCGCGATTCATAACGACCACTGCAATTATTAATAAAGATATTATAAAAGGCACTGTTTTAATAGTGAAATTAGTAACGGACGACGCACAACTTGAATTATTTTTCATTTTTGAGCCACTAATCGCTTTTCAAAATTCGATCAAACGAAGTAGAACACATACGCCACATGTGGTAAAGTTAACTTAGGGCCAATTGTGAATTCTTATTAATGTCACTATAAGAAACGTATCCCTGATAAATTTACGGCGGGATAAATCATACTGCGGACTCGAAGCGTTAGGTTGGCAGCGCTTCTAATATCACGGACCTGGTGTCGAACAGCAGCGTGACCCGTAGTCCCATTGGTTAGTTCGTGGTCGCAAAAAACCGCGGACCAACAGAACTCGAAGCCCGAGTAATGACATGTCTTGCAGAATCGTGAGGTTGTGGTGGAATTCCGTACGTTGTTTACACTCGTAAGTTGCGTCAACTGGAAAAGCACCTGCGTCTGTAGTCTGGCATTCAGATCGGTTACAAAGACTATATTTAAAGTTACACTAATTTGTGGATATCGCGTCAAGTTCCATAATGTATGATGGCTAATGGGACTGAATATTCTGTATCTGACGATATTCCTGGCACGATATTGATCACCGCGAGTTCAGATAGTAGGAGCGCTATGAGGGCGCCGGCCACGCTGCCCACGCGTTCGAGCGCCTGACTAGATCCATCCATGGCGGAGAGGCAAGATTTCATACACCACCATTAATTCTAACTCGAAACACTAACGAGTCTATTCACAGCAACTAGTACTTTGATGTCAAAATTTTATTACTGACACGTTAACACCTAGCCATAATATGATTTAAAGTCAGATAGGCTTGCTTTACATTTTTGAAGCTATGTCACATTTTTCTGATCCGACATTGTTTTTGTTTCTTTGTTGTCGCACCTGTATTAGTCGTTTAAACATTTATGACAACACGCGAACACGCTTTTATTATCCTTTCCTTTTTTAAAGCAAATGGAAAAATGTGTAGGTGGTATATGTTCAGATTCATGAATTCCATGTACCTAGAAAGAATTTTTGCAATATCAAGCCTTTTCTCACACTTTCATTACTTCAAACAAACATAGAGTTTATGTATTTATTTTATAGAAAGAAAAAAAAAGTGGTAAACTTAATACGGTATCTTACCACTACCAATTCATAGCTAGCTGGCGGTACAATTTGTTAAAAAAAAATAATGTAATCACACCGCAAGCTAGTGCTGAAAATTTTCTTTTAAAAAAATATCATCTAAAAACTATCTGTCCACACAACTGAAGGACAATTGTATGGCCGGCTTCTAAAATATTAATTTTTAAAACGGGGGAAACGCGTTGCCTAAATTCTCATACTTCAAAAGTATTTAGGAGTATCTAAACAAACAGAAAATTTGTCTTAAGCAACAACGTCTTCCTAAAATAGGCGAAACAGATCGCTGGTACTTTCCCATACTTTTTAAATATTTTCGCGTCAAGAAGTGATGGATATTTACATCTCCAGCCGGTACAAGCCTCCTGCTGACTCAAGGCGTTGGATGCGTACGGACGGTGGGCGCGCCTACTACGTAAAAGACGCCAAGATAGTTGATGCGCTCACGAAAATGGTTATAATAACTTTATTTATAGAGTTATCAAAAATATGCAAAGCATGAAAAACATTTTTTTATTAGAGCTACATGATAAGCCGGAAAACGCATTGTTGATATTAAAAAGTATCGTTTTATTTCTTAATTTTTAAAATAGTTAAACATTCTCAAATCCCAATAAAGTACTTTAAATAGTCTATCGAACTAATAAAAGTTTACAACGATTACTTACTTACTTACTTAATCCTCTTCATTCCCATTGGAACATAGGGCATTCACGACATGTCTCCACCTCACTCGGTTTTGGGCCTCGACCTTGATCTGGTTCCATGTTTTATTGAGCGTGTTGAGTTCCTTGTGGACGCTTCTCCTCCATGTTTCCTTCGGTCTACCACGCTTTCTCTTGCCAGCTGGACTCCATTCTAGCGCTTGTTTAGTTATATCCCTCTGTGGTTTCCTTAGAGTGTGGCCTATCCAGCTCCACTTTCTTTTTCTAATTGTTTTGCTTATAGGTTCCTGGTGTGTGCGTTCCCATAGTTCAATGTTTGTTATTCTATCCGGCCATCTGATTCTTAGTATTTGTCTGAGGCATTTATTTATAAAAACCTGTATTTTGGATGTTGTCTTTTTTGTAACCTTCCAGGTTTCTGCGCCATATAAGAGTACACTTTTAACGTTCGTGTTGAATATTCTTATTTTGGTGTTTAGAGATAATTCGTTTGAGCTCCATGTTGTTTTTAATATATGAAAGGCATATTGTGCTTTACCTATCCGTGATTTGATGTCTTGTTCTGTGCCTCCGTCTTTGTCTACTATACTTCCCAAGTAGCAAAACTTTTCTACTCTTTCTAAATTTTCCCCGTCTAGTCTGATGTCATTTGGCCTGTTTACATTGATATTCATGACTTTTGTTTTCTTTTTGTTTATTTTCAGGCCCAGTTTTTCTGCTTCTCTTGCTACTTTTTCCGTTTTATCTTGCATGTGTTCTTGTTTTGAAGATAGTAGACATATATCATCAGCGAATTCCAAGTCTTCCAGTTGTGTGAAAGGGGTCCATTGTATTCCAGTTCTATTGTTTGTTGCTTTTGTCATGACCCAATCGATTAATATTAGGAAAAGAGTTGGTGACAGAATGCACCCTTGTCTTACCCCACTTCCTACCTGTATCGGGTCTGAGGCACTTCCATTATGAACAACTTTTGCTGTGTAGTTATTATAGAATTGTTTTATTATGCGAATGAACTTATCTGGTATTCCGTATATTTCTAGTATTTTCCACATCCTTGTTCTGTCTACACTGTCGAAAGCTTTTTGAAAGTCTATAAAGTTTAGGTATATCCTGCTGTTCATCTCAATTGACTGCTCTATGATTATTCGCAGTGTGCAGATGTGGTCAATGCATGATTTGCGTGCTCTAAACCCTGCTTGGTTTTGTCTTAATGCCTGGTCAATTGCTTCCTTCATTCGCTCCAGCATTATGCGCGTTAATATTTTGCTGGTGGTACATAACAATGTTATGCCTCTCCAGTTTTCACACTTAGTGATATCGCCTTTCTTTGGGAGTTTTATTATAAGCCCTGTCTTCCATTCCTGCGGCATCTCTTCGTTTTGCCAAATATGTTTTACCAGTGTATGTATTATATCTGTGCTAGTTTCGATGTCGGCTTTAATTAGCTCTGCTGTGATGTTATCAATGCCCGGAGCTTTTCCATTTTTCATCTTGCTGATTGCTTCTTTTACTTCTTTACGTGTAATCGCTTGTGTGTTTATGTTCAGAATCTCCCTGATGTGTTCTTCTTCATCTATCACTGGGATAGGGTTTTCAGTGTTGTGTATGTCTGTGAAGTATTCTCTCCATCTGTTTATTTCTTCGTGGTCACTGCGTATGATATTTCCTTCTTTGTCTCGTATTTGGTTTGTTGACCTTTTACCCAACCCAGCTAGTTTCCTAGTAATATCATAGAGTTCCTTCATGTTATTGTTCCTTGCCGCTTCTTCTGCCTCGTTTAACATTTTCTCCTTGTAGATCCGTTTGTCTGATCTTGCACCCCTTTTAACCTCTTTGTGTTTGTTGCGGTATGCTGTCTGTAGTATTTGTTTTGTTTCTTCGTTTGTTGCTGATAGTATTTTGTTCTTTATTTCTTTGCGTTCTTCAATTTTCTTCCATGTTCTTTCGGACATCCATTCCTTGTCTTCTCTTTTTCGAATTTTAAGTATCTCTTCGGCTGTTTCTAGATACATTTTCTTGCACTTTTCCCACAGTTCCTCTATATTACTTTCCTGTCTTCCTGTTACGTCTTCTTCTATTTGTTCTGCGTTTTCTTCATTTTGTATTTCTTCATATTTCATTTTTAGACGTGTTCCGAATTTGTCTTTAGTTTCCTTCTTCCTTAGCCACTGTGTGTTGAATATCTTTCTTTCTATCTTGTTTTTATTTCTTGTGGCTGCTAGCTTGATTTGGATTTTTCCCCTTACTAGAATGTGGTCCGATGCAACATCTGCTCCGCGCTTTGCCCTGACATCTAGTAGCGAGTGTCTCCACTTGCCACTGATTGCAATATGGTCGATTTGGTTACGTGTGTGGTTGTCAGGTGATATCCATGTTTGCTTGTGTATTTCCTTATGTTGGAATATACTTCCACCAATGACCAGGTTATTAAATAGGCAGAAGTCTGTGAACATTTCGCCATTTTCGTTCATCGTTCCAAGCCCCTCTCTGCCCATTACACGTTCCTTTCCTGTGTTGTCCGCTCCTATCTTTGCATTCATATCGCCCATTAGTATGAGTATATCTCGTTTATTTCTTTCTTGTATTTTATCGATTGTCGTTTGTAGTTGCTCATAAAAGTCTTCCTTGAGTGTTTTTTCTTTGTCGTTTGTTGGGGCGTATGCATTTATTATTGTGGTGTTCATGAACTTGGTTTTGAATCTTGCAGTTATTATTCTTTCAGATATCGCTTCCCACTCCATCAATGAGTCTGCTGCTGTGCTTGATATCATGAAGGCAACTCCCTCGGTGTGATTTGCATTTTCTTCTGTGTGTCCAGAGTAAATTATTGTTTTTCCCATTGCAAGTCTTGTTTTCCCGCGACCAGTCCATCTTGTCTCGCTTAGTCCCAATATCTCTATTTTGTAATTTCCCATTTCTGTCGCTACCTGATTTGATTTGCCCGATTCGTACATTGTTTTAACATTCCAGCAACCTATGTTTATTTTCCTTCTCGTGTCCATGGTTCTCGCTTGGGTTGTCTTCATTCCATCCGTCCGATTTCCGAGGCATGTCGCGTCTGTTTCTTTAGCATTTTTTGTTTTTATGCCACAGGGTTGCTGGCCCAACGATTAGCGCTTGCGTTTTTGAATAACAAATTAATTAATTTCAAAATTTTCAAAAATTCCTAGAGGGCGGGCGTCAGGGTGAAATTTGGAAGATTAGTAAAAAACAAATTTTGTAGTTCATTGCAAACTATTCAGTACAGAAAGTTAAAAAAAAACGGTGTGAGCAGTTTTTGAGGAATAATGTTTTGAAAATACACGATAAAATCAGCATGGAAAATAATAGGTACAAAATAAATAATATTTAAAGATTACTTTCCTTATAAGTGTTGACGAGTGTAAATTTGAAAAACAAATGTAACGTTCACATTGACACAAGCTGCCAAATTTTTAAAACGACAAAAATTATGATTGTAGTAAACAAAGACGAACCATAGTTCTAAATTGGGAGCTTTGACAGCAGTTTATCTCCAAATTTAGAAGGCCATGATACGAATACAGTGAGGTCCTCCTTGTTGGAAAGTAGGCTTATCGGCACCCATTTGGTGGTGGAAAGTTGATACTTGTTGTTTAACGGAGGGACAAAGTAACTTTTCCTTCCACTTTTAAATGCGAATTTTGTTTATCAAACGCATCTTACTTGTAAATGCCAAATTGTACACAACTGTCATATTAAATAATTTAATTTAGAGTAATTTTAAAATTAATGTTTTTTGATCAATTTCTCAAGGCCGATAAAAAAATTAAATGTGAAACTCGGGAAGAAAGTGTCCTTTTCCCTTGCGTGCGGCACATGCGGGAAATAAAGTATCACTTTCTTCCCTTATTACACAAACAACTGTTTTCGTCGACCTTGTTAGAAAGTATGCTTTTCTATCGTCATTTTGTAGCCGAAAGTTGACAATTGCCACTTAGCGGGAGCAAAATTAAATTTTCTCCCGCCGAGAGAATCTTGTTTTACTAACCATGGCTAGCAATCTAGCTGAAACAGGAATGTTTTTTCGTCCCGTCTGTTAAAAACTAAGTTTGCGAAGTCTACAAAATTTTACAAAATTGAATGACTAGCTTTTCTGCAACATTTCTTTTTTAATTTTCAAAAATACGCTTTCGCCCCTCACAGGTTTTACGGTTATAAAAATTTCCGTGATAATAATATCGCTTCCCCGTAGGGGTATCATCATACTAGATCTCATCAAAACCGCAAAGTGGTTTTGATGTTGTATTGGCAGCCAATTTGAGGCTAAAGAGTTCCAAAAAAGCATTGGATTTGATTTATCGGTTTTCAGATTTTAAAAATTCATTTTCTGAAAAAATTATAAAAAATATGCAAAGTTAGCGTTCAGAAGATGCGAGCGAATAATCTGGTCTACATAAAGACAAAACATGTTCTTGAAAAAAAAAACTTGTGTTTTCCTTGAATTATGGATGACAATGCCCAATAATTTTAATACCCGGGAATTACCCAATACCAGATCCGTTACCCAATAGTTACCTGTTACCCGGTAGTTACCGTTATCCGATAATTACTCGTTACTCAATATAATCCCGATGATTATCCGTTACCCGATAATAAAACAAGTTTAATAAAAAAAAAGGGTCAAGTGGGTTTGGAATGACACTTTTGCCGATCCTATCCAGTATAGCATACGTACCACATACGCTACACTGCGTAGGGTTGGCATCTTACTAAACGTATGGGAAAGCAACAATTAATATCATTCCTTATATAAAAATTGATACACATATTTATATTAAAACCGTGCATAACATAATCAGACTTGTTGAATTTTCATTTTTTTTTGTAATGTAAATATCAACTTTTTTGTTTCTTTGGACGCTAAATTACAATGTATATTATATATTTCCTGTTGTAACACTTCGTGAACTAGGTATATCTAATACCAAAGTCGCCTACTTGGCAGTAAGAAATTTTCTACTGAACCAAAAAAGTCATGCGAAATTGAGAAAGGTGAAAAATTCGGGTTTGTTGTTATTTAATTATCACTTTTGCTTGTTACTGTATTAGTCACGTGGGACATTTTCTCCGAGCATCCTCGTTCGATAAAAAAAGAAACATACCGTAATAATTCTATGACTAGGTATCTCCCAAAGCTTTCACGGTAGTTCAACAGTGGTGATATAAACTAAATGAGGTGTATGTAGTACTCTAGCGTAAGATGTTGAGCTCTTCGCGAGAAGGTGCAAGTAACTCGGGGTAAATCAGGCAGTTCCCATCTCAACTGCAATGGTTCAATGTCCCAATGAATATTCTAAGAAAATTCAAGCGTCTCATTAATTATCGTGTTGGCGTCTCAAGGCCGGAACACCGCGTACAAGTTTAGTGACTCCCCCGTCCATTGTCCGCTCTATCCGATTTGGTCCATGCGGGATCAATCATCATCGGGAGACGGAACGCATACCTTGCTTGCACAGGAAGATGGATTACCTCACTCCACTGTTCTCATTCATCACAATGGCAATTGAATGCAGTAAATAATTTATTAATCCCTCCAGATTATACAAGCGGCTTCAATTAATATAACATTAATGTTATTTCGTCACTTTAGGATGTGCTATTGAGCAGATTAGACATAATTAATTAATCTAGTAATGTGCGCCATTTATCGTGATGTGTGGGTTACCCTCGCTGCTGTATAATGCAGTTTACTATTAAACCTGCTTAGGTATTAATTACAGCTTATCTGATTGGGTGCATACTAATTCCATGAATGAAATGTAAATATTTGAGAAATGGGTTCATTAGCTTTCGAAGCGTTTAAAGGCATATCAATTGCATCTCCAGCTTTGAAATACGGCAACCCCATTAGCAATAAACCTCTCTAACCCATTTATATAACTATATTTTTGGCTAATTTCCAACAACAGCATGTCTACCTTACCAAGTGATTTTTAACCTTTTTAAGGCTACAACCATTTACAGCAAAACCCTTATTCCCGTATTAATAAATAGAAAGAACAGATGGATTTCGTCAAATTTAGTTTACCTACTCCTACTCCTGTTTTGGAAATATAAGAGCAAAATAGAGAGGAAGGATTCAGTAATTTTTTAGAAATATTTCAAACACGGTTCTAAATTTGCAAGGTATTTTTAGTATTTCGTCTAGAAATGGTGTTTTATTTGCAACTTTCCTCGTTTATTTATGTTTCTTTATGATGAGCTTCGGAAGCCTCTGCACATTTATTGTAGGTGATCTGCTTGTTTTCTTTTATTTTATTGTATGCGGTCGTTAATTCGCCGTATGTCTAGTTCCCGACTTATGTCTTCGTTTCTAATGTGATCTAGTTTTGTTCATCATAGCAACATACGTTCACCCGAGATTTTGATTTTAAAGAACTGGATATAAATCCGGCTATTGGGTGGCCACTCATTAGAAAAGACTGGAGATTGTATGAACATTGCTATTGCAATGAAACCTTTTGAAGAGAATTACCTACAAGTTCCCATACCGGAATTTTTTGATTTTCAAATTATATCAATTAAAAAGCTATATTTTAGACAAAAGTAGAAGTACTCCTGCTTTGTATACGTATGTTTAATTAATTTAACAACAACGTACTGGACCACATTTACATAAACTGTGTTTACAATAAAACCTATGTTCAGTATTATTGTGTAAGTGAAGCGATCTATTTTACATGAAATTGAAGATTCTAAAGTGGCGGTTGTATTAATTTATCTTCGATTTAACGTTTGTCAGTGGAGTGTCGCGGGAACCCTTCTTCGTGCGACAGACTGAATATTTACATATACAGGAAAACGACAACAATATGTTGCTTAGCAGTCTTCCAACTGTTTAAAAAATTCAAAATGTCAATACTACATAATTTTAACATATTAACCAAAATTCTCACTAGAGTAGTGGCAAACAGAACTGGATGATACAAACATCTAACTGAACAATCAAAACGATTACTCCACTACTCATTTTAATAGAGAAAAAGAAAACGGGGGTCCATCACCATTAGTTGAATTAAACTGCATTAAAAACCTTTAAGCCCTCTTTCAAAAAAGAGTTTAGACTTCTGTCAAATTTGCAACCGCCACATTAGATTAATGTCAACTTTAATATCGTTTTCTTCTATCATGCCTGTATGCAAAAGAGATTTTCAAAGTTTATTCCCAGCTGAAACATTATCTTTACTATACATTCCTAAAGCGTCTCTGATGAAGTTCCTGCTACTTTGACGATGTCGCTTAGCACTGTTTCATTAAATGTCAAAACTTGAAGATCGTTATCACAAATTCTAAAGTTGAGATGCAACGACTTGAAAGATGCACGAGTACCAACTAAATTTACGTTATAAGCATAAAACTATTTACATCAACACATAACCGTAGATTTCTTATATAGGTAAAAACATTTGGATTGATCGGCAACAATATGTTTTTCCTGTGCCGAGATACAATGGGGTCGTTTGCTAATTTTTTTAATATACAAATAAATTTATGTATTTTACAAATATATTGCAAATCTATTATACTAATCGTATTACTCCAAGATAATTTGTTAATTAATTAAATAAAAAACAGTTTTAATTTTGAAAGTGGATTTTTTGAGTGGACGTAGCGTCATTCAACAGTAAAGTGGCAGCGCTGATAAATACATATAAATATTAAAACATAACCTATTACGATATCATCCAAAAAGTGAATTAGCTAATATTTATTTTGGGCAGTTTATAAGCGAAAATATGAAAATAAAAGGGAAAACTCATATTTACGTCGTCAGCCCAAAACGCTGACCACAGTCACGTATTTACAGCAAGCAATGATAGCCAACCAACCAAAACGATATGAAAACATGAGCGAAACACTTCGCCTGGACTTTCCTATACATTTAAATACATTGTTTTATATTTTCCAACACTTTCGATATACACCTGTCTAGACACGACTAGTTAAAGTAAATAGTTCTTATAAGTTGTAACATCTTGAAACGGTTGAACAAAGACCGATCGCTGCGCTGCAAGCATAAGGTTGGGTAAAATATTCGGACTGAATCAACGGAAGCGCGGAAATTGATATTTGAAAATATATTAATATAACTCGAGAAGTATTATTTTTATCAAGAAATTACTCTTATTAATTTGTATTTAGAATTTCAAAACCTTTCTGATTTCAAAGCCAAAATGCCACGTTTCCATTTAAAAAAAAAGTTATTTTTTAAAATTGGAAACTCAAGTTTTTTTCTTAAATACAATCGAGAAGAATTTGCCCTACAACTTTGCTCTTGGGTTTGCGAGTCTATCTATTAAAATAAAAAAGTTAGCCTACACTGAACATTAAACGACTAGTACAAGAATACAACTGCTGTAGAAAGTATGTGAAATTCTTCTAAGGACAAAAAGATTATTAAGGGACAAAAAATTCGATTTTTTGATTTTTTGTAAAAAGATTCTCCTAGAGCAAACAAAAGAAAATCAATTTTTTAATTTTGTAGCGAAAATTTTAGGGGGGAGGAGAAACAGTAGCCCCCCTAAATATTAAAGTATCAAAAAAATATTATGATATTCGGATTTTGCTATCAATGATGAGCTATATTGCTTTAACAGACATATTTTATTGCCCCCCGTTAAATAAATAAAAGGGTACCAATTTTCAATTTTCAAAAATTCATAGAGGGCGTCCAGTGAAATTATAGCAATGCGCAAAAAAACAAATTATCAGCTTAAAAAGTTTAAACAAAAACGTGTGGGCAGTTTTCGAGAAATTTTTTTTGAAAAATTCCAAAATTTTGGAGTGATGTCATTGCGATCGTTTTCATATTTTCAAAATTAATTATATTTCATGGTATAGTACCCTTGAAGGGCTACCAAACAAGATGTAGTTGATTCCAATCAGATAACTGTTTTTTGAGTAAATGGGCGTTAAATTCGAAATGTTCAAAAATTCGTAGCGGCCGCCATTTTAAAGCTAGAGAGTTCGGTAAAAAATCGTTTGATTTGTCCTAAGACCTTCTTTAATCTGCACTATTAAAATTTCCAAAATTCCGTTTCTGAAAAAAATGCTACCAAAAAAACATGTCTAACTTCCGCTTCCGGTTTCGGTTTTTTAAAAGCTTATTTTGTCGGTGAATTTTTGATATACCCCCTCATTCCAAAGCACATCAAAATCGGTCCAGCCGTTCCGGATATATGGAGCGTAACGGACCCACCCACAGACAGACATTTTTTTTAAATTACTTTTTTGGGGTCCATAGACCCCTCCCCCCCTACTATTTCCGTTAAAATCTCAACTTTGAAATTTTGCATGAAATCAATACTTCCCTATACTGAAAGTACAGGAAAGTAAAAAAGCTGTACAACGCATGCGTATATTTACCTCTGACGTTATATTTTGGCTTTCTTTAAACGTCTTCTACAACATAAATTTTATCAATTATTCAACGTCTACAAAAAATTTAAAAAATACGGGGGTAATATTTTTCATCTCACGAAGTAAATTTCAATAAAAAAAAGTAGTAAACGACGCCGTTGGCACAACGACAAAAATATGGAAAATTTAATTAATTTATGTTAAATTTTTTTGGTACTTAATTATAACAGATGAATCTTCTCTAAAATAGTTACTTAAACACTAGCTAGATTTGAAATTACACAGTGAAATGTAAGCGAAACGAAGCCCTCGAACCAGTTCCCGTATTCCCAGTTCGTTCGGTGCTCGGAGAAGGCCTACATTTCAAACGGTAAACTCGACTGCGTCTTTTATTTTCTGCCTTTCCACTGTACATTCACATCCAAAAGTTAGAGATATTAATGATTCACTGCTTGATAAAGCCAACTAATACGTATATCTCTTATCTGTATTAATCAATAAAACCACTGCAACTGATTATAGTATTTAAAACTGTGTGGTCCGAGGTGTTACCATTTGTAGTTATTTGGCCGGTTTTATTAAATTGATAGATGTGCAATTTTCTACTTTTTCCCACAAAGTTACCATTCTTTACCAAGTTATTCTGGAAAGAGCAGAAAGATACTCCTGAATATGTATAAGTATACATAAATAATAACGCCAATAATAGATGGATATCAAACAAAAATTTAAAAAAACCGAAACATATTTCAGAATGTAAGTTTTCATTACCATTGCCGAAAAACAACGGCATCTGTTGTAATGATTCACCGGCGGATTGGCTTCAACTTAATAACTGAAAAAATGGTTACGTTTCATATTTTTTCACAGCTACTTAAACACTTGTGAAAATACATCCGCTGTTATTTTAGTTCAATACGATGTATCAGTATGTTATGCAATGATGAGCCATGACAAGTTAATATAGTCAGGATGGTGATTTCTCTGTTTATTTTTTCAGGTGACGTCACAGCATGATAAGTCATAACAACAGATGATTACCTCTACTACATTATAGTTCACTACTTTGTTGAGGGCTAGAGAGATGGGACTTTCAATGATCCATCTACATTTCTTTCACCTGCACTATAGGCAGTTTTTCTTAGAGATTTCCTAATCTACTTTTTTCCTTGATGTGCTCTTGAAATTCGATTTAAAAAATAACACCAGACCAACAACTCTTGAATAAGAGTACTCAAATACACAATGAATGTAAGCTCGAATTACTGGCCTTAGAAAATATATTTTGAAACTTTTTCAGGTTTCGTAAAATAGAAGCATTAACTAATTGTTCCGTTTTATTTGCTCACTTTATTTCATCCAACATACTACAAGAAAGGGAGTTTAAAATACGTTCTCCAAAATCGAAGATAAAATGTCATTAACATTCAAAAATGCATGCCACAAACCATATAGGGCGGTTCCAAGAACCAAACCATTGACTTTATGTTGAGGAAGTCTGTAGCCATCCAATCGAACCAAACCACACAATTAATACAACGGATAGCAACTTCAAATTGAATAATAGTTAGTACTCTATTCACCAATCCTTAAAGCATACGCCAATGACGTTTGCTAATTTTTCGCCTCATCAGTTTTGGATTGTAAGTCATGATAGTATAAGAAATATCCATCTATAGATCAATGACTAAAACTTAAACAACACCTACGCGACAATCAAATTTTCTAAATGGAAAACCAATTGACCATAAATCCCCTCAAAGAACATTTCCGCTTACATAATTTATAATGTAAATCTTGCGGTAACGATTGATACGAAACAGACGCAAACGTCATTGATATAATTGTGTAAAACAAAAGTCGATCTCTAAAGTAATACACGGTTAATAAAATCACGATACACAGTTCAGCATCAGCTGATAAACCAAGTTTAATAGAATATTGGTAGTAATCAAAGGATATGAGAAAGGATTTACAAATTACATAGCGGTTATAGGAATCCCATCGGGAACAACCACTACGGATAAAAGGAAAAGTGATTAATTACGCGTCACAACAAAGTAAACAAAAGGAATGCACAAGACTAAAGAATTCAAATAAAAAGAGCAGTTTGCAGTTTGAATAATTCAATTACGGCAAAAACGGACCATTGTAAAGAAAAGCGTGTCACAAACAAACGGCATCCTTTAACAAGGACGTGCCTGATCTCTGTCAGATCTGCACTGCAACGTGCACCTCATTAGCCACCGATTAAGATGTCAAATCTTAATTGTATCAGCTGTTCTAAACGTCCCATTAAATAACGATGTTATTAAACGCTTTCTTCGCGAAGGCCTAATTACCTAATTAAAGCTTACCCCAGGACACCCGCTGAATTAAATTAAACTCCTCTACATATATTTCTGTCCACGAGCTGTTAACACAAAACGATTTTGTGTTCACCTGTACCTTGGCGTACTGTTTCCATGACAACGACAGCGCACCTCCTTTTTATTAACTTTTTTCTACCTGTTCTACGCACAATAATAAATGTATAAATAGCCATTTACGGTTTAGTGAAATGCCGTTCGATTACATTACAAAAGGGTTTTAAAATATCTAACATCGATTAAGAAACTTAACAAATTACCATCTTTTTAAATAATACAATAATTTACTAATTTATGTTTTAACTAATTCTATCTTGAAAGTATGTATGTTTTCGGAAAAATTGCCAGTTTTTGTTTAAATAACAAACATATTAAAAATAACATAGAGTACAATAGTTGAACACGTTGGAAAAATGACGAATGTTCTGAATAACCAGGAGCGGTCATAAAGAGGTGCTCCCCCCCCCCTAAATGTACACGCGCCGCATAACAGAATAATGTTGTCAAGTTTTGTAGAACACTATTTTTAGTATGCTTTTTGTGTTCCTATTTATCGAGAGTTTATGTTAGTTATTATACTTTTATTAATAATATCTTAGAAATAAAATAAATATTAACTTCACAATAGGTATTTATTTTGGCTTTATATACTTTTATGATAATAAACGTAAATTAGATATACTGGAACCATTTAAAATTCATAAACATTTAAAAAGTGAACCTTTAGTGAATGCGAAAACTTATCTTCAAAATTAGCCATTATTAGAAGTTTTGGAATAGGAATCGAGTCATCTGCAGATAGTCAAGATCAAGTCATCTGCAGATAGCCAAGATCAAGTCATCAAGTTCTATTGTTATTACACACCACTTGCTTACTTATAATTTGCCTTTGACAATGACGTGTAAACACGTTAAAACACATATAAGACTAAAATAAATACTTGTTGAAATATTATTAATTATTTTGTTTATAATATATTAAATTTGATAGGCCAAACTGGAGTCCAACTGCACCCCATGCGTATTTTTGTTATGTAAATTGTTAGTTACTGCTTCAATCGTCCTATGAATTTAATTTATTGTTCTTACGGTATTCTATTATAGCCTTATATTTACTACACTGCTTCACATGTTTTAAAGTAGTTTTATCAATTTTTATTGTTGTGAGGTGCATACGCACCATTTACACATCACCTCGACAACCTCCTCCAAGATCTCACACGGTTGGTGTAATAGCAAGAAAGATAGGAAACTCAATTGAATTTAGTGCAACAAATTTGATTGTGTACAACACTGTAAAACGTTTGTGAAAGGTGGTCTAATTAAGTCAAATACGACAAAAACGTAGTAACAAGGAACTAAAGCTTTTGTTCAGTAAATATGCAATTGTCAACTATTACCAAAGTTTATAATTGGGGTGCATTTACACCCCACTTGATTGGGCACGTATGCAAGATTTTGATGGACCTATAAAGGTCTAAACTTCAACGTAGTCAAGCTGTAACTTAATAATAAATTGTATTTTTACTATTTTTTCCTTGAAATTTTTTAGGCAACGTCTGCTAGCAAATAAACAAATCTTCTTAATTTAAATAGTGACACTCGTTTGCAAAATGACACACCACTTTTAATTAAAAAATCGCCGGCATCAATGCAATACCTCGTATGTGCAATTTTGGGATTTTACAGGAGAGGCAAAAAACTGATTTTCTTGCACAGATCTCGTCTAAGTTCAACTGTTATTGAGTTTATTGTTTCTACTTATGCTACTGATTTAGCCATTAGCAAGAAATTCATTAACTTTGAAATTAAGAAATTATAGCGCAGATACGAGGTATTGTACAGCCAAAGGGCACATTATAAGAAGTATTGCACTTCTTCAACAAACGAAAAGAGACATTTTGGAATTAATTTCACTAAAACCGTATTAATATCAACAAATTATCATTTATTAACATTTGTTCTTATTGTATTACTCTAATTTGCAAATAAACTGCTGTTATATTCTTAAAAATAGGATACAAAACTGAAGAGCGTTGCCACCTGTCTCACTACTAACAGATACGAGGTATTGTTGCCAGAATTGCGTGAAATAATATACGAGGTAACGTTTCGCGCTATTTTAGAGGCTTTGTATTGGTCAGATACATATAAAAATTCGCCAATAGACGTGCGACAGTATATCCTACCTTGTTATGCATAAATGTCAATTTCTCAAAAATTGCAGATACGAGGTATTGCATTGATGCCGTCGAAATATTGTGTACGGTGCATTTGCACGAAGCATTTGAAATTTGACTGGCAGTCTGATATCCCCCCCCCCCTCAACACACACGGAAACAATGAATATGGTCGTCCCGTGAATAATCTTAGACGAAATACTTACACCTTCATAAGATTTTCCTTTCATTGTTTACGTCAATGCCACCTTGTCTAATAGAATCATATTCAACTTTTCATAAATGATTACACCTAACAGTTTTTATTAATTTTAGAATAATTTAAATTAAAAACTACTTTGAAACTAACACACATTTACCGCTCCAGTACTCTATGCTAGCTTTTATATTGATAGGAAAACCTATTTTTCTATCATTCGTCATCTTTCCATCTTTTTATAAAATAAAGTGAGTAATGACTACCGAGTTACCCAATTTTTGCGATCCTTTATTAAATTTATTGTTAATAGGAAATTGAGAAACCCAATCCTAAACAGTGAATTACTTTTTTTCTTTTTCTTTTTAACTAGATATGAAAAAACGAGAAGGAATTATAGATTTAAACAGGGTTGGCAAAAATCAAGATTAAAAAAACATCAAAAGTCATCCATTTTCGAAATAATAAAATGAGTCGTATTTTTTTTGCTTTTTAATTAGAAATGAAAAATGTGAACTTTTACTTACTTAAGAGTTAGGACAAACCTGAAAAAAGTTAATAAACTTCTGAAGAAGTGAAAAATAGTGAATGCCATTCGAAAATGTAAAACAAGTGAATGAAAAAAAGCTCTGCCTTAGTGACTTCGGAATTTTAAAACGTGCGAAACAAGTCGCTGCTACTTTCCTAAACAGTTTACGTTTTAAATATTGTCGCCCCAATAAATGACTTAACAAAATTGTTTTAACAAAAATTAAAGTAAAAAAAATAATTAAAAAACGCCTCCGCGGGTATTTGAAATTGTGACTCGTCAACACTATACTACTGCGACGGCTGACAACTACTACTAAAACGTAAATATTGTAAGCGGCGATACTTTCGCCCAACAGAGGCAAGGTAACCGCCCTAAGGGCTTAGGTTTCGTTACATATTGGGTTACGGAGCAAAAAACCTTATAAAAGTTTTATTTGAAAAAATTATCATTTTAGAAATAATTTAAAATTCGTCTTTATACTAATAAACTACTTCAAATAGTCCATTGAACTGTTTAAAGGTTACAACGATTGGCATTTGCGATTTTGAATAAATAATTATTCAATTGTGAATTTTTCAAACACTTCTGGAGGGCGTGAGAATAAAATATGGGTGATTTCTACAAAATACATGCACTGCAAGTTTCATCGGCCCACAACGTCGAACCAAATGGTATGGACAGTCTGCGGGGAAGAATTTTCAGATTTCCTAAAATAGGTTTACGTTACGTCTCTTTACGATTATGCTTATTAAGGGGTATTAAATAATCGATTACTTATTTTCTTTTACTAAAGCATTTTCAAAAATTCGTAGCAGCCTTCGTATTGAAGATACACCATTCGGAAAAAACATTTGATTTGTCTTTAGATGCATAACAACGCTGTTTTCAAACTTTCTCAAACGTTTTTCCAAAAAAATCGATTCCAAAAAACATTTCTAATTTCCGTTTGTTGTTCCGGTTAAAAACCTTACAAAAAACTACCTGCAACTAAAAACGTACTACATACCAAATTTGATAAAAAAAGGTCAGGGGATTCCGAAAATATAGAGGAACGAACGCACCCACCCACCCAGTGACATACATTTCTTTAAAAATCTTTTTTTGTGTTCCTTAGACATTAAAATCTGAATTTCTGGAAAAACCAAATCTTATCTATTTTTAGATACCCGTTGATTACTACTAATTAATTGGATTTTAGAGATCTCTCATACTTTGTCAAGACGTTTTCAAAATACCGTATTATGTTTAATATTTCATGAAAAGTTTCTGTAGTACCGACCAACGTCATAGTTTAAGGCAATCTGCGTTTACGTAGTGTATACTGACGTACCTATTACGCATTTGGATTACATATTTTAGTTTTAGAGCTTACGCGAACTGTTTATTTACATGCAAAGAGAAACATATTTTGCAATTTGTAAAACGCAAAAATGCTTTCATTTGAAATAACCGCGATACTTCAAGTTTTATATAACCAACACCTTTAATAGACCACTATCCGAAAATCGTGCTTCTTATTTTTCTTTATGTTAAACATTTTATTGGTTTAAAGACTACTTATTATATATACCAATCTCAAAAAGTTGTCGGTTTGCGTACTTTGGGGTTTGGCTAGCGTTAAAGTCAACTTTTTTAATTATCGTCATATATGTATTACAAAAATTAATATTGAAATACATAAACTATTTTGTGGAAACTATTTCAAAGATAAGAAAATCATAGGGTGGAAAAAATGAAATGATAAATAAAAGGTCTAGTAGTTAGTTATCAGTTAAATCGGAAATAAGCATTATTTTGTCGAGTAACAACGGAGTAATCAAAAAATAACAACATTTGCTCGTCTTTCACACTCACGGTTGTTAAACGAACTTTACTTTTCGAAAAGGTTTTGTCAGGTGAACAAAGAATATATGTTGCATTGAAATCAGGGTTGTAACTTTGCATGTAGAATATTATTCACTACATTACACGTAGAAACGTGTGTAGATACGTAAAATATGTAGAAAATGTATGTTAAATAAAACTGGTATATCTACATTTTTCTGCATATTATACATGTAAACTATGTAAATATGTAAAAGATGTACCAATAGATTCTAGAAAAACACCTGCATACAATTTACTATTGTGTCTACTTTACTATGTAGATGAATGCACGTGTGCATGGTAGAGGGGGGAGAGGGAGGTGAGATATGTGACTATCCAACGATATGATATGAATGAGTTCCATTCCTTAGCGAGGCCGACTGTCCTGACTCAGGTTTTTCAGTGGTTTTCCTGGCCCACAAGGTAAATACTGGAACAGTACTATTCACGAAAAACATCCCTTATCCAAATTCTATGCTCTAACCCATCCTTACCACCCTTTCTCGGCTGAAGAGGGTCCGAAAGACCCCTACATCCCATTTTTTTTACGCTTAAACTGTCTGACTTTGCATCTGCATTATTCTACATCGTAAAATATGCAGAAAAAGAGCTTGATATATTGTACATGCAGATTGCAGAATAACCCTGTATAATAAGTATATTTCACATGCCTAACCCTGATTGAAATACTATTTAAGAAATGGATAAAAATTAGAAAACGCGAACTTATAACCTATTTAGGTTATAAAATTGAGGTTTCTTCTAGGTTGCGATATCAAAAATACTACTGCTAGCAGTTTCAAGTAAATCTTAGAATAAGCTATAAAAACATATTTAACCCTTATAGTTTTCTCCTGCTTTCTTAATCAATATTCCACAGTTTTAAAGCAGGTTTTAAAATATGTTCTATTTTCAAAATCGCACAATACCAATGCCGTCGATGATATTGTTAAAGTGTCCTATTTACAGTTCCTTCTTGGTATGTTAACAGTTAGATGCTCAATAACCAGTCTTCAATATACTCAAATGAAGAGTGAATTTTAGCTGTCTTATACAACACCAAATTCTAGACCGTAATGCAAACGTAGAGTTTCAGAAACAAGCCAATAACCTGCTCCATGGGCAAGAATGATGAGCGGTGAAGTTCTAGGGCATCAAACAAGTTTACTGTGTGCGCTGGCCAGAACGGTCGATCACACCGTTTTTTACATGCATTGCTTGCCAACACATAGACCAGCTAGATCAAGGAAACGCCTAAGGCGAAGACCCAAGCAAACTTACAGAAATGGTTGTCCAAACTAACCAGTAAGTGCGACTTAATCGGACTATGTTCTGTTATAATTTTGATAATTTAAAAAACTATTTTATAAATGATAATGTCATTATGTAGAATATCAGGATTAAAAAATCCCTCTAATTCATCAACAAAAATTTCGTAAGTCATAAACAAATATAATTATAAAGTGGTTCGTATTTTCATAATCATACACTTTTTAACGGAAACTTTATGAAAATAATGTAAGTCGTGCAAGACACTGCTTTTAATTTTACAAATGAGCAAACGTGGAAATAAGGTCGCAGCAATATAAAATTTCTCACATAAAAAGTATTTCATAAATATACTAGAAATTGTTGAGTGGAGCATAGGTCCAAGCTTGGGAGGGGAAAGGAAGACTTACGGATGCGTAACGCCCTCTATACAAAAAATAGCACCCCCAGAAGAAAATACAATTTAAGTGATAATAAAAATAAAATTAACACAGAAAATATAAATAAACATACTAAGCTAACTGTCGGATTAAAACATATACGGAATTTGAAAAAGTACTTATTAGATCAATAACAGTGTTTCCCTCTACGGGAGTGGTTACATGCCATGTCAGCACCGTGTGACGGTTTCTAGCGGCCAATTAACATCTCCCCCCCCCCCTTGTCAATCCATATTGTTTGGGATAACAGTTTCCCCAAAAAGTCAAACAGACAAACTACTAATAATAATAATTTAAATATATATGCAGGGGCTCACCACTCGCTCGCCAATGTTTCCATAAAATTAAAAATTAACAGTTATAAAACAGTTTCACAATATTTAAATTAATAAATAGGTTAGGAAGTGTCAACTGAACCCCCCCCCCCACCCGCGCATATCATCAGAGTTATTAAAACATATTTTAGTAGTAGAGTGCTCCTAATTTAAACGGTTAATGCAAGAAAAGCGTGGGGTACATCGTACTGCACAGACTGATCTTTTAATATTAACTTACTCCTATGATGTACGTTTCTTTTTTTTAATATAAAAATATTAAATTTTACGATTAAAATTTATTTACATCGGCAGAATTGTTTATTATACCGGGTGGCCGCGACAACAAGTAACAACCGGACATTTACTCAATTTTTAAATTATTAATTTCAATTTTTTTCTGGGTAATATACAAATAAAAATTTCATTTGCTCTAATTTAATACCAATAACATACCTTATTATTTTCAAAAGAGCAAGAAAAAATGAAATTACTGTATTAATAACGGATATTAATAAAAATCGCTACGTTTTTGTAAGTAGGTAGGCTAACAAAATACCAACAAGGTATGGTATTGATATTAAATTAAAGCAAATAAATTGGGCAATTTAAAAAGTGCAATAAAGCTCACGTAGGGAAATTAAAAAAAATAAGTTATGACCGTTTAAGTACTGAGAAATTTTTAAAAAAATTTTTGATATTTTCTTGCCACAATAAAATGTTTAAACAAATTATTAAAAAAAACCACTTATAAGTTAGTTCATCGTTCTGTTTTCAAAGCCAACTTTTAAAAAATTAATTACGAAATATCATTATTAGGCATTTAAGGTTTTTTAAAACGCCCTCCGGCAGCCAAAATTAAAAGTTAATGGGTAAGTATTATACATAGCTGCAAAGGAAATTAAAAGGTCTATCCAAATATGCAAAAATATACAGGGTGTCGCTATAAAAATAAAATAATTGCTTTTACTTCCGGTTAAATCGGAAGTCCAAATTAACACCGTTTTTTTTGTGTCACCCTAACATTATACAATACAATGAAACAAGAATTCGATTACAGCGACTTTTGTTATTAAAAGTAGCGTCTTTCATTGACTTGCATAATTTTTTTAGTTGACACTTCAAAACTGTTATTATAAATTTTCATTGAAGACAGATTTTTAATTCCAAAGGTCACTCCAATCGAGTTTTTTTATCATTGTATTTTAAAGGTTTATTACATGTAAACTGTACATGGTAATTAACCATTAACATTGCTTGCAATCACTTAATATTGCATTGAAAACTTAAAACTGTTGGAGAACACAACCTTCTCGGCATGCAAATGTTGGGTCACTAGAGTAAATGGAATATGTTGTTTAACTATTCATCTTTTAAATTTAACACGGTACAAATAAGTCATCATTTTTCGAAAACGATTCTCTAACCAATCTACTTTTAGGAAACTCCCCATAAAATGTTAGAAGAAACATAAAAGTCGATACTAACATATTGCCCCTT
Organism: Ctenicera cuprea; assembly: GCA_958336395.1. Classification (NCBI taxonomy): domain Eukaryota; kingdom Metazoa; phylum Arthropoda; class Insecta; order Coleoptera; family Elateridae; genus Ctenicera; species Ctenicera cuprea. The sequence goes on from OY284490.1 coordinate 53,067,462, forward strand.
ATACAATGCATTTTCCGATACGACCTTGTTAACTCAAGCATCGCCTTATGTCAAAAATTATTCAGGAGACGTCCACGATGATAAATATTAACAGACTAAAAAGCATATCAAATAACTTATGAGCACAAATAAGCCATAAGGTTTGGCCATGGAAAACAAAGTTCTTGTCGGAACTTAGTTCATCTGTCACGTGAAAAGTTACTTTAAAATGACAGTTTGCAACTTATGAATTAAGTTTCGACATGAGTTTTGTTTTCCATGACCAAGCCTTACAACATTTCTTTTTGCTCATACGATATATGGAGTGGTGTAGCAATGTGTGTCACTGTGTGATTTTGGAAACTTACAAAGAAGAGTTTCTGGAAATATGATTGCACATAATCCTCGAATTGGAGTTAAAAGTTACCGAAAAAGAAAAATTTCTTTTGTTTTATTATCTACGCAAGTTTAGAAATAACATGTTCAAGTATGTTCCAATGTTATAAACGATTGATTGGGGTTAAAAGTTGTGTAAAAGTGATCAGTTTGATCAGTTTCTTTTAAGCAATTTTCCGAACATCGAAGCATTACCGGCCTTAAGAATTAATACCACTGAACCAAATTTACACATTTTACCTTATAATAGGTATTTTTCATTAACTTCAGGCGACTGTAACTTCATACCAAACATTTTCAGTCCAGGAACTTTTTGGCTTTTTACAATGTTTAACAAACTTGTCAGGGTTTTCCAGAAACGCTGAACTACATTCAAAATACATGAAAAATTATATTTTCCACATTTTATGCCCGCAGGATACTTTGGATAAAATTTTAAACTGTATTATTGTTATGAGTGCCGTTTGGTCAAAAAGAAAATAATTTTATATTTAAAATTGAGCAAAAATTAAAATAAATATTAATACATTCAACACGTGTTCATTTAATACCCGAATAACAACAACATATTCGAATGTCTTTGAAGCGAAGTGGCTGAGGATGCTGCCTTCTAAGCAGAAGTCTCTGGTTCCAATCCTAGATGGGTCAAACTTTTATTTTAAATTTATTTTGTAATTTATTTAATTTTTCAACTGTTTTCATCTTCGTATAACTGAAGTTCTAACGTTATTATATTATAATAATGAACTAGGTATCAATTTAATTATTTCATTACCCGAAGTATTAATTTAACAACTTACTGTACAAACCGTGTTCTTTTTACTATTTGACTGTATAAACAGTGTGAAAATTAAACGAATAACATATAAAAAGTTTGTCACATCCAGGATTGGAACCCGGGACTTCTGCTTAGAAAACATCATCCTCTACCGCTTCGCTAGTAAGTAGTAGTAGTAGTATTTTGTTGTTACTATGGGATTATAGGCCACGCTTGAATGTATTATCAGGGCTTCCAAATGATATTGGCCTTTAAAAAAAAAGGAAAAAACGGACCTTCATGTTAAAAAAATAGGAACCAATTTATTTTTCTGTCTTTATTTAATTATAAAAAAATAACTTCATGTAAACATACCGCACGTTCGATTTCTAAGAACGTTTCGTTGCAACAAAATAAATTCAGTATTATTTCTTAAAGAATTAACAAAATATATTTAAAAAAACTGCAACACAGATAATAATTTTTCTCTAACAATAGCAGTGCTAAAAGCTTTACAGCAAAACTTTTGGTGTTCATATCAACTATTCACCATATATGGATAAGAGAAAATATTACAACAAACCGCCCCACCATAATGTAGCAACAGTAAGTGAAAATGAGAGAGATACACGTACCGTGTGAGTAAATACACGAGCTGTAAGTCAAATTAGGCAGTTTTAAATGAGCACTGAATTACTTGGTAGCAAATTGTGACTATAACGTCATGCCACAATAAAAATTGTGCAATTTCAACAAATGTTTTAATTTTTAGGTGCACAGTGAATTATTTTATATATATAAAAGTAATAACTTCGAAAAATAGGGACTTTTAGGACCATTATGAAAAATTACGAACTTTTAAAGGACCATTGCTAAAAATAAAGGTGGCCATTTGGGAGCTCTGTTTTATATTTATTTACATTTTTCCTTGATTTTAAACGTAAATATTACTTACTTTGTGACTAAACGGGACTAATAACAGCAAATAAAAATAATACAGTTTAAATTCTTAGTCAAAGTTTATAAAATAATAGATCACTTTTCTAGAAAACGATATAAATTTGATTTTTTTGCAAGTTAAAGCCTATTTTCTGATAAATACTCTTAACAAATCAACTTTTAATAGTCTTTTAATGAAAGTATTGCCGTATTTTTTGAATACAGTAACAAATCAGTGCAAATACAAAAAAAGTAATTAAAGTGATGTATGGTTTCTTTTTAGGTTTGTCAAGCATTGTTTTATACAACACTGCAAAAATCAGATAGCAGAGTACAATAATTGTCACCGCGAATCAATCAAAAGACATGCGGATTTTTCCAAAGCATTCTTCTTTACGTTTTTTTGTGATCGGGCTGTATATTAACAAAATTATACAGCTTGGAATATTTCAGTTGTAACATCACTTCGTTAAACAAGGGTTTATCGAATGTATCAAGCTTTGACGTTGTATCAAAAGTCAGAACAAGTAGGTCATGAAAAGTACAAAAATAGATGGATTGACGGTTTCAAATAAGAAACAAAAATACACCTCCAAGCATTAACAAATATATTTGGTATGTACTATTTATCGCTTTTAAACTGTTAAATAGTGTTTCTAGTGATCTACAAAATTAAAACGTAGGTATAGCCTCCAATAAATTTTTGAAAATTTTATTTCATTCAAAGTTTATTTTACCTAAAACCATTGTGATTTAGACTATTCCTAAAGTGTTTCCAACAAAAAGTAGGAAACCGTTTTTTAAGAGAAACCTTTCTTCACGGGTTTGAATTGTTCATATTAAATATATATGTTATTTATTTTTTTAGCAGTTCTTTAACTGTTAGTTTATATATGTTTGGAACTAAGCTCTTCATATATTAGGTGAGCTAGTAATGATTGTGTAACGCGATTTCCTTTGTCTGAATTGGGTCGTGAACAGCCGCAACTGTATTTCTAGCAGACATACAAAAGCAAGCAATTAAAATGCAACGTGAGCTAGATAGCAAATACTATGATTTTTCTAAGTATTTAATTTGAAACGATTCGTAATTTTCCTTTGTCAACTCGGACGATTTTTGAACGGGACAAATTTCGCTCAAACCTAAAATGTTCTTGATATCTGAACACGCTCTAAACTTTGTACCAATGGAGAACCGCCAACCAAACAGCTTTAAAGGGGAACTGCTGGTTCAGCAAAATCAATCCTCTGCCTCTGGAGTAGCGAGTTCGTAATAGAGGGTTTGCAATATCTTAACATCGGCACGTGGGCACCCGTCAACACTGCTAAATACCCTGTCGATCTATTTTCATATTCCAAATCTTCACCATATAAATTGCAAACATTGGGTATCGTCTCATTTTACCGTTTTCCTGCGGTAACACTTAGAAATTTCGTTTAAAGCGATCTAGAAGTATTTATTAACGTTACTACACGTGTGGATAAAAGTTTTCCGATTGCATGAGCGTTATTTCCTACATTTTCCTACTATTTTTATTTCTATTAAATTTTTGAAGAGTTCTACAAAACTTCTATATGCTAACTCTTATAGGCCATCTCTATTCAAACAAAAAGAAGCAACAGGGCAGTCTCGAGTAAGTAGAACCGCATTCCAGAAAGGCCGTTACTTGCTAGATATTTCATGAAAATTCAAATTCCGCTTTTAAAAGTTGTGCTCTGACAAATTTTAACCTTCAGTATGACTGTTAACATAATCTATATCGAGCTCTGCTTTAAAATATTAAGAATACGAATCAACTTTAAACGAAGACTACGCAATTTTCATTTTTGTAAAAAATTAATGAGTATTTTTCTAAATTAGTTTTTTTGATTGTTGTTAGATTTTAAATTTCTCAAAACAAATAGTTGATTTTAAAAGTAAGAAGCTAACGCACATGCCGGGACTTTCCGAAACGTCAAAATTATTCTCTTTTTATACTTTCAAGGTGCCCTTTTACGGAATAATGGCAGATTATCTTTACCTTCCTCCGCGTTACAGAATATACCTAGAGGGAGGTATTGTATTCGTAAAAATTTTCAAAGTTAGGATTGTGACGGAAATACATGTTTTAGAGTCCGAGAATTTCGAATAATCGGGTTTCGCCATAGTGTCTGTTTGTATGCAGGCTCGGGACGGGTACTGTACTCTAAGAAAAAAACTAGATTCGTATTCTACGCATGTCATATCGCGCCGATCTGCGCAAGAGCGATAAGCTACCCCCCCCCCCGGAACCTCTGCTGTCGGCGTCGTTTTTTGTTTTTTTCAAATATTTTATGAAATTCGACTTCAAAATTAGCATGTGTTATGTGACAATAGAAACTACCCTTAATCAAACAAAAAACTTATAGGGGCTTTTCTTTTGCTAGTTTACTTAAATGGACTAAGTGGTAAAAAAGTGTTTCCAAAATTGATTTTCAGCTTTTACAGATAAACATGTTTGCTATTGCAAACTAACAACTATCATAAAACCAGATAATTCCTTCAACAAGTAAGGGGTGGGGTTACTCTGTATAGTCAATGGCCCATCTGTATAAGCGCGGTGTCCGTATCACACCCCCCCCCTCCTAGTCACCGCGAAAATTTCCAAACTTCTACTTAATAATCCGTATGAACCTATTAAATGACAATAGCAACAACATTCTATTGCGAAAAAATCCTAAATCAGAGAACAGGAGAAGAAGCAGCGGGTGTATGCGAAGAAGGTTCAGTGGCGTTTGCCCGACTACTCTTCTTAATTAAAACCATAAAAAATGAAGGCAGGAAGTTTTAAAATACTACATATGCCGTCATTTTACAGCTACGGAGTGCAAAAAAAGCGTTCCTTTGTTCAGATCTACAAACTTCGGTTCCTGAAAAAAATGATGACAAAAAACACGTCTAACTTTCGCTTCCAGTTTCAGATTTTTTTTAAAAAGCTTATTTACTGATCATTTTTTGTCTGTATCCCATTTTAAACCACAGGCAGCTAAAAACCTCTACCTCTAAAAATGTGTTTCCGTCAAAATGTCGAATTTCCTACACATTAGGACGGCTTATACTTTATTACAGAAGCCCCCCCCCCGCGAGTTACACTATTTTCTGCTGTTAGGACTAGAATCGTATATCGCATAGGAGGTGTCAATGAAGATGGTACACGATAAACTGCATCGTGCAGTCCAAAAAATGTAACTAAAAGCCCTAAAAACAGGCGGAAGAACTTCCCCTGGACCTTCCCATACATTTAAAACAATTAAAGGTTATATAATGTATTCAAAAACATTTTATATCACACAGTTGCTTTACAAGCAGTAATTAGGCTATAAAATCAGGATAAGGGTTCCGGAGATATAGGGAAACGTACCCACTTGCATACAATTTTTTTTAAACCACTTCTCTGGGTTCCATGGAATTCTTCCAGTATGGGAAAGTAAAACTAAACTCGTAGTCGTCGATACTTTGAAGCTAGAATTTTTAAAGAAAAAGAACATGTTGGGGTTCCTGTAATTTAAAACATGTATTTTCGTGAATACCTCAGAATCAAATTTTCACGATAAAAATTATAAAATAATCCATTGAACACGTATTAGGTAAATAGTCTCGGAAAGTTAATGTAACGTTATGAAGTTGATATAGCCCCCCCCCCCTTCCCTCAAATGTTATTAAATGTTTAAAAACTTCTCTTGCCGAATACATTAGTTGAAATGTAATGTCTTCTACGAATTTGGACTTTCAAGCATTTTATATTTTCTATAAATAATCAAATTACAATTTAACTGTTGTTTTGAAAAGCTCCAAATATATGACAGACGCTAATATAATATATTCTTCTCCGCTTACAAACTCGTTACAGTCGAACGAATCGATTCAAAAACTAAATTATTCATGGATTGTTTATGTTAGACAGACAATTATTGTTACCTACATTGTTTTCACTGATCATTGATTATTCGTCAGAAACCCCAATTTTTTAATGCTTATTTGACGGGAACTAGATTATTGACCATATTCGCCCCAGTTACGTTGTACCATTTAAAAATTGTTATTCCTGGCAAATGTTCAGACTTTTTCAATATCGATTTGCTTAGGCAAACATAGAAACTGAGAAGATGGTTATTTTGGATTTACTATACACGTTACAATAATCCGAAAGTCTTACCGGGAAAACAGATCTGTTCGAACTATTACAAATACATTCTAGTAAAAATATGTAATTACGTAAACACCAACACAAAATTAGGCCAACAAGGGGATAATGGCTTTATAAATGTTGTAATAAACCTCGAAATAGTAATCATATAAATAGAAGCTTAGTTTTTCCATTTCGCTCTACTCACTCTGTGATCAATTGATTAGCATTCATATTCTCTAGATGTAGCGCCAATTGAAAATCTATAAGCTATGCAGTGCAAATAGTGTTATATTATTTTATCTACGACTGCTTGGATAAGGACTTATTACGTCATTCATTTGCGTTAGGTAATGAAGTTCATTATCGCACTAGTGAGTTAGATTACGCACATCTTTGAAAGTTCAAATATTGATAGAACATTGGCTTGAAGAACACCTTCAATAGCTTCATTATAAAAATGAAAAAAACCAACAACAAACGTTATTATGAAATGCTACATTTTGTGAAAACCATCAGATATTTGTAACAAAAGGCGCCCAAATTATTATTTCTTTTAAATTACCTAAACTTGAAAAAAATTACGATGGTATATTAAGTACGTGTAAAATTTAAACGCACGTATACATCGCGATTTTTAATTTGTATTCTGGAGAAGTATTTACTAATTATGAGTAAATAAGCTTATAAGCACCCTTATCAAACTCTCTAAAATTTGGATGGAATGGGTGGGGGGTGTCCACAGATCACATAAATAAAAGAATTTTGCTAGGGAAATAAAACTTCATAAAGTCATCCCATCTGTACACATAATTTCGACCGATATAAACGGTACTATTCCATCATCTAGACAAGAAATGAAATATACAAACGTTTGCACAATAGGAAATTTAGCTTCGCTACATTTCAGTTGTTGCCCGACGTCAAAGCGCTAGCGAACTCATGATCATCGCCAATTCGAACGCTATGGTCAGTTTTTGACTAAAGGATGTAATTTTTATTGTATAATCGCATTTGCACCTTTTACTCTACAAGGTTAAAAAACCTAAAAAAGGAAAAGTACACTTTCATTGACTGTTTTTATTTGTAAATAATTTATGTATGAGGTTTCACTCTTTTTTCCCATTTAGTATAACTCAAATTAGCACAAATTACTGTCGCTGATTCTGACACACTCATTTCGGCCTACGCTCTAACGAGTATGCAGTCTTATTGCTTCGCAACATAACCCATTTGTTTGGCTACAAACTTGTTGGTTAGCAAAATGAACTAATCACCTGAAAGGCAGAGGTTGAATAATGTAGGTTCGATCTTTACAGGAACACAAAAATACCGTTAAATACCGAAAATAATTATGATTACAGACTTACAGTTTTAGGTGACGGTTTTTTATTTCTGTGAAAATCATGAAATCAAACATTGTCAGGAAATCAATACTTCCCTATACAGAAAGTATGGGAAAGTTAAAACTTAACAAAGGCGATAAAAAAAATTCGCATGTCGCTGATTGACACACAATTTCCTTTATGTCGTTATTACTAGAATAAGGAATTTAAATGTCAATCAAAGACATGCGATCTTTTTCTGCTGTCCTCTTGATTAATTTTTTTTTGCTATCCCGGTATAAAGCATAACTGTTTGGTTTTACCGGGTGTTCATTAAAACTTTTAGTAATATCTTGCCATGGCAAACCAAAGTAGCGTCTTTGTTTAGTTCACAAACCTACAATTAATTAATTTATCATTTTGGAAACTATAATTTATGCTATAACGTAAGACATGCAGTTCAGATTCCCTAGCAAGAGGTGACCAAAAATTTTTATGATCGCGCGGTACCACCACTTCGCACTTATGCTGTACAAATCTATGGTTTAGTAATTTATAATATTCGAGTAATAGATCTTTTTAATACAAACTATTATGAAGTTCTTTCAAAATCTACAACGAAGACATACGACAATCTCTGGCGAAAATAAGTAGGTAAATAAATAAAAGAGAAAGGCTAGTTCCCTCTCGGGCATATCTTTTTGTAAGTTAGAGAGAGAAAGTAAGTTTTATCACAACTCTTACTACGTAAAAAATCTGTGAATGCTATCAAAGGGCAAGGGACTCTTTTTTAAGTGACTATGCAAGTTGTTCTTGATTACAGCGCGCATCAATTTCAATATGGTTTGGTGAATTTCTACACTCACATAAATAAGCTGACGTTAAAAAATAGAGGTGGAGCAGAGCAGCGGATTGGGGGACGGATATTGGAAGGGAGTGAGGGAGAGAATGGATAGTGGGAAAGAGGGAGAGGCCGAACTGCTAGTGGGAGAAAAAGGACGGGGAAGGATATTGGGAGTGAGGGAGAGGGCGGACGGATAGTGGGAAGGTGGGAGAGGAGGAAGACGGCATAGAAGATGGCACAGAAAGCTAGAAAACAGTTGCAACACTATACAGAGTCGCGCTATTAAAGATGGAACCAAAGCTCTCCTGCTAAAACGGTTTGAGATATAGATATGAAAATTGGAAGGCTTCCATTTGAAATTATTTCGCATATTTTGAGGTTAAAAAAATTTTTTTTTTACATGATTTTAGAGCGCGGCCGCCATCTTGAATTTTTTAAATGGCAACATGGGCTTTGTGATACATCATTAGAAAGCTTATTTTTTTCTCTTTCTTACTACCTTAATCATGTATGGTGTTAAAGTAGAAAATAATGCAGAAAAATTAGACAAACCTTTGCCGTATGCGTGGCTGGCTAATGTATTGCACTTTAAATCTAGATACCTTTGAATTAACAAAACATCAATTATAAACAATCAGTACATTAAAATGTGACAAGAATAGAAACATTTATAATGAAAACTCAATCATAATAACAACATTTAATTGTGAAAACCATCAACTAAACAACTATTTAAGAAAGAAGATGTTCAAACTGTTCCCCATTTACTTCTTGGCAACGATGAATTCGATTTATAAAAAGTGTATTGAATTTTTGTAAATTTTGTATTGAACAATGTTTACATCACAATATGCTGACGGTAAGCACAAGAAATTGACAAACTAAATTAAATTTTTTAAGTCGTTAAATAGCAATACTCAACTCTAAACTCCCTTTACTCTCAGCGAAGACGAGTGAAAACGGAAGAATTTTTGACAAATTTTCGATAATACATTTAAGTGGAAAAATATGAACTACAAAAATATTTATGGAAAAACATCTGAACAGATTGACTTTGAAATGTGGGAGTAATGTTCCACAAAATTCATAAAATATATATAGAAAAAAACGCTACGTGCTACCGCGCTCTTATTAGAAATTGTAAATCCACCATTGCACACCATTTAAAAAAAAGTGGGAACCGGAAATGACAAATGCTGTTTTACGATCTTTAGCTTCGGCGGTCAACATAATTTTGCATTAAACTCCCCTTTTTTTTCAAAAACGAGTTGGTACACTGTAAATTATGATTTAGTATCGTATCAGCCCTACAGAAACACAATATTACTGTACACATTGTCCAAGATGAAGCCTTCATGGCAACTCGATTTTATAAAAACATTGAATTATCTCGAAAACTTAGCGACTTTCTACAAGATCACCGTTTTGGAGCATTTTTGTACAGAGAATAAGATGTTGCAGGAAAAACATAAAAATCTGTAAATATCTTAAACACTTAGGTGACCGCCCCATATACGAAACACGTCTGATGCACTTATTCAAACACAAATTCAAACACAAATTAACAGAAATATTAAGAGCTAAAGGACTATTGATCAGATATAGAATTTCATAATTATAGTGTGAATGTAAACTCAGCGAAAGTTATCGACAAAAAAGTGATTGATTGTTTTATCTTCAGGAGGGCGTAACTCCGTAATGAAGCGTGTACGGCCCATGTTTATAAGAACTTATTGCGTTCTCTTCAGATTCTGAATACATTGCGAAAGTGCTTGTCACATGTTATGCAACATCATTATCATGAAATATTATTCTTTAAAAACTTTATTTAAACATAGTTTCTGCGATACAAAATTACTTTTATAACTTAACAGCTTACCCCCTAAGAGTTTACGACTACAATACTAAATTTTAGGCCGATTTAGAAACTTATTTTTGAGCACATACAGGGTGTGTCCGAAATGTATGTACCAGCCAGCAACCACAAGTTCTTAGGGTAAAAATAAGTCGATTGAATTGGGCCGAAATGTAATCGAATTCGGCCTATCTAATAATCCTCGTCGACATTACCAGTCACTTTGTGCTTTTCAAACTGCAACAATTGCGTGTTTACCGCGATGATAGCGTTTATTTATATTTTGTTTACAGTTACACTATCTTTTGTTTTAAAGCTACTACTCCTCGATCAGTAATAATAATATTTTAATTTGCATATTTTGTGAATGTTAAAGTGTTATACATTTTAAAAATCAGTACAGTTAATACTACAAAATGGTACCAAAACTAAAGTTTGCGGCTATTTAAAAAAATGAAGTTGATGATGGTTCCACAAAAACGAAACTTAATATATCAAATCTGATTAGATAACAATTTGCAGAAGAAAAAGGTTAGAAAGTGCTTTTAGACAATTTTTGTTAACAAACAATATCGAGTTCTTTCAGTTTTTTGCGCGTATCTACGAAACAAAAGCAGCTAGGTTATTTTTTTTAGATCAGCATAAAATTCCGCTGCCGCAATTTAACCGATCTCTGTCTCTTATAATAAAGCAAGATCGCAATGATGAGGGTCGAATTAGAATAACCCTGTACAGCGAATCGAAACTTATTTGGCTTAAAATCTCGTACTTAGCTGTTTCGCTGAACCAACCTTATAATAAGCAAGCGGGGAGGAGGGGTACTTTATAGACGCACATTTGCAAAGACGCGTTCTGACATTAATTCAAAATTGTTCAGTAAACATTAAGAGATATCAACATTTTGTAGGATACAAAAATTGTTTGCAAAAACATCAGTCTTAATCGCAAATATTTTTGTGGCGATTGGACAATTCATTAAAAAATGCATTAAAAATCCGCATTAAAACACGAAACCAAAAAACAACCCAAGTTCAACATTCGCATAGTTTTAGAGGACCAAGGCACAGAAAAAACTTTTTTAATGTCTGTATATAGGTGAATTTGTGGGTGAGTTAGTTCATTTGTCCTTTCATGGCCTTAAATCTCCCAAATGGGTGGTCTGATTAGGATGAGATTTGGAAGGTGGGGGTATATCAAACATGGATCGGGAAAATAAGTTGTTTAAAAAATGCAAAACCGAAGGATTACGGCATATTTATTTAATACAAAGAGGATGATCAAACATTTATCGTAAATAATACAATTCTTAACTTAAACAGATTTTTATTTTAGCCTTATGCGTATTTCGACTATTGACATGTCATTTTCAGAGGCAAGATTAAATGTAAACAGTAGGTGTTGCTATAGGAACGATAAATCTTTATAACTTGATCTTGGTTTTCTATATCTGCGTCCAGATGACTTGATTTTTCATTCTAAAACGTCCAATAATGATGAATTAGATATCAATTTGCTCATTCATTAAAAGTACAGATTTTAAATTACGTTTATCATCATAAAAATGTAAACAATTTTTAGAGCGTTAATAAATGTGATTATTGTGTTCTGATAATTGTTTAGCATAATTGCATTTATATGGGTGTTTATATTTGTAACAACATACATGTTTCTTGTACCTAATATCAAAGTTTCGAATTGTTCTGTATAAATCGAATGACAGTGCGAGCAATTTAATTTGTAAGTGCCTGATTTTAGTAAATTGTCTGTTTTTTCTTTAGCATTAGACAAAAGTGTTTAAAATATTTTTTGTTGTTTTAAAAGTTATTTTATTTGTTTTGTTTATACTTTTGGCAATGTTTTCTGATTTAGGTACAAAGAACAGGTATGCTGTTACAAATACAAACACCCACATAAATCCGATTACGCTAAACACTTATTAGAACACAATCATTCAATAAATTCTAATAACACTATAAATTGCTGACATTTTTGTGATGATAAACGAAAGTTGGATATACTAGTGGCATTTGAAATTCACAAACATTTAAAATCCGTGCCTTTAATGAATGAGCAAATTGATCTCGTTAATTCACCATTATGGGACATTTTGGAATGAGAAATCAAGTCTTCTAGACGCAGATATAGAAAACCAAGATCAAGTTATGAAGATGTCGAAATACGTACAAGGCTGTAATGAAGTAAATCTAAATAAAATGATCAAACATTCCTGTTCAAGTTAAATTGCTGATCAGTGATGTAGAACGAGATTGTAAACTTAATTTGTAGTAGCAGCAATATTTCAGGGGGGGGGGAGGTCAGTCTTCCTCACCCTTTCAATTTCAGGCTAATGTTTGCCGTCTGCTGTTTCCACTAATCATGATAACCAGAAAAACTTGCAACATTTCGGTTTGTAAATAGTCACTTGCATTGTAACCTAAATAGGCATCGTAGCCTCAAAGCTTTTCGTGCAGAAAATTTTCATGGGCATATAGTGACTTTTGGACCCGACATAAAAATGCTGTTGAACATATGAAAAGTAAAAAACTTAAAAAAATTCAGGTGAAGTGTTTCGCCCATTTTTATATATCTCCAGATTTTTAAATTTCGTATATGAAGAAACAGAAGAACGAACAAACACCCATCCACATTTCATTCCTTTGCGTTTAGACAGAAATACTGTATAGTGCGTCAGACCAAAACTTTTCAAAATTCCATTGCCTTAAAATACATACAGGAAAATCGGTAAAATTCATAAAACAACTCTAACTTACAATCGTGAAAAGCATTGCCATATTTCTTTAGGCTTAAGAATAATTGCCTTTTTCATCATCACAGTACTATTTCATTTACCTTTAATTTTCTACAACTAATTTAACATATGAACTGAAGTTACTGATACAAGGCCGTAAGTTTTGTAATTCGCATGACAATTACACGGTAATTACCAACATAAACTGAGCATGTAACAAGATTTGTTCAAATAGCAGGAACAAATTTGAAAAGAAAAACCAAAAGACTTGAAACAAAATGGGTTAATTGCCACCCTTCCCTTTACAGATTACTAAAACGAAGTGTACTTATCGCAACGGCTTAGGTGTTAAGTCAATTAAGATAATCCAGATAATCCCTATTAAACATAATGAAACGAAAGTAGGTGTACATGCTGATACTCAAAATGCTTAATATCTAAATTATACCGAGAATAGAATTATTAAAGTGGACATCGGAAATCCAATGTCAAATATTACAAATACCATCCTCCCCTCTACATTTACTTTTTAATACAAACGTTTAACCTTTAACTATCCCACGAAACCATTATTACCACCGTAAGCTATGTAAATTTTCCAAAAAATTTAAGGTATAAACCAATCATTTTGAATTATATAAAATGGACAATAGCTAACAAAGGCTATATTAATGATACCGACTTTTTAAGTCATTTTGGTCTGCTTGTAGGTAAAATTAAAATCAACGAAGGGCACTTGTGATGTCATTTATCTGACCCTAACCTATAATGATTGCATGCAACTTTATAAAATAGATTTTTTCATTCACGGTGTTAACCATCCATTATCAATAATAATAAATTAACAAATTTCAAATTAGTAGTTTTTAATTTGGATTTTTGGCTATCTAAAAGTCTTAAAATAGTAATTTATGGTTTTGCTGCAAAGTTAAATGTAATTTGAGTTGAGACGTCTTACCAATTTACGTTTATATTAAAAAAATAAACAAGGGAAGATTGGCATACGTAAAAAAATAATAGTGGATTTTTTATGAAAACATTTATAGTTGTGTACCTGCTATATTATTTAATGATTAATAACGGCAAGCCATAGTTTTATGAGGCAAACTTCTGCGTTGGTTTCGTTTTGTAAATATATATATAGGGTCCGGAAAAAAACCACTAGGCATTATAAAACTCGTACACTAAATAAAATTGAATTTATATTTATACATAATTCATGAAAGTACTTTATCATTTATGTTATTTCACTTAATTATAAAAATTACGGCCATCAGATGGTTACCGCCGTTGGCAAGACTTATTCTACTTTTTCAGAAAACAATTTTGCAATAAAAAAGCTATTTCGCCGAAGGTAGTCTAACAGGTTTATGACTTTTGATTTCTTTCATAGAGCGTCATGATCGGTCCTTTAGGTCGTCGAATGGCACCGGTCCCGTTCCCCTAATCCAATTAGGGATCGAGCAGTACGCTAAAAAGGACGAAACGTTTGAAATAACATGGTTTTAACAAAAATTAAAGAGAAAATAATTTTAAAAACGGGCGAAGTACTTCGCCTGGAGTTTGCTACACTTGTACAACATATTTACTTTTATGCATATATCTAATCGCAACAATTACAGCACATCTAACTACGAACTATTTTTAGTTGTAGGGTATTTAAACATAAACCCCTGCTGATTCTACTATGCTCATCTCTTACGCGCTAAGTTTTTCGCTATCTACCTTGTGCACTCTTAAGTTGTCATCAATGTTCCTGTGCGGATTTTAGTTGCGAGGAAATCAATTTTGTTTACAAATAGATACTGTTAAAAACTACAAAGAAAACGCATGGACAAACTTTTTCGCCAAAATTAGAAAGGAAGGTGGAAACTTAATTCCCCCTAAACAATAAATCATCTGAAACTAAAGTTCCTAATTTTATTCTACTATTACTCTTAAGAGTCATAAGCAATTTAGTTTGAAAGGACATTTTTTGTAGTCCCTCGTTCGTTAAAGAGGAGGGCATAAATTTTCGATTTTTAAAAATTCGTAGAAGTCGTCACAGAGAATATAGCGGGCTTAAACACGAACCAAATTATAGCTAATCTTAAGCTCTATAATCTCACCAATTTTAAACAAATCGTGTGGCCAGTTTTTGAGCATTATTCTTAATATTATTTAAATACAGCTCTTGACTTTCCAAAAATTTTTGTGCGCGGTATCATTGTCTCTAGAGGGCTATTACGATAAAAAATTTAAAATCAATCTGTCAAATCCGTTTTTGAGTAATAGGACACTAAAATCAAAATTTTCAAAAAAATAGTAGCGACCGCCACTTTGAAGCTAGAAAGCTGAAAAGGCGTTGGATTTCCCATAAAGTCTTCTATCAGAATCCATTGTCAAATTTATAAAATTCGCTTGCAGAAAAAAAATGCTAACAGAATCACCTGTCCAACTTTAGCTTTCGGTTTCGACGTTTTTTAAACGCTTAATTTGAAGACGAATTTCTTTTATACTGCCGCATTCCAAGCACATTTAAACAGGACCAACCGTTTCGAACATAAGAGGAAACAAACGACCCAGCCACCCACAGACAGACATTAGACAGGTTAAAACCCCTTTTTGAGTTCCTCGAAGTGCAACACATGTATTTCCGTCAAAATCTCGAATTCGAAAACTTTCATGAAATCAATATACTAAAAGTACAGGAAAGTAAAAAGGTGATGTCCCAGCGAAAAATTAAACGTGCGACAGCCTGTGCAATAGAATGTCGTACAGTAAGCCTAGTAGGCAGCGTAACTTCGACTAGACCGCACGGACACGGAAGCAAGGTAACCGCCCTACAGCTAATTAGATATCTTGCGCTTCGGGCATCGGGTCAAAAATCGCTGTAAATATTTTATTTGAAACATTGTCAAAAATATGCAAAGAATGAAAAATATTTTTTAACTAGAACTGACAGGAGTTAAAACAACGTAACTTCCAAAAAATGCGCTGTTGTTTAGTTTTTAAAATAGCTTGAAACTATTTTTTATCCAAATAAACTGCTTGAAATAGTCCTTTAAACTATTTAAAGTTTATAATGATTGACGTTTATGTTTTTGATTAAATATTAATTCAATTTTTCTAAAATTCCCGGAGGGCGTCAGAGTAATAATTTCGAAGATCAGTAAAAAAACTAATTTGTAGTTGACTGCATGCGCTATAGGCTCACAAAGTTTTCAAAAATGGTATGGGCAGTTCATGACGAATAATTTATGAAAATTTTGAAAAGTTTTGAAAATGTTGAAATACTGACATTTTTACGATTTTCATATTTAAAAATATTTTTGCATCACATGATTACACACCTATTAAGAGCTGTTATGTAAACATTTTCAAAAATTCATAGAAGATATAGTATTCGTAAAAAAATTGGATTTGCCTTTGGATGCACCACCACTCTATCTCAAGAAAGTTTTTAGAAACAAATCTATACCAAAAAAATATGTCTAATTTTTAGTTCCGGTTAAAAGCTTACAAAAAAGTACCTGCTACTAAAACACTTCCACATACTAAATTTGATAAAAATCGGTTAAGCGGTTTTTAAGAACCACTCCTTTGGGTTCCTTGAACCCCAACAGAAGTATTCCTATTAAAATTTGAAATTCGAAAATTTTGCATAAAATCTTTTCATACAAGGCAAAGTAAAATGGATAGAAGTTTTACGCCTTCTAGGGGCCGTAAGAAAAATCTGACAAAACGCCAGTAGACCGTTGTATAGCCCGAGTGGAGATCCTTTAATCCCCCCCCACTTGGATTCCTGATATCGACCAAAAACCATGTTACCCCCTTGCCATGCCACCAAGTTCGCCGAGCTAAATGTTGGGACATAACGCATTATGGGAGAAGTCAAAGTCGTAAACTTTAGAGTACCTCTGAAATAACACAAATGCTATAGTACTTTCATGCATTATATATTTAAAAAAAGTAGTATAAAAATTAATTCATTTTTGATTTAGTGTAGTGTAAAGTGTCTAAAAACATGGGCAAGGGATTCTGTCGGATTCTGTATATATTTTTTACTTTATTGTGGTAATTTCTTTCAGCATTTAAATGAATAATTTGAGGTATTCACAAAAACACCACTGATGACATATTAAAACATTTCTAATCACGACAATGGAAGCTTCTATCCTTCAATAAAGTATATTGTTCTGAAGTACCTATAAGATCGATGTATAGTTTGCAGTACGAAACGCGATAATTAGGATTTTACTACAATTACAATTTTCATACGAAAGCGGAAGATAAAAGTCTGGTATAGAAGTAAATACAAATGTTTTTCTAAACGAATTCTTACAACTGTAATGTTTCTGACAAAAAATAAATCGTATTTACGTCAGTGACAAGTCAAGTACGTCGGATTTCATGCTTCACTGCTTATGCAGAATCTGGATCTCAAAATATTTGTTGTTGCTATTAATATCTATTGTAGTATGCACCATTCCATCAAAGTTTAGAACGTTAGTAACATATAAAAGTTTGTGCCACAATCAAACTTTCATTAACAAGAACTTTGAAAGACAATAATTTGGGGAAAACAGATAATAGGTAGGTTCTCATGTGTATTTTTTTTGTTGAAAAATTGCAATATTATTTGTAGCTACATGTCAAAATTGAAACGTATAGGAAAAGCACTAAATCTGTTAAAGTCGAGATTATAGTGCTATAGTGCTCCTGTATTGTTTCGGTAAAGTCTAAAAGTGTTTTTTTTTTACAAAACACACTATATGCAGTTTAAGAAAGATTAAACACTAGTCTTATTTTGAAATAGTCCAATATATTACAAGAGTACACAAGTATCCAAGTAAAAACGTTTCTAGTTTGCACGGTTTGTTTTACAACTGGACGTATGTTGTGGAAGAAGGCAATTTAAGTTGCCCGTTTTGTATTGCTATTATAATTACGCGGCCTCATTAATAACACAAGTTAATGCGGGGTTATGATTTTACATGTGTACAACTCTAGTAAATGCTGCTCGGTAGAATTAATTGCACAACTGCATCTTCTTCCGCTTTAACGATATTCAAGTGTGAAATGCTAACAGGCAGTAAAAATCATTGTTTTGCTACGAGAAATGAAAAACTCACACCATATTAATGTTTAACAAGTTGGACTATAATTGGCGTTTTTTTATTAACACACCCAAAAAACGAATTAATGAAGAGAAATTTACAAAAGCTATCCGAAAAACTGGAAATATTAAAAACTTTATTTTTACAAACGAGAATATAACCTGTAAAATAATTGTACAAAAATTCATTCCCGTAACACTTTTCTTTATCGACCGATTTGAGAATTCTGCACTTCATCTAGTTGGACTAAAATTATTCCAGTACCCCCCATCTACCGACAGGGCCAGGGGTGTATTTGCACCCCAACCTCAATTTTTACAGTACCGTTTTGTTGTTCTAAAATAGTATATTCTGTAACAAGTTTAGAATATGGCATATTCCGCACGAGTGGAAAGTTTGTCACCCGAGCCGAAAGGCGAGGGGGACGGTCCACGAGTGCGGAATAGCCATTCCAAACGTGTTACAGGCTATACTTTTTTTAAGACTATAAATTATTTAGGTCATTACATTTAGAAAATAAGAAAATTTTAAGTTTCCTATCTAAAATACGCTTTGTTTGTAACTGTCAACAAAACATAAAAACAGTTGATAGACGAGAGACGCAACCTTTATTATTCATAACAGTGTTAGAATGAAATATTCTATAACAATGATTAAAAATTGTAACAGAATGCTTATATTCTAAAATAGTTGTAGAAAAAACATATTCTTGAGTATTTTATTTACCTTTTTTAGTACTTTCTCTTTCAGTATAGTTAGATTTGCAAATTATTATTTTTTTAAACTTATAAGAACGGCTGGGAATGTAGAATATAAGAAGTACAATATTCTTATTCTACATGAGTATTTTGCATGTAAAATATTAAGCCCTCTTTCTGCATATTCTGCATTCGCAGCACAATTACTTGTATTAACTTGTTTTTCTACCTCTTTCCAAATAATATACTCAGTACTACAGTTTCAAGGAGATATCATGGCTATCCTTAAATTTGTAGGTAAAATCCCAATGCGACCTCAGTAACGTATAATACAGTGGCTACTTTTATTCCATAAATAACCTAAAAAAAAAAAGAAAACCGACTTCAAATAAAAACACAAAAGTAACATAAGTTAACTAAAAAGCAAAAAATAAATGTTTTTTATACAACAGTTTTATACTTATTTGTTGTTCCGTTTAATGTAATTAAGAAATTGTTGTTTATTATATAATTATTAATTGTTTTATAATTGTTAAGTCGGTGCCAAGTAAAACAAAAATTCGAATCTAATGTTATATCTATGTTACACTTGGCACCGACTTAACAATTATAAAACAATTAATAATTATATAATAAACAACAATTTCTTAATTACATTAAACGGACCAACAAATAAGTATAAAACTGTTGTATAAAAAACATTTATTTTTTGCTTTTTAGTTAACTTATGTTACTTTTGTGTTTTTATTTGAAGTCGGTTTTCTTTTTTTTTTTAAGTTATTTATTTTACAATTTTAAGTGATGGGCAGACTTGGTAAGGGTGCTTCTCGAATGAGGAAACGATTGCTAGTTGAAACGGAAGATGAAATACGGAAACACTAAAAAAGTCCGTTAAAAAAATAGACTTTGAGAAGTATCTTCGAAGTTCAAGCTCCAATACCAATGAAATTATAATGGGACCACCTTGGAACTATACTGAACCCAACACCAAAAAATTATTAAAATCCGTTCATAAACAAAAAAGTTATGCCCGAACATACATAAAAAAAAAATAACAAAAAAACATATATACAGACGAATTGAGAACCTCCTCCTTTTTTTGAAGTCGGTTAATAAAAGAACAAAATATGACTAAACACTTGGAATTAGGCTTTTTGCTGATACTGTTATAAACTGCCTCCGCTAAAAACCTTTTCCATTTTATATAAAAAAAAAGAAAAATATTTTTAAAAGAAAATTTTTAATTATCAGGTTACAAGCATTAGCTGTGCGAACTCAATTTCAGAACAAAAATGAGCAACGCACTTGGCTCGGACTTTGTGATCACTAATGCCAAAAAAACATTTCTAATTTCAATTTCCGGTTGCGGATTTTTTTGAAACGGTATTTTTCTGATAAATTGTTGATATGCCCCTCCCCATTCAAGATTCATTTAAATCGATCCATCCGTTCGAGGGATATGAGGAAAACAACGAACGAACGGAAGTACCTACTCACCCATTCAAGTGGTTCCTTGAGCAAAAACAGGTTCATTCGTTAAACTCTCGAAATCGAAAATGTTCATATAATTACTGTCCACGGTGAAGGAAACAAATGTTACACCTTATATGCAACAGTAGTAAATTGTACAGTGCAAATCCCATTGTCAAACTTATTCCATGTTCCTGCCATAAGGTCAGCTGCTTGGGTGGTAAAATATGAGCAAAGTCGGAAATATTATATTAGCATTTGTATTTCTGACAACTAAACTTTGGTTTAAAACATGTTGTATTCGATTCATTTTAAAATAATGAATTTTAATAAATATATGACGTAGGTACATTATAAACTGTAATTTAAAATTACATCACACAAAAAAAATCTTTCATCTAATTTTAAAATTTGAATAAGGAAAAATTATATTATTCATAGTCATTCATTACCCAAAATATCAAAAGTATCGGAAGCAGCGAATGTCAAATTTATTACTTTCTGCCTTTTGAACATAAATACTTCCTATACTTCCATACTTTAGATACTCGACCCTTTTGTATGTTATCGATACTCGATACTCATTTTGCGGTAAACTCCCAGCCCTAATGGTAACTAGAAACGGTCGATCAAACTCTCGAAGCTGGGTTTTATTCGATCTTTAATTTACAGCCCATTGTATTAGCTTAAAATTCCCATACGCAAATAACGATTCTGAAATTTTAGAAAAATGTTCATATATAGTGATACATTAATGTCCACCAGTACCTACACAAAAAAACAAGCGCGACATGAACCAAAACAGGAACAGGAACAACTGTTTAAAAATACAGCGAGTTAAAACTGAGTGATTGATTAGGTGGTGTGATAAGGGCTTTGTATTTTCTGAAACCGTACATGTGATCAATGACTTTTGTTTTCGCCACAGTGTTTATTGTAGTAATAAGCCATGAACTGCAGGTCACGAACGCTTTTCGCATTTTAAAACAAAAACTAGAGATGCCAAACAAGAATATCAAATTAGGTTTTTTTTACAATGCAGGAGAATAAAAGACCCTACTAATTCTTACGATTTGCAAAAGACTTTTTCCGATTTAAACTGCGTGAATGTGCTCCAATACAACGCTAGATCACATACACTTGAACACTTATTTGGAATTTTTATACATCCCAGTCTATAGGATATAATGAAAATGGAAGTGATGCAACTAAAATGTACATTTTTTTAACTACTCGTTCTTTCATTCATAGCAAACACCACTCAATAATTTTTAATTTTCAATGATATACCCGGCGACGAATCAAGCTCATTCGGGTCATCTCCTAAGCATCGCATACTCAAAGGCCCCCTTACTTAAGTTAGCAATAAAAATTAAAAACTCCTTGCTGAAAATAAATAAAATACTGTGATAACATTTTTTGCACGTAATGTACATACTTTGTTAACTTTTGCATTTATGGGCCCATAAGCACGTGTTTTTGTTATTCAGGGTTACTAGGTACGCTAGTGTGCATCTGCAAATGATATTTAACTTACATTTAAAAAAAACAGTAGTTATAACACCCACGTACAGCTGATGATAATCAAACTTGTCTTCTTAAATGTACGGCAAGTTCAATTAACAATATAACCTTTAAAAATTGAATTATGGTTGCATACACATTTTTTAGATAAGAGAAAAATTTTATATTTATTTTTATTATATTTTTAAATGCAGAGTGCGGCAACTGAAATGGTACAAGCTGATATCCCCCAAACTATAAAAAATTGAACAACAAATTTTTTTATGGTTTTATAGGACGGGATATATTAGGCTAATAGTGAGTTTTGAAAAGCCCCTCTATTTAACAGAATGGAGGGAACTACTTAAAAATTTTAAATGAGATGATAAATAATGTATAATTACCGCATCAAACAGCTTATTTTTCAGATTTTTTAACAATAGTTTAGTACCCTTAATAAATAAAGGGATCAAATTCCACAAATATTAAAAAACCTAAACCAGATTATTTTCTTAATTTAAAGTTGCCTACTAATAAAAAAAAGCAGCCAAAATTAGATTAAGCAAAATTTAATACGAATGAAAAATGGACAAAATTGCATCCCCCATTTTCAGAATACTAAACATCTTCAAAAAATCTAAAAAATAAAAGCTGTACGTATTTTATTGCGTATAGTAAAAAAATATTAAAAATTATATATCATCCCGCTTAAAATAAGTAAGTTACGCCCATTTCTTAAAATGGGGTGGTTTTTCAAAACTTACTAGTAGCCTAATATACGCAGCTCCGCTCCATAAGAACATTTAAAAAATTTTAGCTCAATCTTTTATAGTTTTGAAGATAGCTTGTAACACTAGTTGAAGCACCCGTTATACCACAAGTTACTGTCAAAGCAGAATAATTATTCTTTTCATACCTAATTTTATAGCTGTACAGAGTTAAACTCATCCCACTAGTTCATGCTCTGGTCGCCTATAATAAGATTAACAACGAAGTTGGCAGTCGAAAATTTTGGAAAATCTGACCATCCCTTCCGGAGATATGAGAAAACGAACAATGATTGCATTCACCTACACAGCCATTTACCAAAAACTCTGTTGTTGCGTTCGTGCTGTTTTGTTAAAATCTAGAAATCGAATATTTTCACTAAATAAAAATTTTAAACTGGAAAGTAAAACACTACGCCTAGACATTCGCATATTTTACAAATGGTTACTTTTCATATTTTCAAAAGTATATTTGTGTAGACGTTTCAGCGTCAACAATGACGCACCACTGCTATCACTGCAGATCGAACACACGGCATTCGACCGCTTTGAATGTTGCATTGTAGGTAGAAAACGATTTTTTCGTGAGAAAAAAATGTTTTTTTTTAAATTAAAAAAAAAGATGTTTGGGATCAAAGACCACCACAAACCAATTCCTCAACCACCGACTGAGAGGGAAGGGAAAGATTCGCCCATATAAATATTGTTGCATCTAAAAATTAACATTAAAACCTTAATTCTACTATCATTAATAAGCAACTCGGCTTAAAGAGGAATTTTTGTCCACGTTTTATTTAATTCATAGAAAGCGCCACAGAAAACTTGCGCATTGTGACACCTACCAAAGTGTAGCCCGATGGGCTATTTCCTTAAGGAATCGTTTGAAATCAGAACATAGTTTTGGATAGATTCCGAGTGATTCCATGAAATCAGGAATTGTGTAATCGTCGCACTGATTATTACCCGTGATTTCAAAAAGACTTCAAGTAATTCCCAAAGATTCAAGAAAAATTATCAAATGATTCCAAGTCAGATTTCCAGAGTGAATGCCCCTCGCTGTAGCTCATCCTTAACCTACAGCCCTACACCGTTTAAAAAAAACCTGATGCCAATTATTGGGCAATATATTTAAAAACTTTCAAAATGCTTTCCTTCCAGAGTTTTTATAGTTTTACAAAATTCCACGCACAGGAACATTGTCAAAATATTCAAAGCATTTTAGCCGACATTGTAAAGTTACAGAATGCAGAAACACAACGTTGAAGACGACTTCAGGTTTTCTATTAAATTCCCTGTTCCGATTTCTTCTAAAAGCTTATTTTCCCGATGCATTTTTTAAATACAAATTTGGTTATGATCGGATCATCCGCTCGGGAGATGCGAGAGAACTACCGAACGCACGCATCCACCCACCCACATACGGACAGAATTTTTAAATCGTTCTTTTCTGTTCCTGGAGGTCCAAAACATGCATTTCCGCGAAAATCACGAAATTGAAAATTTCCATGAAATCAATACTTTCCTCTTGTACTGAAAGTGTCAACTGTTGAAAAACTTTCGATATACAGTCCTTTAATTTCAAAACTAGCTAGCCTCGCTTTTAAGAAAATTTGATTTAAACAAAAAACACGTCGATTTAGATATGGAGGGAAAAATTTAAAACCAATATTGATTGAATTTTAGGTTTCACCCCCAGCTACCCCTGCTTTTAAATATCAAATAGCACCCCCTACCTTGTGATACCGGGTGATCGTAAAAAATTATTCAGAGCAGGCCATGACCGAAGTGTTAAAGTTGGCAATACGTAATAAAAGCCAATTGTCAAATGTTGACAGCTGTTAAAATTTTTGGTTATATACATTTAACTTAATGTATTTACCCAAAAATTGTTACAGCTGTCAACATTTGACAATTGGCTTTTATTACGTATTGCCAACTTTAACACTTCGGTCATGGCCTTCTCTAAATCATTTTTTTTACTATCGCCCGGTACATCATTTCAAAGGGAGAAAAAATTCTCATCTACCAACGTTAAAAAAATTAGATTCAGTCCGTTAACCGGATAAGAGTTCAGAATATTTTATTTCCAAAAATATTCCATAGCACTCCTACCTTGTGCTGATACATCATTTTTAAGGTGGGAAAAATCCTTATCTACACACCATAACAAATTTGAATTCAGTCGATCTCTTTACGGGTGAGTTTTCGAAAATAATAAATAAATAATTTGTAGCTTCATCTTACAATTTTTCACCCTAACTCATAAGCAGATCGACTTAATCCAATTTTTTTAAGGTGAGTAGATGAGGATTTTTCGATCCTTAAATATGATGCATCACAAGGTAGGGCGTGCCACGGAATATTTTTGGAACGAATAAATAAAATATTTTTAACTCTATCTGGTAAACCGATCGACTGAATCCAATTTTATTAAGGTGGGTAGTTGAGGATTTTTCCCCTTTTGAAATGATGTATCTCAAAGTAGGGGGTGCTATTTGAAATTTCAAAGTAGGGGTAGCTGGGGCTGAGAGGGGTGAAACCTAAAACTCAATCAATATTGGTTTTAAACTTCCCCCTCCATATCTAAATCGACGTGTTTTTGGTTCAAATCAAATTTACCTAAAATCGATAGTTATTGAGGCTGGCTAGTTTTGAAATAAAAGCACTGTATAGAAATTCCAAACATACCAAACGATTTATATTTGAAATATATAAAACATTTTATTAAATTTTGTAATTTCATCAATTTAAGTAAGAATCAAAGTTTCATTATTAAAAAAACTGTTTCAACGATTAACCTAAAGACTGCGGAGACGCAACAACAGCATTGCCTGGAGAGAACGCAAACTGTTGTTTATTTCATGTACTAGGCAAAAATATTATTGCCTATTCCATAATCGGAACATTGTGTCTAATACATGAATTGCGTTTTTCACTAAATAACCATAATTTTGCCGATTACGTAAAATAGGCAATTTCACATATTTGATGTACATATCTAGAATACTATTATACATAAAGTTCTATATCAGATACTCTTATATAAATACAACTGTATGTTTGATGCTCATCCTTTCTTTGTTTTAATTTTCTTTGTTGAACTTGCTCTTGTAAGCCTCAAAGTTAATGAAACTGACATTTACGAAGACATTCTCAAATACGTGATTTTTGTAATGTGTGTGGGTAAAGGTTTCCTACGCAATATTTATCATAGAATTTGACGACGCAAATACGAAGCCTACCTGCCATTTGCCTACCAACTTATTATCTGCATGCTATCAAACGAGCAAGCACATGTACTGTGTTTTATCGACGTAATCGAGTAACCTACTTTTAAATGCGTAAACTGGAATTGAAAAAAAGCAGAAAATCTTTTCAATGGGTTTTTCTTTTTTTCCTTACAATTAATTCTTAGCACGTGCGTGTGTAACCAGTCATTAGTCACTACAAGGCTCATTAGGCAGGGAATGCCTCGCATTTTTGACGAGTCAAGGCGCATAAAGTGGCGACATGTTATTGAATTAGTTATACCTAACTGTATTACGAGCGAACAATGGGGTTGCGCATGTTCCGGGGATGCCTGGGAGGAGGGTAATGAATGGGCAAAGGGGTTGAAACGAAGAGAGAAATAAGGGCAGCGTATGACAAGGACGCGTTCTGAAAATTGATCGACAGCTTGCTTGCTTAAAGCCGCATACAGACGTGCTGCGGTTTTTAAAATCACTTACCTGCTACATTAATACTTGACGTTGTTTTAACTGAATTACTTAATTTTTCTTCACTTAACTGTCTATTTCATTGTTAATTTTATAATTCACACGAACTCCCAAATATTCAACTAACCCTCTAAAAATATACCATGCGGTCACTTTCGACTTTGGTCATAAGAATTCAGATTTTGTTGTTCTACGATGAAGAGATAAAAAAAATTGGATGGTTATTTCAATATCGACACCAAAGCTGGCGTTTAAAACACTACACCGTGTTTACTGATTTTCAAGTAACCACGTGTTTTTACAAACACAAGAAATTTTTTTATTAAATTTGAAAGTGAATTTGGATCTAACTGTTATAACTTATAAAGAATGTAATGTAATACTTTGTTTTTATACAAAAATTTCTTATTACATTTACATCGGCAATTTTTTTACTTTCCATAAACTCTATGAACATTCATTTGACCACAGTTGAAAGCGACCTCACGGTATGCATGGCTAGGCATCTAAGTGGTACCCCCATCACTTTTTTCTTACAACATTTCAAAATATCTAAAAATCTCTCAATCAAAGTGTATGCAGAGTCTTCTAAAAGTATCTCGCAAAACATTTACTAAATTTTTACCTACAATATTTCATGAAGGCCCAATAACGTGTTTAAAGAAACTAACCATTTTTTCACTTTCGCGGTTTATAGAAATATTACTTAAAAAAACAGGCCGGAATTAGCGACTAAATGTAATGAATTAATAAAAATACTATTCAAAGTTAAAGGTTTACGCTGTTTTGCCGAGCGGCCCAAGGAAAGATGATGAGAACGAGAATTCCTTCATAGGAGCATTTGAGAAGCAGGCGGAGAGCGTTATTACTACTTTTTATTGCATTGAAACATTCGAATAGTTTGATTGGAATGAATCATTTATTCGATTTTTAAATGCATTTGAATTGCAATCACTCAATTACGCCCATCACTAGTAGTAACATCTAATTAAGATACATTAATATTATATTCATTCTGTTGCGTAACTCTTTGAGCATGGAAATAAAACTAAACTATTCAGAAAATACAAACACATGTTGTTTTGAAATAGGGTGAAAAAATTGGAAAATTGGAAAATTTTTTAATTGGTGGTCAAGTATCCACCTTTGCTGTTAGTCCGAATGAATCGACTTCGATCATCAAAGCTGGTGGAAGAACGTATTAGGTAGACGCATTTGTCAATTTATAATCTTTCGGAAGACATTTAGTAAGAGGTCTTCGTGTTGTAGCTGTTTTATCCTTACTGCGTAAAATGCAGACGTTCGGCCGAATTTACAGATGTAGTGGAATACCCTCTGGATGGGTGATAAGCCGTAGTAGTAGAAATATGCCGACGTTAAATAAATACAAACAAACAATATATTTACTATGAACATCCTGCAGATAATATTCTGCTGTGGGCAAAAAATTGCTGGGCTCTAAATTAAAGTTTTTAGAAACTATACTATAAACGTCAACTGCTAAAAAAGAGCACGCTACAAAGTTTGTATACTTACTGATTTACAGATTACAACAGGTAAGAAAGTTCGAGTGCAAAGTTTGAGATGGAGGTAGTTTGTAAACTTTGTATGGACTTTCCTGGCCTGACCTAGGATACTTTTGCAATAGTTTAATTGACTCTCTACTATGCATATTGTATAAAACAAGTTTTTTTATTACTTTTTTATGGCATCCTTCATTCAGTAGTGAAAGAGAAAACGAAAGTGCTATAAAATAAAACGAGGAATAACCGATCTATTCTAGGGAAGAAACATAAAAAAAATGATATATACTGAATGTATAAAGATATCTTTTAAATTATAGTATAAAGTTGGAAGGAATAGTTAATTAAGCAATAATTATTAAACTACGGTTGTTCGTCCACAAACCGTAAATTTCTGTTATGACTTGGTCGGACTGAACTACTACCTATTTGACCACAAATAATGATTAAGGACGTGAAACGATTGCCTGGCACAAAAGTTGGAAATTACTACACCATCACCATAAATTTTCAAGTATGAAAGGTGCAGCAAGAGTTCTAAACTCGCAAAACCACGGCATAACGTAACTATAAATTAAAATGTGAAGTCACTAAATACCTAAAATAAAAATTTACAAATCGCTAAAAATTATACAGGGTGAGTCATTTAAGTGTCACCCCACTATTACTTCCTAAGTTATAAGGAATATAGAATGTTTTATTATTAAAAATTGTGGATCATTAACTGCTGCATAACATGAAATTATTACTAATTATACTGGTTGTTTGATTATGTCTGTACGGCACATTACTTTGTTATTTTAAATAAAACATCCTGTATACTATTGTATTTTTAAGTTTTTGATGTAATTCTTGATCTAATAGTGTAAAGGTATTATCATCCTAAAATTAGTGGTTTTCGAGTTATTACACTTGTTTCCAAATTCTTACCATTTGTGGACTAAAATTAATTAATATACAGGGTGTATTAAAACGTGTGGCTAATAATTACCGCACGCAATTCTACGTTGAAAAACAAGCAAAAAACTTTAACACCAATTTGGTCTTAGACGAAGAGTCTTTAAATTATAAGCACTTCAAGGTTTTTTAATTTGGCAACGCTGTACAATTTAAAGCTAAGAGACATGCATTTAGTTACCCTTGATCGTATATGTTTGTGATTCTGCAATTAAATCAAGTATGTGTTTTTTATTTTAATTGTTGAATTATGTGTTGTTGATACTATTTAAATCTATTTCTCAACCATAGTCGAAAAAAATTTCAAAGTTTGAGCATTAATAACTCCTTAATCAAAGAATTGCGTGGTGTAATTATTAGCCGCATGTTTTAATACACCCTGTACATATAATACTTTAGATGCCAAAAAGTTTAGCCATCACTATTTTGCACAGACTATTACCACAGTACAAAATTTTCCGCGGTATGTTCAAAACAGCAGATTACACGGGGTGTTCGTAATTTTATGTCCATTTTACAAAACTTCAAATGTCGGTAACTTTTGTTTTTTTTAAATGGAACACTAAGTATTTTTAAACAACGCATTTTTTTGATATAGGATTTGGTATTCCAAACGTTCAAATTACTAGGGGTTTTCGGCTTAAAAAATTTTTTATAACTTTCAAATGAAATGAGGTTTGCTATGAAAACAAAAAAAAAACTCTTACTTTCTTACGCTTAGAAAGTGTTACCCCCTATACTATTTTCAAAACTATTAGGAATATCGATTTTTTTTCTTTATACAGCTGGTTTGTTGCCTAATGAGCTACTTTATGTCACATTCCAAAATTTCCTGTGTTGTCATGTGACTGACCAGTGACGTCGTCGATAATTTTATTAATTGGAAACAAACATTTTCTTAGGCCGTTAGCTAGATTTTTTTCCCGTTACAATGATACAAAATTTTCACACACAAATTACAAAAATTATGAAAGTTGTATTATATCATTAAAATGAGAGAAAATCTAACTGCAGTAGAAAATGTGTATAGTGTCAATTAATATATTCTCAATAGTTTTAAAAATAGTATTTGAGGTGACACTTTCTAAGCGTAAGAAAATGGAAGTTTTGGTTTTGTTTTCTAGCACACCTAGTTTCGTTTGCAATTTATTTGAAAAATTGTAAAAACCAGGGTTTGGAATAAAACCGTTTTTTAAACCCAACCCAACGGGGTATTTCGTTTTTATTTGGCTTTTTGAGTTTTATTGGGCTTTTTATCGTAATCCTCACGATGCAGTTTGTTCCACTTGTTCAAACAGATCACAGGCTGGCCGAGTTAAAATAAATATCTTTATTATAACACCCTGTCATGGTATTAGTTTTCATGTTTTCATATTATTGCGGCATAAAATAGATACAAAGAATGCGTTGTCGAGCCGGCGAAATACGATTTGTTTTATGATTATTGCATATGCAGCTAAATAAATGCAAAAAAAAACTTACAATTTTGTATATTACAAAACCCACAAAAGAAACACTGGGTTTTTAAATTGTATCAACCAAAAAATCCACAAAAAAAACACTGGGTTTTTTAGATGGGCCCATTTAATTGTGTACCCTGGAAAAAAAAACAAAAAAAACATAGTAAATTCAACATTTGGTATACAAAGCCCAACATCACATTGAATAAAATTTAACACCACATTTAAGTGTTAAAAATATTGGGTGGTGCATTTAAAAAACAAAAGCATTTAAAGTTTTGCACAATCGACATAATTTCCCGAACACCCTGTTTAATAATCTGTTGCTTTGAACATACCGCTAAATACATCATACTGTGTTAATAATCTGTACAAAGTAGCGATGGTTGAACATTTTCGGTATCCAAGGTATTAATTAATTAGTTTTAGTCCCCAAATGTTAAATATTTTGAAAAAAGTGAAATAACACGAAAACAACTAATTTTAAGATAGTAGTAGTACCTTTATACTTTTCGATCAAAAATTAAATCTAGAATTTATAAATGCAATACTACACAGGGTGTTCTATTTAAAATAACAAAGTAATGTGCTGTACAGGCATAATTAAATCCCCAGTATAAGTGGTAATAATTTTAGGTTATGCAGCAATTAATGATCAACAACTTTTATTAAGATAAAAATTCGATATTCCTAATAGTTAAGGAAATAATAGCGGAGTGACAATTAAATGACTCACCCTGTATATTCATAATAATACAGTGGGACTGTAGAATGCGGTTGCAATGAAGATTTTTAGAGCAATATGCGAGGTTTCCAGTTATAAAAATTAAAAAAAAAATGGTAGATAGTTTTACTACTAACGTAGCAATTCGAAAAATTCTCAATGTTATAAAAATAAAGTATTCAGAATTGATACATTTTAATCAAATTGATTTGTGGAACTTCTAGTATATTATATATATTTATTATCTATAATTTTCAGACCAACTTGACAGGGTCGATAATTTTTCATTAAATGAACTTACGAAATTTTCTTCAATAATATTGAATCTGTTAAGCCTTTATTAAGCTGTAACTAATATAACACAAAAGTCAAAAGAAAAACAAATTTAAAGCATTCTGTTTTACGCAACAATAGTGAAATTTAATATATTTAGGTTGTCTGAAAGAGAAAAAAATTGGAACACCTACAATAGATAAATCTAAAAAAAACTGTCCACCTGGTTAAAAACCACACACTTTCCAGCTTCATTTTCAAATACAAATTTAAGCACTACTGAGCGATTGGATGGCAATGACAAATGAGAATCTTGCATGATAATGCCTCGAGTATAATCAACACGACTTGCAAAATTGAGAAAGAATTACAAAAATGAAGCCTACCAACATCGTTAGAACTTCATACTGTGGCTTTGTACTCATTTATAAGCAACTCATATTCTAAACACGATAAGCCATCAGGATGCGCTGAAAAATTTATTCATTTAAAAAAAGCCTCTATGAAATAGGTTTTAAATCTGTGGGTAATTTAATAAAAATAAATAAAAACAGCATCTCCAACCAATATAATAATTGTAATTAATAAAACATTTTGTAAAACTCGATAAGAAAAAACGAATTTTAGTTGTAATAATTAATAAAACTAATATTTGTTATGAATTATTTTTAAAGCTGAAATATGAAACTAACTTTATAACTCTGTCTAAAACAAACTTTATACAAGTCTAAACAATCCCATTGCGGCAGTATTCTCTTGCGTATACGAAGTAGGTACAATGCTTATTTTCAGACTACATTTCTAACAACAAATCTTAATTTTCATACATTCATATAATATTTAAACCATTTTATGTACGGTTTTTTAAATCAGAAATTGCAAGCTACGACACTACCAACCGGTAATAGAGAAGGTACTGCGTATTTAACACATTAAGGTTAATTGGTTGCATCTCTGGAGGTTTTGAAAGGCCCAGGTTGGTTACCAAGTAATTAGTTATAATTAAGTACGTTTTTGATGTATGAAACTACTGTTTTAGGTTTTCATTAATTTTTTTTCAATTTTGTAAAATTTACTAGCTTTCTGTTCTTTTGATAATCAAAGGCATGTAGTTTTTAAAATACTAACGTTTACGTTAACTATTTATACTGATAATAATTTACTTCACATTTATTTAGTTAGGCAAAAAATGACCTGCAAATTATGTGCAAGCATAAATCTATGAAATTCAAGGGCTTCGAGACTACGGATAATAGTAATTAGAATACATTTTTGTATGACCAAATTTAACGCATCTGCACATATGTTAGTACCAGCAATGCGTAATATCCTCCCCCATTCATCGGGTATTCTAAATTTAGCTCCATTTCAGCTAATTTATTTAGTGAACCGTGTGTACCTACATTCAACTGTCAATAAGTCTTATGAACAAAACTGTCAATATTTCCCCAACCAAAATACAAAATAGAACCACACTAAAATAACAAACAAGTAAAAAATTATACTATACTGGCTAGGATTTGATTAACGCTATGCAATTAGAACAAAGTGAAATACATAATAAATAGCAAGATTGGATTGATGGTAAGCCTTTTCAATCATTTATCACTTTTGGCAAAAATAAACAAAAACCATGAAAATGACAAAACTATTAAGATAGGATTGCTGTCGCGGCTACAGAGTGCTAAAAAAATTAATCAATCAAACATCAAATATTTGCATAACTCCAACAACATAAATCGTTTACTATCTGCTATTTATTAGAAATTCGTATATCTATATCTACACGAAAAGAAAAATAAGAAAAACATCGGCATTTTATGATTGTTTGCACCACCAAATCTATCTAGAGAGGGAACACAAAGCTGCACTGGCGTTATTGTGACTGACCAATCTTTCTTCATTGCTCATTAGCAAACTGGTTGTTTCCTATTAAACCTGTAGCAATTTGTAACTCCCGCAGCTAATAAATCGCCAATAAATACTATAACACAACTACAAATATTGTGTATTCATTTAATTAGCCCAACACTGTACATCTAACCACTAGCTGTTTTATATACAAACTTAAACCAAACTTAAACCATCTAATTTTTTGATTACTATTTTGCAAAGCCAACAACATCTCAGGAATGGAATGTTCAATTTCTGTTGGATCGTTGTCAAAGTATGTCTGATTAATTATTTTTAAAAACTGTGATGAGATTTTCTTTTACTTTATACGGGGTGTCCCATGAATAACGGGACAAAGTTTAGGTAAAGCTTCCTAGGTCAAAGTAAACCGATTAAACCTAACATGCCTTAGCAAAAAGTGCTTCCTTAAGAAGTTACCGGGCCTTAAAGACAAAAATTTTATTTCACTAAGACATGTACGGTTTCATAGATTTACTGTGACCCCAGGAAGCTATACTTAAACGTTGTCCCATTACTTACGGGACACCCTGTATACACCGAGTGCTTAAAAAGTGTTATCCAGTTTTCGTTTCCAATGTTTAAATAAAACACCATGTGTTCTGTTGTATTTCCTCATTCTGAGAGTTTTAAAAGTATGTGCATTCTATCAGAAACCAAAATCAACCTCATCCACGTTCCCAACAGACAAAACTAGCGACAAAAACAGTCAATATTTATATAATTATTATTTGGTTAATGAAAATCAACCAAACAAACTGGAATTAACCAAAATTAACCCCATTATAAAAATGGTAACGTGTGATGACATTAAACGTTCTACGAATTAGTTATAATAAAGAACAATATAACATAAATAAGGTAAACAACAAATAATTTATTTGTAAATTTCAAGGAAATAATATTGAATAAACAAGTAACAAATCGCTGCTTTACGTAAATAAGAACACGTTAAATGCATACATACCACGTGAAATTCAATATTTCCAATAATATTTCAGCAAAAATATGATTTTTATTTATACTGGATGAATAACAATTTAAAACACTACCAATTTTATAAAGAGCGTGCTTGAAAAATCATTGTTTTGAATAACAAAAATTGTCGAAACCCCTAAACAACATAAACACGAAGCATTTTCAATTTTAAGAACGTATGACACTAACGTAAAAAGGTTTCATTCACAAATAAAAAAAACTCACTTTGTTAAACTTCACACATTACGTCTTAGAAATAGAGAAAGCAGGAAATGAAATCATAAATTCTGATCTAAGATCTATAAATCACATGAAGCTGCAGTTTTTGAAAATGTCGCAGTTATCATTACTAGAGCGTGGATTTAAAGAATTTTGCTTATGCACTATTATTGTAAGCAAATGAAAATCTGTTTGTATCTCCACGATTCATGAAAAATGTTATCATTTGACACCACTTTTATTTTGCTTGTGTTTTCTATTTTGCTTAGTTTGCCCCTTAAACCTCTTATATGCGCTTATTTTAGCTTTTATACAGCTAGTTGGTGCTTTTTTTAATAAAGAACTTGCAATTATTAGTTTAAGAAATCTAATGTTAAAATATTAATTAATTTACTATTTTTCGGTTCACACAGCTCAGCAAATAATTTACTGAATGTTTACATCACATTTTACAATTCTCCTGCTAGACCAAACAAACATTCCTCAGAGAAACAATTACTGCGCTCGGGAATCACCAAGTTCTGTGTTCTATAGAAAGCCATACACGATAGTCTATCGCGGTTATGTGTAAAAAGGTTAAAAACATTGTATTGTGATGTTTTGTGAATAATTTAAATTTGAAATTATAAAATGACTGGAATGAAGGATAAATCCACACCGGCAACTTGGCGTATAAAGATTTTCCTGAATTGGTTATTGAAAATAACAAAGTATTTTGCACAAACTGCATGAAACCCGAAAGTTATACTTATACCTTTGTAATAGATAATATTTTTAAAAACTGATTTAAAAAATTTCTGTCTTTTTCCCATAATATGGCTTCTTCCGTTAAACTTTTAATAAAAACATGGTTTGAACGCCAAGGAAATTTATATCAAAGGATTTTCATTTGTTAGATACCTTTTCTGGTTAATATTTTGTATTGAATATTTGTAACAATACCTTATTCTTACGCAAAACAAACAAAAATTTTGCGACTGAATTTTGCTTATTTTGTGATTTTTATGCTTGTTTTCAAAACAAAAAAAAACCAAAAGACAGACATTTATCACAATTTAGCAACCAGCGCCTAATTATTACATACTTTACATTTTCGTAGATGCTTTAGGTATCTCCGCCCTGTATTTTAATATTTACCTAATTAGGGTGAAGTCTATAAAGACAGAGGAAATACATTTGAGAAAATTCTTCTTTCGTGCATGCTTGTCCCAGTTCTGAAATGTTACGTTTCTTTATGATAATAATGGGCACTATTTTACTGAATATCTTTTTCGCCAAAAACAGACATATAACCAACAGCGAATTAGACAGTTTCCACACTAATAACGACATCGTTAAAATAACGGCCTAATTAATCGGTTACAAAATACGCCAAAATAATATTTAAGACACCCATACCAAACGAATTCAATCAATATATTCGCTTGATTGCTAAACATATTTGTCAATTAAATATGTTTATGAGACGATAAAGTAAAAAATTAATTTTTTTTACAAGCTTAATAAGTGGGATAAATTAAACACGGTGGGACTTTTATTACGTTTTTTTGTTCAGAATAGAATGTGTGTACATAATAATCTTATATTTCACTTCTATTAATCATAGAATAAATAATTAGGAAGTAACAAAACACGTGAAGCAAAATATCGCAGGATGTTCCCTGCCAATCGCGTATAGCGCCAGGCTGTAGTAGCACGTTGCCATAGCAACTGGATGTAATTATTAGAAAAACCGTGGGTTTGCTGGTGGCTCCGAGATCCCGGATAGGGATCTGCGATTGTAGATGTGGATCAACCCGCCAACCCACTATCCCAACTCGCAGTCAACCTCATGCCCGGCATGAAATTCAAAAGATCCAGTCAGGGGGTGCAACAGTACCACGCGAATCCTACGCATACACATTAGAACTCTTGTTCCTCGAAGTAGTTTTGAAAATTGAATTTTAAAAATGTATTGACTAGGTAGAAAAACAATATGTTATTTGGTCATGAAAATCAATTCCGCAAAGGAATTTTCAGAAAACCCATAAATAGTATGTACTTTATAGTGTATGGTATAGATTTTTTGATATAAAGAAAGTTTGGCATTACAAAGTGCTTTAATTCATGTCCTGTCCTTTGTTTAGTCATGATTGATATTGTGTAGCACTTTTGTCAAGTTGTAAAATAGCGATTAACAACTGAGCCAAGATACCGCAAATTTTGGATACGTACATCAAAGATGAAAAAGAAGCATGGTGTACAGTGTGCGTTGGTGATTCGTTTAATGTTTGATCTGGCAATCACAAAAGTTCTTTTAAAGTGACATCCGTTGTAACTATTGTCACTGGAAAGTGAGAAATTGAAATATATTCACATCAAATATCTCTAAAATTAGAACAATTAAATCAAGTTTTGAAATATAAGTTAAACGAAATTTACACCTTATAAAAAGCAACATTTAGGATAGAATTTTGTCGTAAAATAAGTACATGCAAACTTCTTGTACTGGCGAAAGTTCTAGGGCACTAAAAATTTATAAGACATGTAAAACTTAAAAGACCGTTAAATATTGGATACAAAATGCAAGCTGTGAACTTTATTACTGAACATCAATTTATGAACAAAATTAATACCTAGCGTATAATACAAAATTATATTAAAACGGAGAATTTTCAATTTTTCCTCTTACAAAACTTTTAGAAAAATATATTTAGAAATTAAAGTTCAACATAATTTCATAAATAACGTAAGCATCCCATTAAATCACGCAATATATAAACATTAAATCACATTCGGTCAGGAAAAAAATTCACGTTTGAGAAGTCCTACATAATACTTTCATGGATCACACTTTTTATAGCGTTTTGGAAATATACCTTCATAAAAATTAAAAATCTGGAGGTCTCTTTTTTGGTGAATACAATACCTCCCCATCAAACATACTGTCATTCAAAAAAAAACATTAAATATTATACATCTCATCGTAACTGTACAACTTCCTTAAAACGACAGCTTTCAAATTTAATAAATAATTTACCAAAAAACAACAGTGACTGATTTACGTTTAGTAAAAATAAATTTTAAGACATGTAATTGTTCTGAAATTCAGAATCTAATATTAAGGGTAGTTTTTGATGCACCATTTATTTGCACCACAATTAATATTGATTGCAAGTATATCGTCCGTTCTATAAAAATCAATATCACCAAAATTCTACCACTATAGCTTTTGGCCATGTTCACTTTTTTATATCTTCAACTGTTTCGAAACTATGGAGCGATCGTCAATATTTTTAAATTACGTAATATACACTGGGTGAAGCAAGGAACCTAAACGGTTTTGTTTTCAAGATACACGATGTTGAAGATTTAAAAAAAAATATTTTTTTTTGATCTGGAAAATGCCTACAGGTATTTTATTGAAACTTGGTGTAGGTTAGTATTGCATAAAATGTCATTTTTTGGTCAAAATAAATTTAATTTATTCCATCAATGGCGTGCGTCGCGTCGGTGCCACTTCAGTTACGTTGTTGTAGAAAAATCTGGTACGCCACTGTTTTTTAGCCAATATAACAAGTTTAGCTTTATCCATTGAAATGACACCCACGTTGTTTCTTTTCCTTTTTTGGCAAAATGAACAGTTTTCGAGTAAAACGGATAAATCTGTAAGTCTGCAACTTTGATCGTTATTAAAATAATCTCCATAAAAATAACAAAGTGAGCCTTGATTATTATAATTATTAATTATTTATTTAAAAAATGTTTCAGGAGCTACACAACTGAAAAATAACGTAATCTAAAACTTATTTACTTACACTACTGCACTGCTATAATAAATCAACTAAAGAGCATTGTCTCAGAGATTTTTACGTTATTCTCGAAAGCGGTTCATTCTCCAAAAAAAAAGAACAGAGACAACTTGTGTTTTATTGGATAAAGCTAAAAAATTAATCATATTGACTAAAAAACAGTAGCGTTCCAGATTTTTTTTTAATAATGTAATTGAGGTGGCCCCATGCTTATATAAACTTTTTGTCCTAGAATTAATCAAGGAATCGCCCTGTAAAGTTTGTCTACGTACTTAATTAACACCCTGTATTTTATTATATTTTGTAGTGCAGCGCTTTCTTCTCTTTGTTCCCAAAATTTGGGACCACCATCAGGTAGCCACGCATTTTAATAAAACGAAAACGGGGGTGTAAGAAACAATTACAATTGAAACATGGAAACAAACAAGCATCATAGCTGTCAAGTTAATTGGCTTTTTGTTTTTGTTTCAATTGTTTCTTTCGCCCTCGTTGGGAAAGCGTATCGCATTTTTTGCTAAATTTTTTTGTATGTAACCATTTAAACATTTTATATGATTGGAAGTAGAAGAAAGCGCTCTACCACAAAATAGAAAAATCTATATATCATGCAGTTTAAAAATACTGATGGTTGCGTTATAACTTCGAAACAGTTGAAGATATAAAAAAGTCAGCATCGCCGAAAGATAGTTTTCGTGATATTGAATCTGACGTATGGTTTATTAAACTTAACATTTGTAATAACAGCGCTGGGCGGTTTTTATAGAAAGGACGGTATAGGGTCCTTTCTTAAAACCAAACAAATGAAGGAAAGGCACTTTTACCATAACATTCCCTACAAAACAAAAATAGGTACATTACTTTCCCCTTCTGATAAAATAGATGCTTACCACAAATATTTCTGATTATTATCTGCAAATATAGTGCAAATAAATATTTTAAATACAAACTTAACGAAGCAGTTTTGTTAATTCACGTGCAAATTGTGGCCAAACCGGAATGTAAAATTAAATTAATTTTTCGTTTAATTGTTTATATAAGTGATGATGTTCACCTAAATATTTTCTTTTTGCTGTCAATGAGGTGATCTGGATATTTCCTAAATAGCATGTGCTGCAAAAGATACCACCTACTCTATCCTCGCTGCTCTACTCAAGCATTTGGGTATAGTACTTATTTAAACTGACAAGGAAGGCAATGTATAGGCGCCGACTACGTGGGGACAAATGCCCCCATAAGGAAAATTTTATGCCCCCCCCCCCTCGAAATATCAGTAATATATATTGCTAAAAAATTTAATTTGTTTTTCCACTATTTCTACTAGTTCTATTATAGGTAGATATTCATAAATCCATATACAATCTATTTTTTTTCTCATTTTTATTTTGAATGTTCATGTTTAAACTCCAACACCAATTTCAAAATAAAGGCTGTCCAAAGACTGGTGTAATCCATACAGTGAATTCCTGACCTCAAAATAAGACGACGAGCTTTAATAAACATGAGCCTAAATGCTTCGTTTTCGCGATATTACCCTCTAAAAATGGCGCTTAAAAACCACCATGTCTAAAATAAACGACATTTACATGCGATTGTACTTATCAAAGCTTTTTTGTTTCTCTGTAGTTTTTCTTTGAAAATTTTCCTTAAAGGTGGCAAAAAATTGGGGTCACTAACTCCTCTAAACAACTTTTTTCGCTACTTTCTTGTATTTTTTAACGTATTTTGTTTGATCAAAACCACACAAAAAAGCTACTCTTTTTAAAAGTTGCTCGTCCCAAGGATTTTGAAGATAATCAATTTTTGTGTGAAAATTGGGTTGGTGTGAGGGCGCGCCTCGGTGCGTAAATAGTTTAAACAACCTTTGAGGTAAGGTTCTACACATCAAAGCAATGAAAAAGATAACGATAAAAATCGGCCAGGAAACACCTCCTTACAAAATTACAGCCTCTAGTCCCAACAGTTCACTCTTCCGGAGGCTATAACTCCGCAAAGAATCATTTCCGGAGCCTATATACCTCCTTAAGGCAACATTAATGCTTAGATGTGTAGACTTTTTTCGGAATTTATTATTTTATTTTATAAGAATGCACTAATAAATTGATAATTGCGTTAGACTTGTCACTTTGTGCTGTCATTCATAGTCATATTTATTTGGGTAAACAATGCTAACTGCCTTTTTAGCGTTTCGTTTTATGGGAGTTAATGGATACTTACCAAAAACGGTTATTTAGAGAAAACTGTTAGTGGCCCCGCCCTGCGTTTCGAACCAGCCCTCAAGAAATCTTTTAACCTAAAACTAGTGTGGAACATAAGACTTTTTAATGAATACAATCGCATGCCAAATTTTTTTTTTTAATAAAGCAGTTAAGATCCACCTTTAAACGTTAATAGCTGAAAACAACGTATTGTAGGACACAGATTTATTAAGACTTTTCGTTTTATTCATAAGTCAGGAATCTAATGTAAGTATGTGAATTCTGACAGACTTTTCTGGAACACCTTGGATAATGACAGGAATATATTTTCTTTAAGTTAGCGCTTCGGACGCTGTGACAAAAACAATAACCCTAGAAATTACATATCAGTTAAAATTATCGCACCCCCCCTCCAATACAACTGAAGCACATTTTCAACTTTTCGCCCCAATAAATATTTTTAAAGCTTGAGGTATATGAGGTAATAAACAAAAATTTTGTAAAGAAATGTACAACTTCGACAAAAATATGATGAAATTAATAATAATTCTAAGTATGTTACACAAGTATACCTGTTCAAAAAAAACTTTCAGTACGCCATAAAATTGTAATTGTAACTAGCAACATTTTTTAACGCAAATGTCGTACACATTTTCCTCATAAATAATTGATCAGTTGTAATAATTACGAATGTATAATCGTGTACTTATTACACACGCACATAATCTACATATAGGACGGACATCACCCACCCAAAACAAAGGTCGCTGCACGCCAGTTTGAGATAACATCAGCCTGTACATATATTTTCTTAAACTTTTTGTTTCGATATACCAGGTGTTGAATTTGGTTATGTTCCATAGAGAAAATGCATGTTTATCAAGTCACTTAAATTCCTGCTTACTGCGTTTACCCAATCTACACAGGGTGTTTTTAAAATGTATGTCATGACTTCGTGTAGGACGTAGAAAATTAAGACAAACCGTTGACATAAACGTGTGTCCGAAAATGCTCCTTGGGGAGCTGCAGCCCTTAAAGAGGGTGTTCAAAATTCAGTTTTTATTATTATCTCCCGAACAGTATCAGGTATGGTCATGAGACTTGGCATGCATACTAATATTAGTAAGTGCCATTATTTCGCAGCAATCACAACCGAATAATTTACTCTTAAGTGTACGCAACTGTGGGCGATTTTGAGATAAATTAGTTATTCGGGATTACTGACATTGCAGTAATCCCGAAAAACTATTTTTTCTCAAAAACTGCCGGTGCTATGACAGATCAGTAACAGTACTTTTTCATATACTTTTTTTTAAAGAATCTAACTTAAAGTGAAAATAATAATGAGCAAAAGTCACGCCCCCTCCACAGTTGTGTACGCCTACGGTTAAATTATAGAAAAAAGTACTTTCACTAATTTGTCATAGCACCAACAGTTTTAGAGAAAAATTAGTTTGTGTGCATGACAATGCAGTAATCCCGAAAAACTAATTTTTTTCCCAAAAACAGTTGGTGCTATGACAAATTAGTAAAAGTACTTTTTTATGTAATATTCTGAATCTAAGTAAAGTGGCAAATTGACGAAAAAGCGACAGAACAATAAATGGGCTAAATGTCACCCCCTCCCCTCACCACAGTTGAGTACGCCTACGGTCACATTATTCGTTTGTCATTGCTGCGAAATAATAGCACTTGCTAATATTAGTCTGCAATCCAAGTCTCATGACCGTGCCGAATAGTGTTCGATAAATAATCATTGAAAATTGAAGTTTGGAAACCCCTCTAAAGGGCTGTAGCTCCCAAAGCAAGCACTTTTACACACGTTTATAGGAACTGTTTATCTTATTTTTATACGTACTATACGCACACGAAGCCTCGCCATACCTTTCAGAAACACCCTGTATAACAAATCCAGATCCCTTTCACCTGCCTCACCTTTATGCGACGAGGAGCCCCCAACGCGAAGCCTGAGCTTTACAAGCCCATTATAATATACGGCGCATACTCATACGTATTTCTATATATCGGTCTAGTACTGCTTTCGATGCAAATAAAAAATTTGGATTTACATTATTAGTTTGTTATAAATAGAGCGTAAGGCATAGCCCACAGGTTCTGCTATTACGGTTAAAGTTATAAGCACTGTGGTGTAATATCAAGAGATCCAAAAAAAACTGATCCTCAGCGAGCTGTGGAATGAAAAGTCACGTCTTTACTGGACTAAGGGAATGCTTATAATGTCAATTTCAGGTTAGCTTTTAATTATTATCTGCCATTATAAACATTTCCTTAGTCTAGCAAAGACGTGACTTTCTTGTATCTCTTGATAATTGTTCTAGAGCGAATTCCGTGTAGCCGCCATTAAATGAAAACAAGTTTCTTAAGGGCAAACTTTACATTAGGAATTTAAAGTTAAAATATGATATTAATAAACCAACACAGTAATTAGTACCAACCAGGATGCAAAGATTTAAATCAAGTTGATTTAAATAGTGATATAAATCAAGCAATTTCTATGAAAAAATCATTGATTTATAAATTGGTTTTTGAGTGGAGTGTCGTTTTCATGTGAAATTTTCCAATTAGTACAATAATGTTTACAATTTGGCAGTAAGCTTAATATAGAATAGAATTACACAAAAATGTATACAGTAATATTTACTTCTACGCAAATCCATACATAAAATAAAAATTCAGCACAACAATTTAATTTTAAGGGAAATCGGGGACAGCTTTGTTATTAGTTCAGACATAAGCATCGTGTGCACTTTGCTGCGCCTATGTACTGCCATTATCCGTAAAAACATTCCAAGGAACATAAATAGCAGCGTTCCACCATGTACACACAATATAAAAATCACAAAAAGTTTTATCGACTGTTAAATATTTATACTATTTTATTTTGTAGATGATGGAATGCCACTATTTATGCTCCCTGAGATGTTTTTATGATAATGGCAAACTGCAGGCGCAGCAAAGTGCAGATGGGGTTGGGGTAACAGAGTAGACCGGTTGTATAGCTGTTATGCGCTAATCCAGGGTAAATGGAGTGGAGAAAGATCATAAAATCGCTTTCCTAAAAACAATAATTCAAAATAATAAATAAAATACATAACATGGGGCCGTGCGTGAGCACGACTCCATGATACCTATCCCACCCGTTACCCGGGCTCAGCGGACTTGCGCTATACACCGGTTTAACATGCCCCACCCCTGAAAGATATGCAACCCAACATACACACCACACTATGTCTATGGACACGTCGCCGGATTTAACTTATTCAGACGGGCAGAGGATTCGAACCTACTGCCGTTGGGAG
This sequence comes from Ctenicera cuprea, assembly GCA_958336395.1. Classification (NCBI taxonomy): domain Eukaryota; kingdom Metazoa; phylum Arthropoda; class Insecta; order Coleoptera; family Elateridae; genus Ctenicera; species Ctenicera cuprea. Next base: position 53,111,055 of record OY284490.1, read on the forward strand.
ACCACCCGCTGGCCCTAATTTTAAAAAATCGAAATAAATCAAAATAATTTCAATTGAAATCAAATACACTGTTTTGACTCTTTTAATAAAAAATCCGTTTTTTTTCCACCTTGGTACCAACAAAACATATTCAGCAAGGCAGCATGTAATTTGGAAACAAAATTTTCAAAACTGTAATTTAGGATTCAACTTAACACTAATTGCGATTAATGATTCTCTGTCGTCGTTTTACCGTAAGCAAGTCCTCAACAGAAAAAAAATTACTATAAGTCCATGGGGTAAACACTTCAATGCAGTAGAACTAATAATAATAAAATGAGTTCTACAGCTACTGCATGTATCACGAAATCGTGAATGTTTTAGATCGATTAACACTAGTAATAAATTGAAATGCATATAATACAGTTACTACACCGTTATTATCCGCTGTATTAGACTGCATCATTCAATAATCACCTGTTGGTCGTCACTTACATTCAAAGTATAGTAGCGGCAATTCAAAAATACTAAATAACCTCCCGGAGCGTGTGCTTATTTTTAACGGATGATTTATGCAAATGTCTACAAAAAACCTATACATAGTTCTACATTCAGTTGCACATGTTTTTTCTGTTAATTTCTCAGAATGCTTCTTAACAATATACGCTTTATGGAAAACATAAGTAGTGGTCAATGAAGAACTACTTCCTACTCGTTTCAAGAATTTTTCATAGATAATTCAAGTCATTTACCGGAAATAAATGAAGAAATAACATCATATCTACTGCTAGGTACCACTTTACTATGCACCGTTTCCCAGGAAAATTGAACTATACCATGTGACACAGACTCATGGTACACCCCCCTTTTCTTCTTTGTTTCTTTAGCTATATTTCTGAAATTTGGAAATTTGAATATGCTCACTAGACGGCACTTTCTGACATTTAACTTCCGGTTTTTCGATTTTCAATGTATATTATTACGTTTTTGGATACCCCATCGATGGTACTTTCGAATGACGTCAGAGTACCATTATGGTACCATTTGAAAAAAATAGAGTTTCAAGTAAAAAAACGTTTTGTTTTACTTTTTTTGGCACGTATTTCGAACCACAATACTACTTTAATCGAAAATGCGATAGTGCAGCATTATTTTGATTATTTGGAATAATTTTAGGGAGTTCATGGCTCTCTAGATCGAAAAATAAAATGGGTGTTCTGACAAATGAATAATATCAACTATAAGGTATCATTGGATTCAGATAATTACGAAGATTTCAAAAATGTAATAATATACAGGGTGTCCCATTTGAAAATCGAAAGTTGATGTCATTTCCGGAAAAACCGGAAGTTGAATTTTTTTTCCAAATATGTCAGAAAGTGCCGTCTAGTGAGCATATTCAATGTTCCAAATTTCAGAAATATAGCTAGAGAAACAAAGGAGAAAAGGGGGGTGTACCATGAGTCTGTGTCACATGGTATATATGATGTCCCCAGGATACTTTGGCTAAGAATTTACACTGTATTATTGTTATTAGTTGTTAACAGCCAAAAAAAATTTAAATTTAAAATCAAGCAAATATTTAACTACATATATATAAATTCGACACGTGTCCTATTAATCCCAGGGTAACAAAAACGTATTTTAAAGCTTCGTAGCGAAGCGTTCCAGTTGATGTGTTTTAAGCAAAGTCTCAGGTTCCATCCTGAGTTGGACAAACTTTATGTTAATTTTCTTTATGGTTTTCATTTAATTTTACACTGTTTTCATCTTTACAAAACTGAAGATTCAATGTTAATTTGTGTTACAATGTTAAAACAGGTATCAATTTAATAATTTCATTACCTAAAGTATTAAACATATAAATTATTGTACAAATAGTATTATTTTTACTATTTTATTGTAGAACTAACTGGTGTGACAATTAAATAAATAAGCAACAAATTTTACAAAGTCTGTCCCACCCTGAATTAGAACCCGGGTCTTCTGCTTCGAAAACATCCGCCTCAACCGCTTCGCTACGATGACATTAGAACACGTTGGTTACTCTGGGATTAAAAATCACTTCTTAAACTTTATTAATATTTATTTAACTTTTTGCTTAGTTTTTAACGTAAAACTTTATTTTTCTAAACTGCACTGCTAACAGCTAATAACAATAAATGGTTGCAATTCTTAGCCAAAATACCCTGGGGACATAGCATCTGGAAAAATAAAATTTCCCATGCATTGTACATATAGTTTAACTATTCTGGGAAACGGCGACACGCTATCAGATATTGCGCAGCTTCATTTTATATTTTGTAAAAATATTTGTTACGCCAAATGAAAAATTCATAGAAATATCGAAATATTGTTGTAACACAACTGAGACCAAATTACCTACCTTCAACATGCTATGACGCAAAAATGAGCGAAATGGGTCGCTGGCACTTTCTTATACTTTCTACATTTTCAATATTCGCGGGCCAATAAGTGATTGAAATTTACATCTAGTTAACTACACCCGGTACAATCCGCCTGCTCTAAACCCGAAGCGTTGGCACGGCACAACAACGCAAAGGCGCTAGCTAGATATTGCGCTCAGGACTTCGTATCAAAAATGGTTATAGCAACTTTATTTAAAGAGTTATCAAAAACATGCATAAGAATAAAAAATATATTTTGTAAGTAGAGCGAATTGATACGCGTAGTAAAAATCACGTAACTTACGGAAAACGCGTTGTGCAACTAAAAACCTTCTACATACCAAATTTAATAAAAATCGGAAAAGGAGTTCCGGAGATATATGGGAACGAACGCATGCACCCACCCACGCACTCACACACAGGAATTTTATAAAAACCACTTTTTGGGTTGGTGGTAGTAAATATAGTACGCAACTTTAATATTTACTTTTTATGATTTACAAGTTAAAACATCTGCATCATTATAAATAAAATTTAAAAAAAAACAACATCAAAACAAAGTACAAGTTAAGCGACTAGGCGGAACACAAGAAGATGCACCTGTAGGCACGTGCCGTAAAAGTGCATATTATCATTGACTATATACTCTTAAAGGTATATAATCAAAGATATTATCGACTGTTACTCTTGATCTGAATTTATTAAAATTATAAAGCGATTATGTGAGCTAGTGGAGCAGGTGCCTTGTCGTGAAAGCTTCGGCAGTTTGGGCCACCATTCGTCAAGAAATATGTAGCTTAATAAATGCAAGTATGATATTATAATATCACTTTTTCTTCAGATTTGCCTATGAATATTGTAAGCATTCTATGGATTGGGTTATATTTAAAGTTGATCAATTCTTATAATGTTATAATTAAGTTGACCACCGAGAAACAGCAATCCCCACCGTTTTGAAATTTTATTCAACCCTCCGCTTTTTAAACCATTTTCAAAAAAGCAAATACTTTAATAAACTAATACATATTAATGACGTTAGCCAAGACTTCAAATTCGTCTATTCGAAATAAAAATGCTTAATTCATGATCTTTGAATTTACACCTTTCAACCTTTACCAGTGGCGTACAAGGCAACAAGGAACTTGACTGATACGGAAAGAGGTTCTGCAAAAGATTATTTTTCCAAAACTTATGGAGGACGACTTCTTGTAGCAACGCCAATAATAAGCAGTCGCTGTGAAATGTGTTCTACCACGATACAATACGACAACTTTCAACTGGGAATGAACAACAGAGTTCGTTCCTGATTCTTAAATTAGCTTTAGAGCGAGATTACAGTGGGGAAAAGCGAAGATACGGAGATTGTTATTCGGTTTGTATATGGAAGTCGATAACTCTGTAATTATTCAAAAACCAGCCAATACAAATGAACTACAAGGCTATTATCAAACATATCTCGCGGCGCGTTAGATACGACGAGGTTTTTTAAAGCTACCTCAGAATTGTAAAGTATAAAAATTCTGAATTTTAAACATCCTAAAACGAGTTTAGCATTAGCAAAAAATAAAATACAGAATACAGAGTCACAACTAAATTGAGATTGGGAAGGGCAATGCTATTTCAAACTTACAGGTGATAAAACTGACCTAGCGTAAAAAAAAGTCTTAGCAAATATGAATTATAGCAGAAGAAATCAGAACAGTTTAAATTTAAATTAAAGGAATGAATGAATGAATGAATGAAATTATAGTTATACTTGATATGCGCATAATTTTAAACTTGTATAAATTGTTACGTTTTAGCGTAGCACATCAAATTTTTCACTTCTTAAAGAAAACGTAGATCAGAACTTTTAAATAGATTGACTTGTTAAGAAAATATGTAACATTTATACTCCTATTAAACGACCACCAGCACCAAATTCCTTCAAAATTTTTAAATTCATGTTATTCACTTTAAAAATATTAATTGGTTAATGTTAATTACTGACGTTATTGCGGATTACATGTAAATTGCTACTTAATCATTTTACTGCTTTAATAGAGATAATTCTTGTCATTTTTATATATGTTCAATTTTGAAGGGTTAGGGCGAACTTGAGGATGGTTTGGACGTATTGCGTTAGAAAAGGGAGTGATTTTTGCAGTTTTAAAAAAATTGAATTTTTTAAAAGCAGGATGATTCGTGATTAATAATTTAAAGCCAAATTCTGGCAGTTATTAAAAAATAATTATCAATGGTGGTTATTTCAGATTTCACGGCTATAACATTTGCGCAAATCGGCTTTTAGTATCCGTAGAAGACGAATCTGAGCTCCATTTTCGTATCCGGCCTTCATTGAAGTACAGCACCTCTCCTCCACTCTTATTTTTTAAAAGCAATCTAGTTTTATGATCGCAGACGTTTAACCGCTGAAATCTCGCTTTGGATTTTTGTGTTTTATTTGGAGCGGTGGGGGGGGGGGGTTACTAAAATTCAGCTGCTCCAGCCATTTTACGTTCAATGGAAGTATCATTAAACACGTTTATACCAAATTTGAAACCGAAACTTGGAAATTTTTAAAAACCAAAAAATCAGGCAGGAAAATACCGCGCTTGGGCAGATCAGCTATTTGGTGCCCGTAGAGTACGACTCCCTTGTATTGTAGAGGCGTAATCTAGTTTTATATCTGATGTTTTCTATTCGCAGACAACTTTCAACCAATAAAACAAAAAAGAAAACTTTATTTTTTTCTCCTGGCTTTGTCGTTTTTTAGAAATTACTCAATTAAACTGTTTAGGTAAGCAACCAATAGAAATTTCGCAGTAGTAGAGTGCAAAGCGGTTCTATTATTACTTTCGTGGGCACTTTTAATTTGAAATGTATCACCGAGTGCAAGTTTTTCCTTATGCCCTGAGAAGTCAAAATCTGTTGTCGTCAAAAAAAGGACACTACACCAAAAATTTGAGTTACATAAATGACGACATTCGTAAAACCTAAATAGCTAGTCCCAGAATTTCAAACCTAATTCTGTACAATTTAATTTTATAAAATATAATTAAGTTTTTTATTTCATTATTAAATGGGAGAATTTATTTTTGAACTCGTTTTACTCCGTTTCGAGTCGCTCGAAAAAATACCAAAAAATATTATTCTTAATAAAATAAAGCCCCGGATTTAACAATTCTTATAGTTTCATATTTTTTGAACAATTATTGTTTGCAATATAATGAAAAATACACAGCCATGCATTTTTCTAAGCACAGCGCTGCCGCTCCATATGGATCTGAATACAGCGTCCCGACTCCGCCACAAACTAGTAAAAAGTATAGCTGTCTCTTTCTTACTCATTACTCGAACGATCAATTTTATGCTTTCAACGAAAAGCGTTAATATTTTTATTTATCCCTACTAAAACTTTCAAACATTCAAAAAATTTAAAATATTCTGCATAAAACAATAATTTTTAATATCAATAGTGGTTTTCAAAAAAGGTAAGCAAAAAAAGTAAGCTGATTTCTAAATTTATTATAAATATTTTGCGTTCACAGCAATTTGTGATTGACGAATTAATAAATTTAGTTTTTAATAATTTACAGACTTAACATGGAAATCGACACCACGAGAGAATGAAGTGGAATCAAAACTAAAATGAAATGTAAAATATTAGCCTGAAAAATGCTTATTTTGCAGAAAATCTGGTCTTCTAGTAAAAGGACCTGCAAAGACCTTTTAACATTTGTAAATGCGGTAAAAATTCAAGAAGAAATTTATAAAAAAGAACACAGCCTAGATAACCGTTTATCAATATAAGAACTAAGAAGTAGGAAATACACAAAACATTAAATGGCAAATATATGTTACTCAAGTTTTACGAGCAAAATGAACGAAAGGCACTGAAACTCAAAAATAGTTACATAATGTGAATGTAAATGTATGGTCAAAAGACGTATCGTTTTGCAAGCAAATTTTTGATATTATTAAATGCCTGTTTTGTCACAAGCGTTCCAACAACAGAACATTTTCTAAGGTTTTGTAAAAAAATGTAATTAAAAGTTTCTATGTAGTCAAAATTATTTTGATTTGATTTTAAAAACACAGTATTTATAGAAAGAACTGGTTCATACGATTTGACTGCCATGGAACCAAAATACCATATACTGCGTGGTATAAAAATAAACCAACTACATCGTTTGAGCCAGTTCTTTGTTAAATAGTTGTTTTTCTTTTAATCAAATCAAAATAATTTTGACTACAGAGACATTTTTAAATTCAATTTTTTTTACAGCGCCTTACAAAGTGTTCTTTTGTTGTAACGCTTGTAACAAAATACGCATTTATTAATATCAAAATTTTGTTTGCAAAGCAATACGTCTTTTAATCATACATCTACATTCACATTAGGTAACTATTTTTGAATTTCAGTACCGTTCGTTCATTTGCCTAAAACGTCGATTTTTTTTCTATTGTTTTCTGAATTTCGTACTTCTCAGTTCTTAATAGGTATTGATAAACGGCCATCTAGGCAGTGTTCTTTTTTTATTTCTTATCGAATTTTTACCGCATCTACAAAAGGTAAAAGGTCTTTGCAGTTGCTTTTACGAGAAGACCAGATTTTCTGCAAAATAGGTATTTTTCAGGCAAATATTTTACACTTCATTTTAATTTTTATTCCACTTCACTCACCAAAGGTATCGATTTCCATGTTACTAAGTCTGTAAATTATTAAAAACTAAATTTACTAATTCGTCAATCACAAATTGCTGTGAACACAAAATAATAATAAATTTAGAAATTAGCCTACCTTTGCTTGCCTTGTTGGAAAACCACAATTGATACTAAAAATTATTGTTTTATGCAGACTATTTTAATTTTTTTTGAATGTTTAAAAGTTATAGTAGGGATAAATAAAAATACCAACGCTTTTGGTTGAAATCATAAAATTGAGTAATGAGTAAGAAAGAGACAGCTATACTATTTACTAGTTTGTGGCGGAGTGGGGATGCAACATACAAGCCCACTAGGAACCGGCAGCGCTGTGCTTAGATAAATGCACTGCTGTAGGTATATTTTTTATTATATTGCAGACCATAATTGTTCAAAAATATGAAACTTTAATTATAAGCATTGTTAAATCCGGGGCTTTATTTTATTAAGAATAACATTTTTTGATAGCTGGTATAAGTGGTGGTTTCTCTATTGAGTCAAATGGTCATTGACCTCCCAATGCAATAAGAAAAAATAAATAATTACTTTTTAGTGGTTTAAATTTTGTGGGACGTTTAAAGTTAAAAGAAAACGCCAACTCTAAAGTATTAAACAAATAACCATGTACAGAAATAAAGAGGTTAACAGGTACTTTAATCAGTCAATGTAGGATTTTTCAGATTGGATTTATGGATGCGATGTATGAAATGCTTTCTTGTTTCCGGTGTCTGTTATTTTGTGAAGACGCATAGTGATGTAAAACCGGTGTGATATCCTTAAAACAATTAAAATTTAAGTTTAAAAACATTTTTTGCCGGCAAATCATATAAAAAATTCTATGAATTTTGCCACACTTGGTAATGTGGATATCAGATTACATGTAGACAGTGCTTTTTGAAAGTCTATTAAAGATTTTAATGAATATATTGATAAAAATAGGTACATTTTAAATAAAATTATAGATTGCGTAAAGCTTTGCGGAACCTTCGAACTAGCATTGCGTGGACACGACGAAAGCTGAAGTGTGGACTCCGAATAGACTTTCCCATATTAGATATTAAAACGTACCATATTTGCAAAACTGTAAATATTATAATTATAACGTTGTACATTTCACCGACTGAGAGCAAGTTATAATATATGCAACCCTTCATTCCATCCATCCTAATTCATAGATAGCCACAGTGAAATTATAGCTTCCAGAAAAAAAATCAAATTGTAGCCAATCTTCCATTCTAACGGCCTACATAGTTTAAAAAAATCGTGTGGGCAGTTGTTGAATATTTCTTTAAAATTTTTTAAAATTTTGAAGGAGCGTCATTGCGCTTTCAGATTTTTGAAATTAACTTTGTTTTATCGTATACCACCCACAAAGGGCTCTCAAACAAGTTGTAACTGATGCCGGTCAGACGACTACTGTTTGAGTGAATGGACGTCAAATTCGAGATTTTCAAAAAGTTGTAGCGGCCGCCATTTTGAAGCTAGAGAGTTCGGTAAAAACGTTTTCGATTTGCCTTACGCTCTTCTCTCATTTCACCTATGTTAGATTGCTAAGAAAACAATTTATATAGACAACCGTACGATGTCGCATTCCGTAGAAGAATGGTAAGAACGGAACCGTCCGCCCTATAGCTAATTATATGCGCTTCGGATTTGGAATAATAAAAGTCGATTTACATGGTTTATTTAAAGAGTTATCAAAAATATGCAAAGAATGATAAATACATTTTTTCCGTGGCGGGAAAAAAGTTTAACATTTTGTCTCTCTTGACAGGTACTAAAGTATCACTTTTTATGAAATTACTTTTTTCCTTTTACCCGGGGAAAAAAGTAATTACTTTTTTCCTTTTACCCGGGGAAAAAAGTAATTACTTTTTCCCCGGGGAAAAAAGTAATTACTTTTTTCCCGCTACAACAGCTTACTTGTTTAAAAATTCAAATTCCACGTTGACCAATTTTCCGACTTTATTATATATGTTTTTCAATATATTACATTTTTTCCCGTCACAGAAAAAAATAGTGTATTATACACAGGAAAAAAGTAAGATTTTAGCTCACGGTGTGAGCTCCTCGAGCTAAAATCTATTACTTTTTTCCCTTGTATAATAAATATCTATTATTAACTAGAGCTAATTGTGACGCGTGGTTAAAATCACATAACTGTTGGAAAACACGTTGTTGATATTAAAAAGTATCGTTTGTTCTTAATTTTCAAAATAGTTGAATTTCTCGCTGATCCTAATAAAGTAATTTAAATAGTCCATCGAACTGATAAGAGTTTATAACGGTAGGCGTTTGCGTTTACGAATAAAAAATTAATCAATTTCAAAATTTTCAAAAATTCCTGAAAGGCGTCAGAATAAAATTTGGAAAATTATCAAAAAACAAAATTTGTAGTTTATTGCAAGCAATATCGGTTCAGAAATTTTGAAAAAAATGTTGTGGGCAGTTTTTGAGGAATTTTGTTTTGAAAATGTCTAAAACTTTGAACCGGTAGTATATTTACAATTTTCATTTTTCCAAAAATATTTTTAGGTCACTTGATTATACTTATTAAGGGCTATCAAATAATATAATAATTTGTATTGATTAGATATTTTGCTTTTTAGTAAACAGATTTTAATGTTAAAATTTTCAAAAAATCGTAGCGGCCTTCATTTTAAAGATACAGCATTTGGTAAAAAAGAATTTGAGTTGTCTTTAAATGCACTACAACGCTATGTATTTAAAATTTCAAAATAGTGTTTAGCAAAAAATCTATACCAAAAAAAAGGACTAATTTCCGTTTCCGGTTCCGATAAACGACCTTACAAAAAACTACCTGCAACTATGAAAAAACTTCCACAGACCAAATCTTATAAAAATCTGTCAAGGGGTTCCGGAGATATAGGGGAACGAACGCACCCACGCACCTACCCACAGACAGACATTTTTTAAAAACCACTTTTTTGGGTTCCTTGGACCCCAAAACGCATATTTCCGCTAAAATCTGAAATTCAAAAATTTGCATACAATCATAACTTTCCTTACTTGTATGGGAAAGTGAACATCATGTCCACAGTTTTTGAAAAACGAAACTGAACATTTTCAAAACTTTGAAGCAGCGCTATTGCGGTTGTTTTCCGACTTTTGAAATTAATTTTAGGTTATCGTATACTACACCCCTAAACTGCTCTTAAACAGTTGTAGCTGGTCCCGATCAGACAATGGGTTTTAGAGTGAATGGGCGAGATTTCATAATTTTCAAAAAGTTGTAGTGGCTTCCAAGCTAGAGTTCGGTGAAAAAGTTCATCAAAATCGGTCCAGTACTTTCGCCTGTAAGGCGGTCACACACTCACACCCACCCACCACCCACAGACAGACACTTTTTAAAAACCACTTTTATGGGTTCCCTGAGCCCCAAAACGTGTATTTCAGTTAACATTTAGACTTCGAAAATTTTCATGAAATCAATACTTCCTTATACCAAAGTTATGGGAGAGTAAAAAGCATTCCGTTCGTTTCAAGCTTGGGTTAACGTAACAATTACACTCAGTAAAATATTCTTTTGAAACAATCTAACCTCCGTATTTTATTTGTTATTTTTTAAATTATGTAAGTCTTTGACTTGAACTGAATCCGTTAACATAGTATATTGGGAAAAAAGTGACCAAAAAAATGCGTGTCCTTAAACCAAAATCTACTGAAATAATTGCAAAAAATATAAAGCAATCCCAATACATTTCAATTTTCACACCACTACCTTGTGCAGGCCAAACTCCTCATTGGAGTGTAGTGCCACCGACTTTATTTTCTACCTTATCAACTTTACGAAGTTATCAATTAATAGAAGCACACAAAGTTTTAATAATTGACAAATTATAAGCTCAACTTTCTACAAACATTACTGTATATACAAAATTATGTATTTTTATCCCAATGTTTCCTTTTGTTAAAATGTTTAACAACAGTTGTAAGTAAAGCTGTTAACCTTTCAGTTTGGAACGCTCAGTATAATATTGTACTTAGGTATAATATCAAAGTAGAAACGGGCAAAGCCGTGATATAGTTAGAAACGATTAATTACTTAAAAAGCTTTCATAAATACATGTTAATTATTTTTAATACATTATGATGCACCCCATATACAAGGTATTGATTTTAATGTCAATTAGCATCAATCAGCCAACTGAACCAAATCTATCAAGAAGTGAAGTTTTATTAGTTTCGGATTAATAATGTTAACTAGGTATTATTGGATGTAATCACATGGCGAAGTGGTCCATGGTATAAGCTGGTGTTCTCGCTTCGAACGTCCACGTGGTTATGTGCACCTGTAAACCGGCCGGCGCGAGAGTAGGTGCGAGCGGCGTTGCACGGGATGTAGCGCTGCTCTGGCGCCCCGCCGAGCTATAACCATCCCCTTAAAGTCTACACTATCGTCGGCGCGTCAAGGCTCTGTTCCATTTGGATTATTCTTTTTTTTATATTTTAAGGGCTTTGCTCCAGTTTGTGGAGCTTTTTGGTGCTTTTAATAATTCAGTTACAAAAAACATAGAGCTGTTTTTTTAGAAATGTTAAAGGTTATATTCATGCTAACATAATATACGGGGTGAATCAGCGAAATTGTACCCTTACTAACCGCAGTAATAAAAAATCCGACAGTTCTTCTAGAATTTATGAAAAGATCGAAAACTTTTACTAATGCAAAATTAACAATTTAACAATTAGTCAAACATTTTTGTGTAACTATGAATTGCACATTAAGTGAAATCGAAGAAGTATCGAATATCCATTCAAATTATAAACAAAAGCCGCACTTTGCTACACGTTGTCAATTTCACCAATCAGAAAACAATCAAGCCAACGAAAATTAGATTTTCACTAAGAGGTTTACATTCTACAAAACACTTGTGTAAATGAAAAAAATAAAAAACAAACAAAATAATTACATATGTAGTAAACAATAGATTTTGGGGTTCAATGATGGGTAAAAAGTGCATAGGTATTAAGAAACTAAGTCGCGGCTGCTTCGATTTGAGAATCGAATATACAACAAAAAATCGTTCAAAAAATGGTTAACGCAAATTCGAAATCCTGGCCAAATATAAACATTGAAACATATGTCTTCAACGATAAAATGTTGCAACACATAAATAATGAAAATGGATGGGCTGACTGATATTGCAATGGGTGTCGGGTAAGCATCAAAAAAATGAATTAGGTTAGGGGGTGAATTTACAGAGCGTATCTTAGGTCTTGGCCTTATTCAAACAGTGCTGGCGGTTGGACAGTGACCATTCACATTTGTGTATTTGTCTGGTATGTCACAGGGTGCAAAATATCGCGAATTTTATAAATAAATCAAATAAATCGATTTATTTCATTTAAAAGTGATTTTTTTGATTTAAATCGATTTCTTTGCAGCATAGAACCAGTTCGCCGTCATGTATTAAGATAATTAATTAAAATTTGCTGTAGTTAATAGACAGGGTGTTCCGAAACTCGCAAACACGGACTGCGGGAAACTGAACAAAAAGTTCGTCTACGATTTTTCGATTCGATCAATATTTTTGGAGTTAATAAAGTTTTGAAAAATTTGAAAATAAACAAAAAATAAACATTAAAACTCAAATTTAAATGTTTGAAAAAATACTGAAAATAAATCTATGATACATTACAACAACAAGAGATGGCTTAAAACGATAATTGACAAGAAAAATTACAAATGTTGTTGTCTGAAAAGCTAAAAATTACGTGTTTAATTAAGCAGTGGCACGCTATTGACTGTTGAAAACGGCACGTCATTATTTATTTGTTTCATAGTTCTTCATTAGTTTAAATTTAGTTCCAAATTTTGAAATCGGTCCAATATTCGAAAAAATGTTCGCGTATAAACGACCGCTCGTACTGCTTGTTTATTAGAAGCCACCAGTGCATATCGTAATACTCTTAAGTTCCAATAATTCGCGGCCATTCTGTCGCACTTTAAAACTAAATTCAAACAAATGACGAACTATGTAACAAATAAATATTGACGTGCTGGCTTCCTTCAACAGCCAATAGCGTGCCACTGCTTAATTGGAGACGTAAATTTGAGTTCTTCAGCCACATTTCTAACTTTTCCTGCCAATTTTCCTAATAGTTCAAGTGTTTCGAATTATCTCTTGCTGTTGTAATGTATCATGGATTTATTTATAGTACTTGTTCAATCACTTAAATTTGAGTTTTAATGTTTATTTTTTTTTATTTTCAAATTTTTCAAAACTTTAATAACTCCAAAAATACTGATCGAATCAAAAAATCGCAGAGGAACTTTTAGTTCAGTTTGTATAGTAGAATACCGTCCAGCAGTCAGCGACCGCGAGTTTTAAAACACCCTGCGCCATTATATAACGTAGGTTACGACTTTCTGGAGTTTCCGGTTTCGCCGGAAGTGACACCAGCGTATTTTAAATGAAACATTCCATTGTTGCATTTTTGGATTCGGGATAAAATTCTGCAGAAGGCGTTGTTTAATGAACTTTCCCATACAATAAAATATTGTTGTTTAGATTAATTTTTAGAAGTATTCTTGTATCAACCCGTGACTATGACAATATGTCAGGGAAGTACAGCAGAACTCCAATTATCCGTATCAATTGGGACCGGTCCTCATTCGGATAATCGAAAATTCGGATAATTGGAGTTTTCCCCCGAAGAAAGGGTCTATTAATTAACTTCTGTATGTATATTGAAAATGGGAGAAAAAAAACTACATATATATAAAGAAAAAGAGCTATGTATTAATTAATTAAAAAAATTTACATACATACTTTGGTAAATGACAGTTATTGCTTACTAAACATCTCCAGGGGGCAATGACTGAGTAATCAAAACAAACAGTGGCAGGTCACCTGTAACCTGAGCCGCCCCCACCCCTTCTCTAGGTCTATTCGGTTTCTACCGTTATGTTTACCAAGTCAGCGAATTTAGAACTGCAATATGAGACGGTGTCCTAAAGCGATTCGGATAATCAGCGATTCGGATAGTCGGAGTTCGGATAATTGGAGTTCTACTGTACACGTTTCTTTCACGCAAATGACACTCAATCGTACACCAATAAGCTGTATGGACGTTTCGTCATAAATGATAACAGCGGTACCTCTGCACCTGCTATGATTTTAATTTTATGTAATTCTATTCGATGTAAGCTACTGCCAAGTTATGCATATCATTAAACTAATTGGAAATTTTCACATGAAAACGACACCCCAGTCAAAAACAAATTGATGATTTTTATTATATAAATTGTTTGATTCAAATCACGGTTCAAATCAATTTGATTTAAATCTGTTATGTTATAAGTCGTAACCTGATTAACATAATGACATTCAAATAAAACTAAGGTAAAACTTTTTCCATTATATTAATTTTATAAGCATGCATTAATAACTACACCCCTTTTTGAAGCAATCCACTGCCGCCCCAAAGCAAAAATAAATATGCTAAATTTTGATAAATTGTCACTACCGTCATTCTTAGTAATTTTTTATTTTTTGTGTAAACTAAATGTTTATTGGTGTATTATTTAATTCTACTATTTCGTTCTATGGGAGGAGTTAATGCACAATTATAAAATTAGACTGTTTTATATTAACTTTGATTTACATTTAACGTAGAAAATAATAGTAATTTAGAGATAGCGTTGGAAATGTCCACCTCTAATTTGATGTGCTTTTTACTTTCCTATACTTTCAGTATAGGGAAGTATTGATTTCATGCAAAATTTCAAAGTTGCGATTTTAACGGAAATAGTCAGGGGGGGGGAGTCCATCGACCCCAAAAAAGTAATTTTTAAAAAATGTCTGTCTGTGGGTGGGTGGGTGTGTTACGCTCCATATCTCCGGAACGGCTGGACCGATTATCATGTGCTTTGGAATGAGGGAATATATCAAAAATTCACCAACAAAATAAGCTTTTAAAAAAACACCGAAACCGGAAGCGGAAGTTAGACATGTTTTTTTGGTAGCATTTTTTTCAGAAACTAAATTTTGGAAATTTTAATAGTGGAGATTAAAAAAGGCCCTAGGACAAATCAAACGATTTTTTACCGAACTCTCTAGCTTTAAAATGGCGGCCGCTACGAATTTTCGAACATTTCGACTTTAACGCCCATTTACTCAAAAACCAGTTGTCTGATTGGGATCAACTGCATCTTGTTTGGTAGCCCTTCAAGGGTACTATACCATGAAATATAAACACGATCGCAATGACATCATTTCTCAAAAACTGCCCACACGTTTTTGTTTAAACTTTTTAAGCTGATAGAGCTGGGAATCTTCTACAATTTGTTTTTTTGCGCATTGCTATAATTTCACTGTGACGCCCTCTATGAATTTTTGAAAATTGGTACCCTTTATTTATTTAACGGCGGGCAATAAAATATTTCTGTTAATGTGAAATAGCTCACCATTGATAGCAAAATCCGAATATAATATTTTTTCGATAATTTCATATTTAGGGGGGCTACTGTTCCCCCTCTCCCCAAATTTTTTCGATAAAAAATGAAAAATTTGGTTTTTTGTTTTTTTTTTGCTCTAGGAGAATCTTTTTACAAAAAATCAAAAAATCGAATTTTTAGCCCCTTAATAATCTTTTAATCATTTCATATACTATCTACAGCAGTTGTATTCTTGTACTAGTCGTTTAATGTTCAGTGTAGGCTAACTTTTTTATTTTAATAGATAGACTCGCAAACCCAAGAGCAAAGTTGTAGGGCAAATTCTTCTCCATTGTATTTAAGAAAACAACTTGAGTTTCCAATTTTAATATGGTGGCCACGGTAAAAAATAACTTTTTTTTAAATGGAAACGTGGCATTTTGGCTTTAAAATCAGAAAGGTTTTGAAATTCTAAATGCAAATTAATAAGAGTAATTTCTTGTTAAAAATAATACTTCTCGAGTTATTAATATATTTTCAAATATCAATTTCCGCGCTTCCGTTGATTCAGTCCGAATATTTTACCCAACCTTATGCTTGCAGCGCAGCGGTCGGTCTTTCTTCAACCGCTTCAAGATGTTACAACTTATAAGAACTATTTACTTCAACTAGTCGTGTCTAGACAGGTGTATATCGAAAGTGTTGGAAAATATAAAACAATGTATTTAAATGTATAGGAAAGTCCAGGCGAAGTGTTTCGCTCATTTTTTGCTCTAAAGCGGTATAACTATGTGTAAGTCAACCGTAGATATTACATCATTTTAACAACATTCTATTTTCTATTATTATTAATATTGTTATTAATTTATTATTAGTTCCTTTTGCTGAAGCTATTTTAACTCTACTAAAATGTGTTACCAAGCTCTATCATACAACGTGCTTAATAATGAAATATAAGCAACTATTAACAGGCAGAAAGAACATTGTCAAACCAAAAAAAAACAGTGTAAGGAGCACTTCTTAATTGGCTCACCTTCTAATTATTTGTGTTATCCACGAAATGATAAGATAAGGACTTACAAATAAAATAAAATTGTAAATGGTGTTCTCTCCTTACCCACTTTTGTTACTTTTCGAGAATAGGAATAATATTCTTTCACTTTGTTTCATTTTCAAAGACATGTTTTAGCACCGGAATGTTGGTAAACGTAGCAAAAGCACAGGCGTCAATAATAATCATAAACGTAAAACCCCAGATTAACTTTCAAGAAATGTGTGCAAAATGTAGCATTTTTGTCAAATTCGATATAATAATAAATATCTTAGTAAAATATTGTTTTAAGATATGTCCACCTTAACATAATTCTCCTCCAGTTTTAAACTAGTTAGTTATGTAATTAAAACTAACCTGTTAGAAATCTTCTCCGGAGAATCGTCAGCAATATTTTATTTAATAAGAATGTCCGACTATTTCAGCTTTCTACTGGACTAATTCTGCCAGTCAGATTATACATATATTTTCTGCAAAAAATGCTTGGTAAAACGGTAAAACGTAAGTATAACTTTTACATTTTCTTACTTTCCTATACTGAATGTTAGGCAAGTATTAGTCTGCAGGAAAGTATTAATTCGTTCAAAATTTTAATGAAAATACGAACTGTTTAACAAAATGTTTGTCTGTGAGAGAGTTAGTGGTGGGTGTCTGAATAAGTTCTTTTGTTTCGTCGCCGGGAGGAGACTCCGATCTTGATGAGCCTTGAAATGTGGGGTATGTATAATATCAAAAATTCAGAGGCGAACTTAAGCTGTTAAAACATACGAAACCGGAAGAGGACGTTCAACATGTTTTAAGTGCCATTTTTTTTCAGAAGCTAAATTTTATGAATTTGAAAAAGAGATTCCATAAACCTTAACGGTCAATATTTAATAAATGTACGTTCTCGTGTATTTTTTCATAAAGAATGCGATTTTAAGACAAACGTGCAAATGTGTAATGATCGAAAAGATTTAGAAAAAAAATTATTATGCACGGGGCGAGGTATTTTCGATAGCACGTTCTTCGGACATTTTTTCGATGATCGAGGCAGAAATTAAATATTTTGTTTTGTTTTCCAGTTAGTGGCCATATTTGACTTTTTCGAAATCTTGAAGGGTCGCTGTAGTTCCGTTATTTGAAGAGATATAAGAAAACAGTACAGACATTTTTGATGCGCATTTATGTGTAGATTACGACAGTGTGACACGATATTTTCTATATTTAATAGTTTTTACGACCAAACCTACATTTTTTCAAATGGACTTAGCTGGCTGTGTTTAATATAGTTATTTATAAAAATAACCGAGTTTAAATTGAATTTCTCTTTTTATTAAGACTCAAGCATTCCTTCATAATGTAACAAATGACAAATAACCAACAAAACGAACGCTACAAGAGATAATTAAATCAACAATATTCTAAAAGGTAGTTAAGCACTTATGGGTATATTTTGTGGCCGGCTCAATCGCCCGACCTGATGCCACTAATTTTTTTTCTCTATTTAATGTCTGCTTTGGCCATTAAATTTGTCTCATAAAAGTCCCGAGAAGGTGCTCTCAGTTTTGCTCTGGCACTGACGGGTATTAAGATACCACGCATTTCCATCGAAAATGCCCCATCCTGTGCCCTCCCCCCTAGAAACAACCCTGGGCCATTTATTCAAATATAAATACACGATTAAAAACATTAAGTTAAGTGAGAAGTACATGTATATAAAATTTGAAAATTTTGATGCAGCTACTACCTAAGTTATCGACAAAAATGTGATTAAACTCTTCATGAAGCTGTAGCTCCGGAGCCATGTATAGCTAAATTTGTATTAATTGCTTTGGTAAAAAGAACGTTTACCCTTAAAGTATGTACAGTATTTTCAGACTCGCCCTGTATAAAACAGTGTTACTATCAATAAACGATTAAGTTGACCAAATTGGCAATAATTAAAAAAATATATACGCTACCACCTTTCAAGGCCTGTACAACATCTGAAAAACGTAAGAACGCAGGCTTCGTTACTATTATTATAAATAAAGACGAATTAAACTCAAAGCCTCGACGCGCCGACAAAAGTATAGACGTATTGAGCTAGCAGCGTTGTACCTCGTGAACGGCCCACACCAACCCCCGGCTAGGGTAGAGGGTGGAGGGAGCCGTACAGGCGCCGACAAAAATATTTACATATCGTACTAATATTAAACCCTCTTCTCGTATTGATTAATTAGCAATAATGCTAAATACTAATGAAAGAGGATAGTCCAGAATTTCTTTAAATAAACCAAGCAGTTATCAAATATTCAAACCCTTTTGAAACTGCTTTTACCTTAAGAAACAAATATTTCAAAATATCTAAATTCTATATACAGAATGTACTTAAAAAAATATAATACATTGCAGCTATGATATTTTTTACCCCCTTATGATAATGCATATAATACATGGGCATTGCAATTTTGCAATCTATGTACCTACATTACGAATTCCAAAAACAAAGTTAAATGGCAAACAAACCTCTTACAGAACGAAATATCCAGGTATCATAAATATTTAAAAAAACATGAATTACGCAACATTGAAAACTAGTAGGCCTAAAAAAACATTTGATTTCAAAATAAGGAGAGTATAACTATATTAATTTTATACGAATGCATTAACTCCGCCCATTTTTTTAATCCAATCAGGTGACATTCACAAGAAAAACCAATACCATAGTAATATTTAATGCGTAAACCAGTAACAGCTTTAGTTCAGTGAATTTTAAATTTATACTAGGTACTTCGTTTTATGGGAGGAGTTAATGCATACTTATACAATTAGTATAATACCTACGTATACGATAATTAATTGCTACACCTTTACTTTTGAAAAACGTGTGTATGACCGATAACAGCATTATTTGAACATACAAAAATAGTTTAACTCGCATTTATAAAAAACACAAAGTAACGTGAATATTTTTTTAAACATTCCCTGCAGATATTTAACAGTCTGCCTCTCCCCAATAATACAAACTAAAAAATTAAATTATTGTAGTTCACCCACATGTCTCGTTTTATAGTTACTATCCGCTTTGCAATAACTAAAACCTGTAGTTGCAACACATTGTGAGCACTTTTATTAGTTTTTCTTTTGCAAAATAATCAATTTAGCGCATAAAAAAATCTAAATATAATTCAGTTTTATACAATAATATTGGCACAAACTGTACATAAAAAATTCTTAGGCGTATACTATTTGAACCGAAAATTTCAAATGCACTTTAAATGTCCTATTCTGTTTTCACAAAAAGTAAGTGCAGTTTCCAAAACAAAATACTCAATTTAGATTTTTACAAGGAGCGGAATAGGAACGTTGTCATTGAAACACATGGTACAGCACTAACTATGAAATAAAGCATGCCTAATAAAGTTATTAAAAAAGGGAACTCACCCTGGATCCAGCCTGTCGACAGGAGTGGGCCCAGTCATTTGTCCGGGCATCATACCATGGCCAGGTCCCATGGGACCAGACATAGGATGTCCAGGTCCCGGACCGAACGGCGATCCCGGGGGCATTCCAAATCCGGGAGCACCAAAAGGCTGACCCGGGGAGGCGAAGTGAGGGTTACCACCAGGTCCCGGTCCGGGTCCTCCGACAAACGGGGGCCCAGACGATCCTGGCCGTCCAAAAGGTGGACCGCCAGCAGAGGGGGAACCAAAAGGCCCTGGTCCCGGTGCAGGTCCATTGTAGGGGGGTCCTGCACTATTGGGAGGAGGTGGGAAGCCCGCATTTCCTACAGACTGCGGAGGTCCAGGTCCAGGAGTCGAAGAGCCTGATGGTGCTGGTGACGCGGTATATTGTGGGGTAGTCGAACCTGGTGGCGGACCTTGGTACGGTGGTGCACCCGCTGGAGAACCTGCCCCCGCCGGCGGGCCTTGAAAAGGTGATGGCCCCTGGAAGCCCGCCGGCGGCCCGGAAAACGAGTTGGCCGAGTTAGGAGCAAAACTCTGGGGCTCCGAGCCGGGCGGCGGTCCCTTCCAGGTCGTGGCGGGGTCCTCCAGGGTGACGGGCAGCGTGATGGGGGGCGCTACGCGGCGGCTAAGGCCTACAACAAACGAATTCCGTAACATAGAACCGCTGCCAAACAGACGTTCGAACGAATTTTACAACGTGAGGTTAAGTACGTGCTGTTTCTAACCTCTACAGCCACGTAATTAAGTCAATATTCTAGCAAATTATACACAAATTCATACAGAAAAATTGTTTACATTTTGTTTTACGTTGTGCCACTCGCCCCTGTCTCATTCTTCTAGCGATTGCGAATCAAATTTAAAAAAAATCCGCACTCGACTTTTAATAACTAATATATAGCTGTTGTAACTTTGTAGGTTTTGCACTGAACTTGTATCGAACACGCATTTTTCCACAAACGAAGTCACTCTGTTATATCCCGGCATTTTTACGTTAATCGCGTTTTTTTTCGTAATTATTTTTTTCCACGCGCTAATTTAACTATCACCAAATCTAAATACAACATCTCAAGAAACACATCAAGTAAACACTGTGTTCAACTCAAACCATAGCGCATGTTTACGCTGCCGCCATTTTTGTTACTACACAACGTGGGCACCTGTATTACCGGCTCGTATTTAAAATACACCGCCAATCTCGGGCTAATTTTCGAAAATCGACTAGAACGTTTCAGAATGAGAGAAAGAGAGGACACTCGTTCGTTTCGTTTATTTTTTTTATTTATTCACTAAACAGTGTTAACTTCTGTATGTGTTTAAACTTCCAAGTGTTTTAATAAATGTGAAGCATGCAAACAACGGTAGTAAGCGTAGTTCGTGTAGGTTATGGTAGGTAACAATTAAAATCTAAATGACCCACACAATCGGGCAGAACGTTTCTGTATCAGTTCGATGAAAGTTCTGCACTACTACCAGGTGAAAACGTTTCCATATGAAGGAAGGAATCATCGCCATGTTTTAAAAGTCCGCCAAACTACCGGCAACCTTTTTGTTTAGGTTTACATAAAAACATTCAAACGCCCACCTCCTACGGCTTTGCCGCAAGCCTTTTCTTGTCGGGGTGTTATGACAGCAGGGTCAACTTTCTTTCTTCTTCGGCCTTCTGCAAAAATTATCTTGCGAGAAGCCACCAAGTGCTGCCATTTTTACAGTATGACGCAGATGTTGCGAGTTGCAGCCGAGGCGTGCACTGCTGCCATTGCCAACAGCGCTGCGTTTGACCGACGGTACATTCCACCGGCTTCCAATTCAAACACACGTAAAAAACACTCATACCATGCCACACACCAAGAATTGTGCACAAAAACCGCTAATAAACGTCTATTCGGAACAGTTTCAGTGAATATTTACTGGTTTATTTTTTTCGCAACTAGTACGTAAACTTTTTTTTCGTTGCACATCTTCCATCGTGAACTCAGTCAACGGCGGTTGACAGTGTCACCCTAAAAATCAATAAGTTCACCACCCCTTAGCCCTTCCCCACCCTCTGTTCATTGAGCAACATCACGATTATCATTACTACACATCGCGTCAAAATACCACAGCGTTTCAGAACGGACGATACTGTGACGTTCGCCTCTCAAACTTAGGGCTACTATTTCGCCGATAGCTCGCGTTTAGATGTCACTGTCAGAGACAACTATTGCCACGTCTAACGTAAGTAGAGCAGCTTCTACACCGGTAGCTGCTAATCGGCATAAGTACAGACTGCCGCGCTTCTAGCGTGACTTTACACTGTTGGTCGGTTCATGGCATAAAAAAGCATCGAGTAGAAAAGTGCGAGCGACCGCACATAGGCTGATTGAACAATAGAGGGGATGCTTGTGTTGGTGACAATTTGACATCAACGCTCGTTCGCAACCCCACACGCATCCCGAAACACCTAGCCAACTTTTGCGCCCTACAATATTAAAGATCACCTCAACCTACTTCATTACTTTGACCGATTAATCAGGAAGTTCAACGACGAGTTGACAAAGCAAATCCAAAATCTGTCAGCGTCGGCCGTTGTTGGCAGACAAAAGCATGACGCTGTGTGTGCAAAAAAACAATGTAAGGTGCGTTAGGATTACGTACATTCAAGGTCATCCAAAGTGGCATCAGCTATGTATTTTAATTACTTGACCTTGCAACCGGAGGCGCTCTTCTGCATCTGTGATTTTCAAGTTCTTTACTA
Source organism: Ctenicera cuprea (assembly GCA_958336395.1). Classification (NCBI taxonomy): domain Eukaryota; kingdom Metazoa; phylum Arthropoda; class Insecta; order Coleoptera; family Elateridae; genus Ctenicera; species Ctenicera cuprea. The sequence goes on from OY284490.1 coordinate 53,133,745, forward strand.
GCATGAGATCTTTATTCGCCACCGCGTTTTCTCGAGTATCTGAGAGTTGAGACATGTCAGCTTACAGAACCTCTCTGGTTATATATCATTCAAGGTTTACTACAATGAAGCGGGTTCTCCTCGACTCCGAGACCTTGAGACGAACTAAATTTATTGCATGTGCTGTGTTTAGCAGAAAGCAATGTGAGGCTTCGTTTCCCGCCACAAACTTTCTTGTTGCATTTAAATAAAAAGAAATAGGTAGTAGGTACAGATAGGTACTTTTGATAAATTAAATTTCCAAACTTTTAATTAACTGCCGTGAATTCTGCTATAGGCACCTGTCATGTTGCGCATTAGAAACATAACCAGTGGCGTAACCACAAAGGGGGTCAGATGACTCTCCACAAAGTATCAAATATGTTGATGTATTACGTACTAGCCAGGGCCAGTTTTACAGTTTTACCGCTCCTAGGCGAGGTTTCTGATGCCTCTTGAATAAATTACATTGGTGCATTTGTACCATTTCAAATAATCTAAAAAAAAAATCAATCATTCATATAAGTAAGGTTTTTATTTAATATGATACAAAATTAGTATCTTTGTAACACCGAAAGTTTTTTTATCAAACAGTATTTATATATTCTTCGAAATTTTGCCCTTGGTACTAGCTGGTGGAGCTGCGCACTCTTTAGAGACTAGCATACAATCCTAGCATATCAAATTAACTCGATTCTCTTCCGGAACCAAAATCCTAATTATACCACTTAGAGAATAGAGAAATAGTGGCGCGCTGAAAGGAGCAATTCAGGGGTTTAAGTTGTTTACAAAAACAAACCTGTCTCAGAAGGGAAATACTTGTTTTGCGAGAAAGCTTTCTATACTCAATTGATTTGCTCAGCTGCATACCGAGTATATTGTTTTTATATGCGTACGTCTTAGACTTCACATTTTATGCTGTGTACATAACCTCACTATAAACATGACATTTGTTGGTAATAATACACAATACTACGTTTAACAGTACCACTGTCACCTAATATTTCGTATGAACCATAAATATTAATAAGGACATGTGTTAACGTTAACTACATCACACAACAGCTTACTTGACCAGGATTGATTTTGAACAATCGCTACATATGTAGGTGTTGATTAATGGGCGTAATCAATATTTTATCAAAATAGCCTTGTCATCAAAAATCTCACGATGTAATAATTTCGTCAGCACATACAAATATATCCCGATTCCATAAGTTGATATTGCACATCACGTCAAGTTTTAAAATAGATTCGCATCTCAATAATAACATTATATTCATAACATAATCCTAAATATTACTTCCCTCCCGCTAGTGTGGCATTGAATTAAATCAATTGATTTAAATTAGATTGTTTTTTTTTTTAATAAATTACCGTGATTGAAATCACATTTTTAATAACTTAAAAATTTTGAAATTAATATTCAAATTATAATTTTATGTGCATGTACGTGTTTTTCAAGTTTGATAAATAAGCTAGGGGTTGCAAAAGCGGCAAAATTAGTTTTTATTTTTTTTTACGTTTTTATTACTGCAAGAAAATAATGAAATATGTGCCTTATTTGAATTTAGTTAATTTATGAGAAAGCAATTATTTTAAGTAAATGTTTATAAATATATTAATGTTTAAAAAAACAAAAGTTTAGTTTTTGATAATAAATAACTTTTTTTTTAATTTTGTTTAATCTATATTTTATACCAATTAAAAATACATTAGGTGTTTTGAAAAATATCAAAAAAATCGTGTTAAGTAAAAAAAAATCCAAGACAAGTAAAAAAAATTTAAGACAAATAAAAAAAGTCGATATATTTGTATATTTGTTAAAAAACTTGGATTTTTATGGAACCCTTCAAGAAAACCCAAGGACTGAATAGCTCAATTTGGCACCGGCATTATTTAGATTTTCTAGCGAAAAGTTGCGAGATATATTATACGACTTTCTTTGCAGCTATTACCTAGTTTTATACAATAGACTTCCTACAATGTAAAATATTGCAATGACGATAATTAGCCGCTAAGATTTGACAAATTGAAACGGCACAATTCAGTTGCATATTGTTTACATGCAGGACTCTCAATAATACGATTATTGATTACGGGTTGTTTTTACACTTACAGGACAGAATTTATTACCTGCCACAGTTTAAAATACTCTAGATTTTCTTTAAATTTTAGTTTCTTTTTAAAGAAATACTATTGCTTAGTGCGATATTTTAATGCCACAACTTTTTTTATACACTTTAAGAAAGTCTAGTAAACAATACACCGAGTAAACACCACTAAGAGAATGGAAAACGGAAACTTTAACGAACATTTGATTTCTAAAACTATAAAATCTGAAGATGTGCAACTTAATTTAATCTAAGTTTATACTTTTTGTCTTTTAACATTAAAAGGATATTACAGATTTAAAATGTTTTAACAGAACTCGAAGTAGAAAAGCGGAAGTTATAGAATTTTATCCTCGCATATATAGTATGTATAGTGTGATTCATAACCAGTAGCGGCTGATACAGGGAGGGAACAGGACATTGCTCTCTCAGCTATTTGTTACGGTTCCGTATTTTTTTTATCTATTTTTACTGCTAAAAGTTTTATGTAAATGAAAACAAATTTTGTTGAGATCGTTAGTTGGCAGCGAGTAGAGCGACGTTAATGTTTGCAGCGATACGCCGTGTCAATACACTTTTCTGCCATTTGGGCTACCGCAGGGGCAACTAAAAAACTGCCACTATAGAGAAACAATGAACGACTACATGAGAATTTGAAATTTACAGTGTTACAATCACGTGACAATATACAAGGAATGAGGGTATGAGTATTCGTTGCCTTGGCAGGTTTATACAGGGTGTCTCAGACATGACTCCCCAGGTCTATAACTTTGTTATTTTTAAAAATAACAAAGTTATAGGCCTGGGGAGTCATGTCTGAGACACCATACAGGGCTTCCGCACAAAAAGTTCGAGTGCGATTATCTCTGGTGTTTTTCAAGTTAGAGTTTTGAAATTTTAGGGTGTCAGTCAGTGCTTAGGGGGAAGTAAGTTATCATGCCAGTACTCAGCCCCAGCCGCATTGACAATAATATTCAATTTTTAAAATTTATAGTGAAATACCTAAAAAACTTTTTCTTCTAACCTAGCACTTTTTACAAGCAGACATACAGAAAAAAATGTCCTCTTTCATAATTCGTGATAAAAAATAAAGTGTCCGATTTGAAATTTTGAAGTGGGGGTGGTTGGAGGCGGCGTATTGACATGATAGTTATGTCCCCCTATGCACCGGCTAACACCCTCCAATTTCAAATTTGTAACTTAAAAGACACCAGAGATAATCGCACCCGAACTTTTCGCGCGGAAACCCTGTATAGATGCGTAATTCGTAAGTCGCAGCCGCGGGTATTGCCGAATGACATTTTATATATTTTTTAGTCTGTTGGTTTATCATCCCAATCGTTTTTAAACGAATAATGAAAATTAGAAATTGGGCAAATATTACGTGCAGCGTTACAAAGACACATACAGCGTGTCCAAGATAAGTGGTCCATGCATCGAGATCTCGTAAACGGCAAGAGATAGAGGTTCGGTTCAATAAGAAGAATTGTTCAGCATCTCAAGTAGGTACTACTAGGATCCACATTCAAATCTTAGAATTTATGCTTAATTTTCAGTACAGACTGAAAAAAGTAAAATTTATAGTTTTTGCTTTTTTTTCTATAATTTGGTTATTATCAAAGATAGCGCAAATCGATTTTGTCATTGTTGAGACACATTTTCACACTGATTTCGAATCAAAAATTTAAATTTGTATAGGTCGTTAAATTTTCACGATATTGACTAACTTCGCTATTTTATTTATGAGTTAAAAGGCTGCCATGTCATCGTTGGTTAGAGCTAATTTTTTCCTTTTCTCTGCTATGAGCTTTGATGGATTTATTTTTACAAACGACGAAGTTATAAGCGAAAAACTATTTTCTCGTAGTAGTCTGTAAAAAAAGTATTCTTGTAGTAGGCTGAAAATTAACAAAGGATAAAGAACAAAAAATAAAAGGATCAAGGCTGCGTTTGTTTCCATTGAGGTTTGATCAGTTTATCTTTCCAAATAATAAAGTTATAAGTGAGAAAGTTTTTTCTCTTGGTATAAACAAGCTCGTGTGAAGATGCGGATATTGCCAAAACAAAATTAATAGTACTCGTCTCTGATTAATGGGTATTACACGATCATACATTTTCTATAGTCGTATTCCCTGAAACATTACTGTTTTTTTACAGCCTACTACAAGAAAAACAGTTTCTCACTCATAACTTTATTATTTGGGAAGGTAAACGAGTCAAACCCCAATGGAAACAAATGCAGCTTTCTTTTTGTTTGTTGTCCTTTGTTAATTCTAGTCATTTATACTACTATACTACAGGAAAATGGGTTTTCACAGCCTACTATGAGAAACCAGTTATTCGTTTATAATCATCAAGGTTAGGTAAATTGTCAAGTTTAAAAGTAGGATTAATAAAAGTGCTAATGAACGGATGTCCACACTTACAGGCTACATCTCCATGATGTAACGAAAATGAAATCGTGTTCTACATCAACGTATTCTAATGGTAATGTGGCACCAAGCGGGGTATTTCTGTGACACCTCCACCTACATCAATGTGAAGTCAAATGTACCAAAGTAGTACCGGACGTAGTTTAAAATGACTTTGAGATAACCTTATTGAAAATATTGATTTTAAGGAAAACGCACTATTTGCAACTTGTAAAGCTTTTTTGTATGCGTCTTTGTAAATGATTTGTACAATAATTAATTCTACAGTGGTTATTTTATACCCACTAACCTTAAAAAGCGGTGTGTAAGTCATTTGAATATTCGAAGCTATTTTATTTAAATATGCTCAAACGCGAAAGCTATGCACCTGCTTTTTGCATCAGTACGTTTAATATAAACAATAAATCTGGTCGATTTGCTTGTATAAACGAAAAATTGAAAAAATAGCCGAAAAAGTCAAAAAATGTATGCTTACGTATACATACCCGCAAACCCTATGAGAGGCTTTAGCCCTCCCCCTCTCCAAAGCTAATGACCAAAGACCTCCTATAATGTGAAGTCTAGTAAAACTATACTAACTTCTAATATACAGGGCTGTATTGAACCAACGTTCTCCTGTTAAAATGGGTTGAGCTACAAAATTAAAATTGTACCGATACACAGGAAATACATAGGAATATTGCAGGGTGTGCTTGATTTATATCAGTGATGTAAATGGCGATTTAAATCAAATGATTTATTTAAAACATTTGTATTTTAAATCTAAATTTAAAACCAGTAAACCAAGTACAAAACTCAGAAATGTACACAGACTCTACACTACAAGATGCAAGCTCTGCCAGGATCCAAGGAATTATTGATTTAAATGAGTAACTGACCCTGGTTACCTCACTTTAAATTGCAGTTTTACTTAAATCTTTTAATGTGCCAGTAAAAATCTCCATTGAAAGTTTACAATGCAGCACGAGGATACAGTTGTCATTTTCAATAAATGTTCTTGTTAATTGGATTCTCTGTAGTTACACCTTGTTGTAATAGCCTTAATTTTTTGTTTTTATAATACTTAAAAAAGAACTTTTAAGTGTTAAGTAACATGTAAATAAGTTATAATAAATGTTAAAATTTTAAAAGTTCATACAATCCCTACTGAAAATCACCTCAGTTGCCTCATAAAACCTCATACAAAATGAACCTGGTTGTTTCAAAAACCGCATAAAACCACATACAACCTGATGAAAACATTATCAGGTTATATGAGGTTTCTATATATATTTTCAGTAGGGATAACTTAAATAAATTAAGAAAATTTTAATCTGCAAAATTAACTAATTTAAACATTTAAATTGACAGAAAGTTTCTTATATGTTATAATTTACAACAAATTCTATTTAAATTGTAAATAATAAGTTTTCTATAGCAAAATCATAAAAATTGAATAAAAAATAATTAAATAAAAAAATCGATTTAAAATAAAAAAATCGATTTAAATAAAAAAAGAATCGATTCTTAATTTTTTTTATTAAATGTTTTTTTTTCATACGCTGGAATATTGTGACATGCTTTTCAATTTTTTAGTCTTTAACTTTTTAAAGATTAGGCGCCATTTTGATTTTTTATGTTTTATAAATATATCGTGCGAAGTATTTTTTTGGACATGCAATACGGGGGAATCAATTGGTGTAGTTTTAGCCCCTATCTAACATGCAAAGACGTTCACAAACATATGGCGAAGTCGCGATTCGAACCTGGCACGTTTAATGGAGCAGCATCAAAATTAGCGGCCTCAACTGCTACTCTGTGGCGCGGCGCGCCCATCGTGTGAGGTATTAGTCTTAAGCTTATTTTTTCTCTAGGCAGTGATTGATTAAATTTTGCTTTATAATGCGAATTACCTCACACGACCAATACTGCCATTTAAAAAATCGAGATAGTCTTATCCTTAAAAAGTTTAACGTTAAAAAAATTGAGGAACTTATCAAAATATTCCTGTAATCCCGTGTATTGCCTGCGTAGCCCTACAAAGTTTCAAGTTTCTGCCTTCTAGCAGAAATGCGTCGTTTCGTTACCTAACTGTTTTATTAATTATGGTTTGAAGTTTATATCGGGTGTAAACGAAACATGGTTCCCCCTTTTTTACTTTCCTATACTTTCAGTATAGGGAAGTATTCCTTTCATGCAAATTTTCAAAATCGAGATTTTGACGGAAATACATGTTTTGGGCTTCCAGGATCCTAAAAAAGTGGTTTTTAAAAAATGTCTGTCTGTGGGTGTATGTGTCTGTGTGTCTGTCTGTGTGTCTGTGGGTGGGTAACGCTCATATCTCCGGAACGGCTGAACCGATTTCGATGTGCTTTGGAATGAGGAGGTATATCAAAAATTCATCGACAAAATAAGCTTTTAAAAAGAATCCGAAACCGGAAGCGGAAGTTAGGCATGTTTTTTTGGTAGCATTTTTTTCAGAAACGGAATTTCGGAAATTTTAATAGTGGAGATTAAAGAAGGCCTTAGGACAAATCAAACGATTTTTTACCGAACTCTCTAGCTTCAACATGGCGGCCGCTACGAATTTTTGAAAATTTCGACTTTAACGCCCATTTACTCAAAAACCAGTTATCTGATTGGAATCAACTACCTCTTGTTTGGTAGCCCTTCAAGGGTACTATACCATGAAATATCATTAATTTTGAAAATATAAAAACGATCGCAATGACATCACTCCAAAATTTTGGAATTTTTCAAAAAAAAATTTCTCAAAAACTGCCCACACGTTTTTGTTTAAACTTTTTGAGCTGATAGAGCTGAGAATCTTCTACAATTTATTTTTTTTGCGCATTGCTATAATTTCACTGTGACGCCCTCTGTGATTTTTTGAAAATTGAAAATTGGTACCCTTTTATTTATTTAACGGGGGGCAATAAAATATTTCTGTTAAAGCAAAATAGCTCATCATTGATAGCAAAATCCGAATATCATAATATTTTTTCGATAATTTAATATTTAGGGGGGCTACTGTTCCCCCTCCCCCCAAAATTTTCGCTACAAAATTAAAAAATTGATTTCTTCTTTTGTTTGCTCTAGGAGAATCTTTTTACAAAAAATCAAAAAATCGAATTTTTTGCCCCTTAATAATCTTTTTGTCCTTGGAAGAATTTCACATACTTTCTACAGCAGTTGTATTCTTGAACGGAAGTGAAGAGTTCTGAACGTTCTATGCATTTCTATTGCGCACGCATTCAATAGGCACTTATTTAACGATAACGCGCAGGTTTGGAATAGCATGGATGGGTATGCGGGTGAGTTCGAATGTACTGCCGTTTTACTGCATAAGTAGTGGGGTCGAGCCTCGGTTGGGGCCAAAAATTTTTTATAATTTTATATTTTTTTTAAAAACACTGCTTTTGCGTTTCTAGACAGGTGTATATCAAAAGTGTTGGAAAATATTAAACAATGTTAATTTATAAGTATAGGAAAGTCCAGGCGAAGTGTTTCGCTCATTTTTTCTTTATTTGTTAAGAGAAAAAAAATGAAATTTGGTATGGGTAATATATCCACAAAATTAAATTATTTCGTGGCATTAGCAATTTTTACCACTTCCTGTTTCGCCGTAATTGCTCATAACTTTCTTATTATAAATGCAATTAAAACAAATTTTAAAGGTATTAAAGAAACACTTGAAGTACACAGTCGTATGCAGAAGTTTATACTCATTCAAAATTTGTAAAAATATTTGAGGTGTTACATTTAAAATAAGAAAGTTATGATCAATTACGGCGAAACCTGAAGTTCTAAAAAATTGCCAATACCATGAAATAATTGAATTTTATGGATACCAAATTTCATTTCTTTATCTTAATAAATAAAGAAAAGAGGGGGTGAACCATGTTTCGTTTACACCTGGTATAGCAACTTTTCTAATTAAAGTTTACAATATTATTATTGTTATATAATAGCGACTCCGTATAGGTAATCGAAAAAAATATGAAAAATCGTCATATATTTGCCAATCCTGGTTTTACTGTATTATATTCATAGACGATAACGTCTATGATTATATCAATTGCTTCCGCATAATCGAAAGCAAGGACTATATTTGTCAAAAATCATGCCACGTTATACCACTGCGAAGACAAAAATACGATCTACAATATCACAAGAACGTCTTGCAAAAACTTGTTGATGTTTATAAAATAACAACCTTGCAAGTGTTTCATTTCAGACATTGAATAATACCTAAGTTTAAAAATATGACCAAAACAATTCTTTTGTAAAAAAAAGTAGCAGCAACATGTTTTTTTTATATTTTTTTATATACAGGGCGGCGGCGTTCTAAAAAAGTCAGACTGACTTAAAACAGTGCTTCATTTTTGAAATCTGGACCTTCAAAATGTTGCGCTTAAAACTGCTTTATTGGTTAGTATTAAAAATACCACCCTGTATAAAATAAACAATTTTTTTATGCGAACAAAAAGGGACTGTTGTTGGAAATTGCTAAACCTTGTTCTCCATGTAATTCGATCTTTGTGCAAAATCGATTTGGTGGGAAGGGCCGAGAGTTTTTGCAAGATGCGGAAATAGTTTGTTCATATTCTGAGGAAAAGGTCGACTCACCAAGATAATAAAGAAGTTCCTATAAATATGGGTATGGAAAATGCTACCTTACGGAGTTATAGCCACCGAAAGAAGGCTCAGTTTGAACTGTCGAAACTGGACTGTTTTGTGTGCTTTCAATGAATAAGGTTTCTCAAACAAAAAATTAAACAAACATTACAAGAAAAGTTCTTTGGAGAAGAATACCAGTACCCCCCATTTGTGCGCTCCCGAATAATTTTTTGAGTCAGCCGAATATCGTACGTACGAGAGTAAGTTCAATAAACGTTCTTCCAATATTTTCTTTACTTTATTTTAAAAAAAATGGGCGACGCACTTCGCCTGTATTTTCCCATACTTTCACACAAAATAATTCCTTTTACATATCTAATTACCTACAATTACAGCACATCTCACTAAGAACTATTTTGAGAATGATACTATAAAGTACCTATTATGTGTTTTCAGTTGTTGGGTATTCCAATATAAACCCCTACTAATCACTCAGTGCAAGAAGCACAACTAACAATTACTATAACAAAACATTAACCACCTGCTGCGTAGAAATACTGTCAGTCTGCTTCTGACTAATATCACATGATTATACTATGTTCTATCTATCTCTTACGCACTAATTAAGTTATCATCGATGCTCCTACGCTGACTAAGTTACAATGGAAATATTTTCCTTTTTCTTGAAAAAAACGATTTTTTGGAAAAAGATTAATCCGGATTAAATAACAACAACGAAAAACGCAAGGACAAATTCTTTCGCAAAATTGGGGATGGAGGGGGAAATTAACCCCCTAAATATTATTATTATATATTATTCATTATTATATGCAACTAAAAATTAAGTTTTCAATCTCATTCTTCTATTACTCATCAGCAATTTAGCTTAAGCAAAAGTTTTAATTGTCCTCCATTTATTAAAGAGAGAAGCATAAGTTTTCGATTATCAAAAATTCATAGAGGGCGTGACAGAGAAATTAGCAGACTGAGGCACGAACCAAATTGTAGCGCATCCCCATCTTCAGAAACACACATAGTTTAAAACTCGTGTGGCCATTTTTGCATCAATATTTATTTGAAAATGTCCAAAATTTTGAAAATATTTCACTTCGCAGCTTTCATTTGTACAAAAATTTCTTTGCGTAATAACATTGTATTCCCCTATATTCAAATTTGATCCCGGTCTATCAACTTTTGCGTTCGCCACACACACACACACACACACAAGCTAGTGCGAGGTGGCTATTGCAGTTTACCTCTTTAGTTTAACGTGGCGGCACCTAGCGTGAGCTTTATCCGCCACGTTCCTCTTCGGGCCGGATTGAGGTACGCTCAATCAGCGCGCCTGTTCAAGTTAACAACTTCAACGAGAACAAGCTACCAGTCTTGACGTCAGGCTGCGAGCCCTTTGTCCCCACTGGTCGGGAGAGATTTGTGTGGACCGCCTATGAACAAAGTAGAGCTGAAAATTATTTATTAATATTTTTGAAGTGTTGCTTACTGCAAGCAATATAGACAAGGAAGTGTAATGTCCATTAAGCATCTTATTGGGTAGTATATTATTTAAATGTGCACAAGATGGAAAATAAGCAACAGCTGCAACGCATTGTATTTACTTAGAAGTAAATTAAGAAAACGCCTTTAGGTTTACTTCAGGTACTTTGGTGTTAATTTATTAAAGTTATATTGTACTCGTTTGTTTGTTACGACAATAAAAAATGGGGAAATTAATTTTTATTTTTGTAAAACTGATAAAAACATACCCAAAAAGTCACTTTAAAATCTTTTATTTCCATTCAAATCCCTACCTTTTTTCGCGGGATCCCAAGCTAATCCTTGAGACCTGGGTTTTTATTTAGCCTCTGGCTGTGTTTTCATATGCCTAAATTAAAAGAGAAATAAGCAGACTGAGGCACGATCCAAATTGTAGCGCATCCCCATCTCCATAAACTGACATAGTTTAAAATTCATGTGGCCGTTTTTAGCAGTATTTTTTTGAAAATGTCCAAAGTTTTGAAAATATTTTCACTTCGCAGTTTTCATTTGTACAAAAATTGCTTTACATAATAACATTGTATCCCAAGAAAAAAAAATTAAAGCAACATTTAAAGTTGAAGCCCTAAGAAAAACGAATTGGTTGAGATTGAAAATTGCTGATTTTAACGACACTTTAATGCATGTTACCTGTCAAACAAAAAAATGTGTCAAGTTTGTTTTGTTGCACCAATCAAAGGCTTACTATCTACCGAAAAAGGTACCATGGTGCGGCGTCTTTTCACTGTAATTTCTCTTTTAGGTTGTTTTTTCGTATTTGTGAACTTGTCATATAAAATACCACACTTGACCACAATTTTTTATATAATAGAAGTACTTATTGCTTAAGAAAGTTTTCATATACATATAATACCACAGCAATCTGTACTGTTGAGATGACTATTATTTGCAACGGCGAAAATTTGCACCAGTTCCGATTTTCTTACAGCAACACGCAGGAGTGTGATCAAGCAAAGATTGCCGAAGAAAAATCAGTCGCGAGTGCTATTCGACAAGATAATTGACCGACCAAGAGCGTTACAAAGAAATAATTTGTGTATTTTACAGAATAAGGTAGAGTAGTTGCAGGATCTCATGATCCGTGCGCAATAAACCAAAATATGCTACTGACGTCACGAACTGTTCTAAAGACCAACCTGAAAATATCGTTGCCGAAATATTTGGTGTCATTTTTGTGCGTGCGAATTTTTCCGTGGTTTATATTTAAATTTCCCTGTGTTATTAGAGGAAACAGTTTTTTTGAAGACTACAGCGGTTTATTTACTGTGTAGCTGTAAGTAGAAGTACCCAAATTTAACATTTTTATGGAATACTTATTAAAACTGTTTTTAGGTTATAATCCACCTACAGCGTTTTCTTTGCAAAAGTAGTGCGTTATTTAAAAACTTCGCAGCAGTATCTGTTGTACAGTAAGAAACAATAATATTCTATTGGCAGTACCAAGTTCTACTTTGTTGAAATCCATTTTCATTCTGTTTAGCCATTTTACTAATTAAAGTTTATTTACAGATCACTAGTAATTATGAGCAACGCCAAACGAACAGTGCACAGTCAAGGCCGTGAAATAATTTACAGCGTTTATAAATTTATGAAGGAAGAAAAGGATGCCAAAGAACTTATTATTCCTTTAAGCAGTTTGATCGAAAGGGTGTCGCAGGCAACTGGCGTTGGATCAGCCACCGTCAAAAGAATTGTTAAGGAAGGCAGGCTACAACCAGATGGTGGCAAATTTACTTCCCCAAGGAAAACCATCAATAAAAGCAGTCCGAGGTCTACGTTGGATCAGTACGAAGAAGAAACTGTACGCACAATTATTTATAGATTTGCAAATATTCACAAAAGAAGACCAACGATGCAGGCTGTATTTGAAGCAGTGAAAGATGAAGGCATTAATTTTTCGAAGTGGTTACAAGAGAAATTGCTTCCAAATATGCAACAAAATTCTGTGTTAGTTATCGATAATGCATCGTACCACAACGTAACCACCGAACCAAATCCAACCTCGGCTTGGAAAAAAGAGGACATGAGGAGATGGCTAACGGAAAGAAACTTACCGTTTCAATTACAAGACACAAAAGTGGAATTATATGCAAACATAAACCAGCATAAACCAGTTAACAAAGTATATGTGATCGACAAAATTTTAGCCGAACAGGGTCACGTGGCACTGCGCTTGCCCCCATATCATCCGGAACTCAACCCCATAGAAAAAATATGGGCATTGGTAAAAAATCATGTGGCTGCCCATAATACAACGTTTAAAATGGATGATGTCAGGAAGTTGGCAGAAGATAAATTTAATGTTGTTGGTGTGCAAGAATGGGCAAACATTTGTTCACATGTGAAGAAGGTCGAGGACGAATATCTTGCCAGGGAATATATAATAGATGATGTGCTGGAACTTATTATAAATGTTAATGACAGCAGTGATGACTCGGAACTGTATTGGTCTTCTGACGATGAAGACGATTTAGGTTGTAAACCATTATAATTATATATAATTTTTGCTTTTTATTATCTGAAGACACTTTGATTTGATATTTAACTTAAAATTGTTTACATTCATTCCTTTCATTTTAATATGGATTGTATTTGCATTCAATTTGAATTTATGTATAATATTTAATTGTGTAATCGTGTTGTACGATAATTGCATTAAATTTGACTTCATGTACCTATAATTTGTTTTATTGTGTTCTGATTTTTGCTAAATGAAAACACTTCCCTTTAATATTTCAAAATATTTACATTCATTCATTTCATTTTTTTTGGGGAAGTGGTTGATTTAATATATTATCATTAATTTGGTGAAATTTAAAGAGTTAAATTACACACTTAACGCATAGTTTATTTTAAATTTGGCGCCTACATGCTAGCCTGATGTTTTTAGGTTGAGCCGAAAACACTGTTTGGGCGTCCTTTTCTACAGCCTTCTCACTCCCGGCGGTGCGCAATTCGCGGATCATGAGATTTTGCAACTACTCTAAGGTAAGATGCATTCAACTACGGTATTTATGGTAGGTAGTAGTGGTTAATACGTTTTATTTATCTACCAAGAAGTTAGTACGGCTAGTTACGCTAATAATCACCCTGCTAGGATAATAAGTAGATTCAATTAGATTTTGAATGGTTCACGTGTCTAAAGTTGATTTTATTGGCTCAAAATATGTGTGGTTTGTCGTCACAATCCTCTGTAGTTCAATACTTGGCTAAACAATCGTGGCCATTAGTATTATTGTATAAGGTAAATCAATTAAGTGTCATCTTTCGACTATTTCCTAAACTATCGAGAATGTTAAATTTGTTTCTTAATACAAATTGTTTGAGGCTTAATAAGCTGTTTTATGCCACACTCCAAAATTTTCTTACAGTCACCCGACTGAGTAATGACATTATCGATAATTATATATTTTATACATATGTTATATAGACAGAGATTTTTTTTCTTGATATAAATCTTTAATAGTCTTACATTACAAATATTTCGTCGATGAATCTATTTAAAAATACCTAAAAATGTTTGGCCACATCTCATATGTTTACTCCATGGCCTTCAAAATCGCGTGACTAGTGCGTCAAATTTTTCGTATACGTATATGACGTAATCCAATATAAATTACATGCAATGACGTCATATACGTATACGAATAATTCGACGCACGAGCCGAGAGTAGGTTCCTAGGTAGCGCCACTCGGCGTACAGGATGGTTTCGTGTTATGCTACGCGCATGCGCACATTATTTATTTTTGCGCGTTTAATTTGACGTTTGTTACTTTTAATTTTGGGCCAGCGGGTGATTAGTGGTTAAAGTACCAGGCTTTGAAACTAGACTCCCAACGACAGTAGGTTCGAGTCCTCTGCCCGTCGGAAATTTTTCTGAATAAGTTAAATCCGGCGTGTCCATGGATGGGGGTGTGTATGTTGGGTTGCATGTCTTTCAGGGGTGGGGCATGTTAGACCGGTGTATAGCGCAAGTCCGCTGAGCCCGGGTAAGGGAGTGGGATGGGAATCATGGAGTCGTGCTCACGCACGGCCGCGGCCTCATGATTTTTGAAAAAAAAACACTTAATTTATGTGATCTTTTTTTGCAATAGGCGACATGTTATATTTGTGGTTGTAACAAAGAAATAGGTGTGCCAATGCACGAATTTCCATCTAAGTGACTATAAGAAGTGCTTAGATTACAAATTATTTTGAGCTTTGATAAGGATTTTTTATTAAAATATTTTACTTTATGGACCTTGTGTATTTATCTGAATATCAAATAAAATTAGGTACTGATTTGTAATTTTATAAGGAAAAGGCTATAACTTCCTAATTAATTAGTTGAATTTCCCTAGAACTTCGCTAATGCGTTTCAATTGTATAGCCAAATTGGCGACAGCGCAATTAAAAGGGACAACAAATTAATACCTTTAAAACCTTTTATTTACAAAGAAGACAAATTTATTAAAAAGCCGATGGAGAAAATTTCCATTTGTTGATTGGCGTCCACAATTCAACAATGATGTGCCAAATAATGTTATAGAATTTTGGACAAAAGCTTTTTTTTTATAATACACCAAATAAACCATGTTCGGAAATAAATATCTACTGTAATTCCTAGATGCTTGTCTTTACCAAATAGCAAATGCTGCAGCTAAACGTGATTTTTCAATATAAACACTGTCAAATCGAAAATTAGGAATAAAAGGAAATGTATTGCATTAGATACATTAATTCATATCTGATGCTATTATTGTGGAAGAAATACATGCTGTACAAATTTTTCTTCTACACAAACGGTAGAAATATTTACTGCAAATATGCATAACTGTTAAGACAATGAAGATGACACCAATGAAATGGTCAATGCTTTGGCGTTGATAAATGAGGAGATATAGATTTCAATTTAGAACAAACAGTTTTGTTTATTTTATGATTTTTTTGTAAGGGATAAAAAATGTGAACAGTTTCGAAATCGAAAAAAGTGAATTTTAAATTTGGCGGGTTTTGGCTACTTGAATGACCAGGGTTCCCACTAACTATCAAGAATTAGAATCCATGACTTTTCCGGGATATCCATGACCAAAAGCCATACTTACCCATGACTTTCGACAAAAAAAAATCAATAAAATTAGAGACGCAAAAATAATCACGTTCATGCGTTTTTTATCAATTCACAAGACAGTATGTGGCTGTCTCACTTGCACCTAATCATAAGCCATATTACGTTCCTTGGAATTTAACAAGGATAAGAAAAGTACCTCAATGATATTTTAAAAACCTTTAGCAGCAAAGGTTTTATAAGCGGCAGTTTTAAAAATTCAACCAGACAATTTTTAATTGTTTTAAATTATGTTAACACTACTGCAAGAAAATCAGGTTTTTTACTGTAAATCAAGACAAAAATCAAGACTTTTGCCAAATTTTGCATAAAAACCATGACTTCCAGGTTAAAATTTTAATTCCCTGACTTTTCCATGACTTCCAGGGTCAGTGGGAACCCTGATGACCTGTTTTGGCGACAACGCCAATATTAAAACTGGAAACCCTGTCTCAGTGGTGTAGAGGCGTGAACCCCCGCTAACCACAGCATAAAAAGGGTCCTCGGTAGAAGCCTGGGCACCGCCGTAATTTTTTTACCATTTTATGAATTATTTTTATTATATATCACAACAGAGTTGATTTCTCCGGACCTTGAATGTTTCCTACTTAGTTTTATTTAAAAGAACATTCTATAATAATCCTTCACAAACTTTTCTTGAAAGGCACCTACTACTTCGATAAATTTGAAATAATTTAGTTTGAACAAAAACCATTTAACAGATGGGGATCAAATTTTCACTTATAATCTCATAAGAGCATTAATTCTTTTCGTAAATTTTTTTGGAGAGCATTCAAACAACATAAGTTATCAGCCCCATTACGTTGTTGGAATGCACAATAAAAAATTTTCCGAACATGAATTAATGTTCGAATGCAGATTCGATAAGAAAATTATAACCACACCGCCACAAAAAGTAATAACAATTCAAGCTTTAAATTTTGCGCGAAATTATCAAGATGCAATAGAAATATATCCATAGTAACTTACTTGCTATGACAGTTTAATAAATTTTGAATTTAAATGTATAACCGACAAAACTTTAACTTAAGTTGGTCTTGGTATAAAAAATTATCCGCCCAATTTTTTTCAATCCCAAGGAAATTTTTTCTTGTAAAAAAACTTACTTAGGTCTATTAAATAGGTTACTAATGTCCCAGACAATTCCGGTTTTGGTTGTAATAGTATGCCTGACCAACCGTGTTAGTGTTCGAGGCAGAGTATTTACTATTTACCAGTCCATTGGCATAGCAAGGGTAAAATAGTCACAGCTAGTAGAGTGGACGGTATAACGTTGAATAAATGAACTTTTACAAGTACGGTGACTAACAATATGTAAAATAATAAATAGGAAAGTCCAGGAGACAGGCTTCGGTTATTTTATATTTAGGTTATACTTGCGCTACAGATCATTCATGCCTATTGCTGAAAAATGGGTCACAATCTCTAGTACTTGTAAGCGGCAGTACAAAAATTGCAGAAAGAATCGTGGCCACTAGACTACTGGTATTATACAGGGGGGCTAACATTTATTTATCTCTATCTAATACTGAAAAAATAAAAAAAGAAAAAAAAAATGTTTTCAATGTTTCACCTATGTTACTACATACTTTAAAAAAAATAATCAATGCTGTAAGTCCTGTGACGTGATCTTTTATTTACATAGCAACCTAGCATTTTTTACATTAATGCGATAAACAATTTTTTTCTCTTTTCATTGGTATCAAACCCCTATATCCTTACATGCTACATGACAAAAAAAGAGAAAAAGGCAAATAATTTTCTCATACTAGCAGGCTCTGAATTGGCTGTTGTTTAAATCCAAGGCCTACTAATACGAATAAGTTTTACGCAAAATATTGATAGGTTGCTATTTAAAACAAATGACGATCACGTCACACTGCTTTGGTTAAATTTTTTTTAAGTATGCGGAAAGTGGGTTGAGCAGTTACCAAAAAAGTTTTATCAACATTTTGTTTCTCTATCTTGATTAGTTTCAGAAATAAATAGGGGATTTGTAGAACTTAAATTCAGGGATCTTAATTGTATTTTTTTAACCATGGCCACCTGGATTACAATCGACACGATGCAAGTCTATATTAATTAAGGTGATCATGATTTTAACAGTACAAAATCCAGCCTTCTGGACTAACAACATGACAGGCAAGTCTATGGTAATCCAGGTGACCTGGGTATAAATATAGAACTCCCATTTCTGAAATGTTTTTATGGTCTATGCAGTAGAGACATCTGTGATGGTAAACTGGTTAATGAAAAGATGGTGGTTGGTAGTATCTAACAGCCTAATTTCCCTATAGAGAATTAAATATTTTGTATTGTGGAAATAATAAATATGTGCAGGGCAGCAAAAAATAAAAATACGCCAATTGTACTTTATTCACATAAAAAAATAATTTTAAGAATAGGTAGTACACAAAGCTAAAAAACTGTTTTTTATTGTATATTAGTATAAGGATTAAACTTTAATTAAAACTTAACTTCTCGCCAGTCTAGCTTGAATTATCTTCAACATGTTTATCAAATGGTTTGTGTTTGGTTTACTATACAAGGAGGATAACAATTTTGCAACAATATCTTCACAAGTTGTTTTAATTTTTGCTCTGAAAAAAATTAGTATTTTACTTTTTGTATTTAAAATTTCTATAGTTAGTTCTAAATATTTAACGTACCTTAGATGATATTCATATATGGAATCGTTACAAAGGAATTTATTGACTAATTCAGCAAATGTTTCCACCAAATGAAATTCGTTTTGTCCTAATGACCAGAACTGATCAGTTGTTGATGAACATATCAGGCTATTAAAAAAATTTCATTAAACAGTAAAACATTTATGATTTTATTTTTAATTCTACTTACTCATTGTAAATTTGGACAACAGTTTCCATTGGAACTTCTGATGAAATTGTATTAGGTATAAGATTTGCACTAGCTTTTAATTTAACGCAAATGATTTCTAACTTCTCCACTATATAGTCTGTAACAATTATTACATTATAAGCTTCTGAAAAAAGACGAGATTTAAAGATACATACCGAGTGGAACACAATTTGATGAATTTTTGTAACGACGAATTAATGACGTCACTTTAGTAAGAATATTTGCTAATTTGTCATCACCAGATCCACTGCTTTTTCTTAGTTCATCTTCAATTATATTATGCCATATGTTCTCTATAAGGGCATTATCAGAGTAACCAGCACAATCAATAATTGCTAATTTACATTCCCACAAATTGAAAGGGTCACAGAATTCTTCATATAACTACAAACACGATTGTGAGAAATGCAGATTCAACAGTTGATCTATAAAGTAAACGTTACCTGTGTTAGATCATACAAACCGGAATTTAAAGCAGTTATAGCCTGATCAACAGTTGCTTGAGCTGTTTGGAGGTTCTCGATTGCATCAAGTACTTGCTCCTGTACTTGTGCCATTTCCATTTTGTCTTCTAAATCCTTCAAAAACACACCCAGATGTGGAGCGTAACCCACTTTATCGCTTCGCATACACATTACTGCTCGAGCCAAATGCCCTAAACGTTCTTTCAATGTTAATGCAGATCTGCAAAAAAGCAATCGTACTTAAATAATAGCTGCTTGTGAAAAAATAACTTGTTAGGTAAGTTGAAATCAAATAGCTGCACACATCTGGCATAAATATACATACCCTGTAACAGCTAGGCTTCCGAGTTGGAGCCGCATCATCGGTGCATGAACTGCCGACGTTTTGTCCTCGGTTCCACGGGACATCTTCAGGGCTGTGGTCACTTTGGGATCTGGAACACAACTGTTCAGTTGTGTTCCAGATCCCAAAGTGACCACAGCCCTGAAGATGTCCCGTGGAACCGAGGACGAAACGTCGGCAGTTCATGCACCAATGACGCGGCTCCAACCCGGAAGCCTAGCTGTTATTAACAACGGCCGCGGAAGCCTGCAATTTAGATTATACATACCCTGTCTTGCTCGCTAAATTATGCAAAATTTTGGCAGCAGATGCTGGATTGTTATTGCTTTGGTAATATTTCCATAACAAATCTAAAGCTGCAACATTGTCTTGGCTTTGTTGCGAAGTTTTAATAAGATATTTTTCTAATGAGGGCTGCGTAATCTTTATGACATCACTATTCATTTGTTTTGCCATCATCCATTCGTAAACAGCAACATGAAGCAACTCATCTTGGAATGTTAGAATATCAATTATTATTCGACGTATCTGAGGAAAAAATTTAATAAATTTGCTTGATAATATTGCTGTTAAGTTCTCAGGATATTGTATTGGCAAAAATTGAAGTGCACAGGTCATGTGAACTACAGAGCATGTATAATGTTAAAATGTTATTATAAAGTTACTTTCCTGAAACGTTAAACTATAGACCCAAAATAGAAAGTAGGTTTTCGATAACGTAAAGTCGTGGAAATACACCGAGTCACAAGACAAAATAATGGAACTTTTTTAGATTGCCGTTTGCATGTGTATTATTATTTCATACAGTTTTCTGATGGCAACAATATAAAATGTCATAATTTCAATATTTGTTGGAATGAAATATCTAGTTACGACATTCAATTTTCTTTCTCATCCAGTTTACTATACATAGATAGAGAAAGAATTGTGACTTGGTGTATTTCCACTAGTATAGCAGTAATTCCATACCTAAAAAGGGTTATTGTTTTTCTATTTCAGTTCTTTGCACATCATTTGGTGATAATAACAAGTTAGATAAAAAATTTTAAACCAACAAATACAGAGGTTCAATTACGTAAACTGTAAATCTGGAGTAACATTTAACTGTTCCACAAAACCATAAGCCTCCATTTTAGCACGAGCTTCTGTTATTTGCTTTAGAAAACTACTTGTCAGGGGTATGGCCCATATTGTCTACCAAATTAAACACCATCTCGTATTTCCGGAAATTACTGGGGATTTATAACATTTAAATCACGACCATGTGGATCAATATCAAACAACTTTATATGTGTTAATGAAATTTGGGGAACATAAACAAATGAAATGTTTTATAGGTCGTAAAAGCTTCCGGTTTTACGAAATTATACCAACTTTCTTATCTTTTAGGAAACACCCCCTATATTTTACATATTTGGTAATTAGGTATTAGAATTAAACTCTGTCTATGCCAATTAAGTGAAATATTCATATATCAAAAATATTTATTTCTAAATTTTGTTAATCATTAAGAGTGCCACTGAGTGCTTGTGATCACTGGATCAAAAGACCAGGATTAATCCACAGCAAGGCATTTATAAATAGGCCTTGTGCAAAAAGAGCTGCAGAACTGCTAGCACTAGGCAGGAAACAGCTTAGAATCCTTACAGGCTTTCTAACATGACATGCGACTGTTAAGGAACATCTCTGGAAGATAAAAAGGTTCGATGGAGATCTCACTTGCAGATTCTGTAATGAGAAACCAGAAACAACTCTACACATTATGTGTAACTGTGATGCGTTGGCAAACAAAAGACAATGCCTATTTGGGCATCTGCAGATGGAACCGAAGGACTTTAATGAACACCCCGTGAGCGAACTGTGCGCCTTGCAGCAGGGAATCAAGATCACGGACTGGGTGTGCACAATAAGCCTTTTAGGTTGCAGTGCCTCCGGAACCTTAGGTAGACGGACCCAAAAAAAGAAATTAAAAAAAAGTGTCAAGACCGATTAGAACAGTAAAGAATTATTAACATAAAAATGCGTGTAAGCAACCACCTCTCCATTTGAAAAAATAAAAAAGGGGTTATTTTTAAACATACTGTTTGTCTTGATTTTTTTAATTTGAACCAATCAGATTCAACTTACAGTGACCATTCGTCCACGAGAAATTAATAATAATTTCCTGTAGGCGAATTGTGGATAATTGTTGATTCTTTTTTTGTTATTTCATACAATGATCAAAAAACATTTTCAAATTAATTAAATAACAGAAAACATTGAAAATTTTATTTTTTTGGGTGTATGTAATTTGATTACAATTGATTTAGGTGGGTGAAGGCACACTTAATGGCATTAAATTTTTAAAAATATTTTTGGACACAAAATTTCACCTAATTGGCATCGACAGACTCAGAATTTCATCCTAATTCCAATAATACTAATAATAAATGGTCCTTTAGTTCTGTAAGTTTCCCCATAAATAATATATATATATAATAATAATAACAGAAATAATTAAGTTATACATAATAATAAACAAAAAGGTAATGGAACCAAAATCAGCATTACCTACCATCACCAACCAAATCAGCAACATATTGCAGATAAAAAAAGCAAGAACGAGTTACAATTTGTTATTGAGCAGCAGAGTTTTGATTTTCCAAATATGGTGATTTAAACGTGCCAGATATAACAAAACGTAAGCTCACCCTCTTTTTAAATTTATTTATTAATTTAAACAAATGAAATTTGGAGTAATAAATACACACGTAAATTCCTAATATTTTATGAACGTTTAAGTTTTTTTTTCACTTCCCCTTTCACTAAAAATGATTACAAATTTCTTATTTTATGTGGAATACCCTGTATATCTTGACATTTTGAAATCGGAATAAAAGTGGACAGATAATAGTATTCCTGGAATAAATTTTTAAGATTGGAAATTTTTAAGATTGGAAATATTTTTGAACCAAAATTAAATTATTAGTCAAGTCTGCCATAACTTGCATTTCATAAAATTGTTCTTATTAAGGCTTAATTTAAAAACAAAAATCGTAATGTAAACGTCCTGCACTTGCTTCATTGCCTTCACTATGACAGTTGAACTTGCTGGAAACAGTTTTTAAAAGTCGATTTTTTTAAATGGAACAATGTTGGTTCATTATGTTCTTTAACGAGTAATTTAGTGATTCTTATGATATCTATCCATATCTCAATATTTTTCTTCAACTAGGTTTACGTTTTGTCACAACAAACCAATTTTTATTTTAGATTTCACACATAAATGTGTGTAAGCAAAAAAAATAAATTTCTACCTAGTTTTGGACAAAACAATGATACACAGACTCATTTGTTGTGCCCCTACATGCATGTATAAATTGTAGTGATGCTATACACCTAATATCTTAAATTGTTCCACAAAAGTCGGTATAAAAGGAAAGTACTTTCCTTGGATTCAAGAAAAATATCGAGTTATAAGTATCGCAATAATCGCAAAAAAAATCTTTTTAAAAAACATAACGAGCCAACGTAGTTCCATTTGAAAAAATCAACTTAAAAAAAGACTATTTTCAGTAACTTGAATTACTTAACATAGTGAAAGGCATACCATTTCATTTACAATTAACATTATATTAAATTGCATAGGAACCTTATTTACATTTTTGTTAAACAAGAAAATGTATTTAATTGTCATCATCAGTACAACTTTATTCTTATTTGAAAACTGTCAAAATATACAGTTTTAGCCACTGAACTATACTTATACTGGAAGGCGCGCTCGGCCCGCCAGCCCGATCCGAGAGAGAGGGCCGCAAGGATCATCTCTGTCCTACTCTTGAGAGTATGCGCATGCGTAGAGCAGTCGATTGTCATGTCGCAACGTTTGAAAAGGAACTCGCGGAGCGGTACGAAAAGGACAGGAATGATCCTTGCTCGCTATCTCTCTCGGCTCGCTTCTTTTCTGTGGCAGAAACCGCCAGTGCGCGTTCCAGTATAGTATAGTTCAGTGGTTTTAGCCCATTTAAATATAAAATTATTGAATTCATGGTCAACTCGAATTTTTCCTTCAACGTCCTCTCGCGGTTAAGGGTTTCACTTTTTGCGTAACTTTTATACATCACTGAATAGAAAATTTAATGTTCTAGCAGCCAAAAATTAAGGTGCTATTGAAGAAAAAACAAAGTTGGCCTCATTTCCGCTGTAGTAACAAGTTGTTTATAAGTACCTAAAAGACGTGTCAAAGTTAATTAAAAAATAATTGAAATTTTAATATAATAATAATTGGGACATCTTGGCTGAATCACTTGATATATTTAAATTGCATAAGATGATGATTTCTGATTTTGTGAAACGGTTAAATCTTACTAAAGGCTTATCAGTTTACGTTTATATTAACAAAATAAGTACATGAGAGGATTAGTATAGTAAAAAATTAACATTAGATTTTCTATGTCAATTTTCTATGCTACATCGTTTTACTTTTTTCTCACAGCGATCTTTGCAAAAGTAAAAGCAAAGATTTATAATTTATATAATTAAAAAATATCTCATAGATAATTGTATTTAATGAAAAATATTTTAGATATTTGTAATTCTTCCAAACTCTTCGATGTTCATAAATATTTCTGAAATATTTTTAAATCGCCCATTTGAAAATATCTTCGAGATAATTTAAAATCATTTTTTCTATTTTGGTTCTTTACTGACTACTTTATGAAACTCATTTTGATTTCATAAAGCAACTCCTAAAAGAATTCAAAATTTTATTTTGTTAGGTTGGTGACAACCATGTGACAACAAAACCTTCACGCGTTATAAACATAACCTTCAAATTGTAAGTTCTAAAAAAGATTATTTAGCGTATTTTCCGCTACTTTGCGTAGCTCGAGAGGGGTGCAAGATAATTCTTCTTCCATCTTATCTTCAAATCTTAGGTATTTTAAAAATTAAATCACTTTCAAATTGTTTGTCTAAATTTTAATTTGACAGTAGTTTGAATTGTATGAAATTACTAAATGTCACCAACAGCCACATATCAAAAACAAAAAACAAAATTTTCCTAATCGATTAAATTTTTAAATTAAAATATAAAATAAGGTAATTTTTAACTTTTTTGGACCAAAATAGAAAAAATAGTATAAAATACACGTTTCATAAGACATTTAAGCGCACTTGTCCATTAGAAAACTCGCCGCAAGCGGCTCCTTTTCTAACTTGGACGCGTGCTCTAAAATCTTGTCTTATTAAACTTGTTTTTTAATATACTATTAAAACACCCTCCTGTTATAATGTAATACTCGACGTGTGTTTATTACAGTACCTAAATTTAAAATATCTCTAAGATATAGGTTTTGTTCAAAACTTTTAGTCAGAATTTTTTATAATAAACATATTAGCAATATCTTATATATTTTTGAATTTTAACAATGGCTAGTTAAAAAAATAATGTCTAGTATAAGATAATTGCAAAATAATCAATTAAAAAAATTCTTGAAATGTTTTCGTTGTTAATAAAAGTAATCCAGATTCTATGTCGTTAAAAATGTCTTAAACGTTAACAACTAATTTGTTTCTTTCGATTATATTACAAACATCTTACATATAAATATTTTACCTGAAAAAACCTTAGTAAATTTTTAATGTTTTAAAAATATCTATAGGATATTAATAAATAATTAAAAATGTGTTTAGGGCATTTAACTATTTAGAACTATCTTAAAGACACTTTTAAGGAATTTATCTTATAGATATTTTAAAAAGTTTTATAATTCAATATATTGTAGGAATTTTAAAACAATTTTAATTTAAAATATCTTCTTATATATTAAAAAAATAATTAAATTTTTTGGTCTATTTTAAAATATTTTTTCTATTTTGGTTCTTTACTGACTACTTTATGAAACTCATTTGGATTTCATAAAGCAACTCCTTAAAGAATTCGAAATTTTGTTTTGTTAGGTTGGTGACAACCATTTGACAACAAAACCTTCACGCGTTATAAACATAACCTTCAAATTGTAAGTTCTAAAAATTAAGATTATTTAGCGTATTTTCCGCTACTTTGCGTAGCTCGGGTTGGGTGCAAGATAATTCTTCTTCCATCTTATCTTCAAATCTTAGGTACTTTAAAAATTAAATCACTTTCAAACACAGTTTGTCTCAATTTTAATTTGACAGTAGTTTGAATTGTTTTAAATGTCACCAACAGCCACAAAACCAAAACAAAATACAAAAAATTTTCTTAATCGATTATATTTTTAAATTAAAAGTTAAGATAAGGTAATTTTTAACTTTTTTGGGCCAAAATAGAAAAAATAGTATAAAATACACGTTGCATAAGACATTTAAGCGCACTTGTCCATTAGAAAACTCGCCGCAAGCGGCTCGTTTTCTAACTTGGACGCGTGCTCTAAAATCATGTCTTATGAAACTTGTTTTTTAATATATTATTAGAGGTTTTAAATCATAACAAAATAATTGTTGAATATCTAAGATATTTAGAAATTACCACCATCTATAGTTTGTTTGTATGCCCGCTAACTTTCAATCTTAAATCTGGCAATAGAGAACAGCTGCCGACCCTACATGCTGATGAAAATAGAATAATTGTTTAAGATTACACATGGCTAGTGCACATAACCTGCATAACAAGATTGTTGTAAATTGTTGTTGCTGTGACAAAACATACACCATTAGTCTATTTTCTATTACTCAGCAGCCCAGTTTGCGAAGGGTAACGCATAAATATATGCATTATTAAATGAGGTTATAATGTAACCTCGCAATGTTGCCAGACGTGGTTTGTCTTAGCGGTAGTACAAACCTTATAAAGGGCGGTAATTTCCTAATATTTTAGACACTGCCTATACAGAATACAGAAGTATTAAAATCAACTGAAGTCTCTAAATGGCTCCTCGCATGAGGGATTAGCCAACAAATTCCGTGTGCAGTAGAGGGGTATGGTGTCAACTCATGCACTTAGTCTATGCATCTGCATCAAAGGTGTCATATTTGAGGTTAAGTTTAGTGATTGATTAGCGTAAATTACAAAAATGCATTACATTTTACTCCTAGTTTCAATGAGTAAAGAAATGACTTCTATATGAACTAAAAAGTATAGCTACCTAATTTCAATATTCAAATTTTTAATAATGTTGCTTTTACTGAAAACCGTTAGATGACGCTACATTTCCTGCCAAATACGTTTTTGCAAAATCAAATATTGCATGACACAACGGGATGTATCTCGATTTTAGTTGATATTAATACAGGAGGCTGTGATATTAGATATTCGACAATTCTTTTATTTTAAAATATCGAAGATGTTTTATACTAGATTTATTGCATAATTAAAATTTAAAATATCTAAGATATTGGGAAAATAAATTTAATTAAAAATATTTTAAAATATCTATAGGATTCTTCTAAATAGTAATTAAAAATATATCTGAGATATTTTTAATTCAAATATATTTACAGTACAAACCTATAATTCCTTCAGATATTTGTAATAAGAACAACTTAATTATATGTCAAATTCTCTATGTATAATGTTTTTAAAACATGTCGATATATAATTTTATTTTGTTGAAATTTGCTTCCACTAAAAATTCAAATGGCGTTCCTTACTTTTCTAATTCTACACACAATTAATGTAAAACACCATAATAGAAATTCTCCAATATCATTAAGTTAGCCATAAACTTCACTGTTAAAATCTTACCAAATCAATTTTATCCTGTTGCAAAGACATATTTTGTACTTGAGCTCCCAGAGGTGTTTCGGCAGTAACATTTTGAGAAGTAATTTGAGCGTTCAAATTATCCAACACCAATAAAACTTCTTTATAAATCTTCATCCTTGAATTAGATGTATTGATTTCTATTCATTTAACAAAGAAAAACAATATATTTACCGCTTGGCGTAATATGCATAACTATCTTGCTGACCAGCATCATTTCCATTTTTATAATAATACTCAGCTATGTTATCAGGATCCACTTTCTTTGCAGATGTCACACAAAGATCAGTGACAGCATGATAAGCAGATAAACTAGCAAATTGCTGACACAGCTCATGTAGATTAATGTTAGGGGCTACTGATTTGCATAATTGTAGCGCTGATGATACAAGGTCTTCTTTTTCATTAATCCCCTGTGTTGTTTTGGCAGTTTTTAACATTTCATAGGCCTAAAAAATACATTTCTAGAAAACGTTTCAGATGTTATATTTTAGAACTCGAAATACTTTTTTTTCAATTTCAGCATGGGTCAATTAATTAATGCAAATAAAATTTTGTGTTTAGAAAAGCAATGATATCTACAATGTCTTAAATAGATTGTCATTTTCCTATTTTTAAAATTCAAAGATGCAAAGCACTTTGAATTTATACCTTTGAACAAGCTGCATCTTCATTTTTATATAGATCAGGACAAACATCTCGCAATTTCGAGCTAATGGAATCAATGAAGGCATTGTCAGCGAGGTAACTTCGAACTAAACCATTAATAAATTCCATACAAATTTCTTGTCCATACAAAATTAAATCCTTGTATGAAGTGTTTTGTAACATCTGTTGATGAGCAGAAGGCAGTGATTCTACAAGAATGTGAAACTGATGTTCGCAGAGTATTCTCCACAGTCCCAAAATTTGACAACAGTGGTGCACAAAATTTTTATATGCATCTAATGATTGTCGTTCTTCCAACTGGGCATCTTGCAATGTTTGATTTAATCGAGTAGTATTGAGTGATTGTTGATTCATAGCAAATGATGATTGCAATACAGTTTGATCAGTTACAGCATTGCAAATAGTAAGATGTGTGTTTCGTTGAAGAAAAGACTGCAGGGCATTCAGATAACTTAAAATCCATGTACATTCATCTCCAGATAGAGTACTGGTAAGCTGGAATTGCAAATTTAGCCATGTTTAATTTTAACATATACAGTGACCGCCGAAAAGTGTACACCATAACAGCATATGGAAAAGGTTTTTTTAAAAATGGGTTTTGGCACTAGTTTCACCATGATTAATAATCACAAAATTACCAAAAATATTTGTCACATCCATTACACCACGATTATGTCATTAGAAATTTTAAAATGGCCTGGACTGTCCTTATTTATAAAAAGATGGAAAATTGTTATAAGGAAAAGTTATTTTAATTACATTAAGATTCTAAATACGTGAAAATTTAAATTTTTTCACCAACTTCGTATTTAGAATCTTAATGTAATTACATATAACTTTTCCTTATAACAATTTTCCATCTTTTGATACATAAGGGCATTCCAGACCATTTTAAAGTTTCAAACATATTTGCGGTGTAATGGATGTGAGACATGGCAAATATTTTAGGCAATTTTGTGGTAAGAGGCAAATTAATAAAAAGGTTTCCCAAATGGT
The DNA here is from genome assembly GCA_958336395.1 of Ctenicera cuprea. Classification (NCBI taxonomy): domain Eukaryota; kingdom Metazoa; phylum Arthropoda; class Insecta; order Coleoptera; family Elateridae; genus Ctenicera; species Ctenicera cuprea. Next base: position 53,162,645 of record OY284490.1, read on the forward strand.
GCAGACTTTTGGGCGGTCAATGTAGGTAATGTTTTATGCTTACGTAAGTTTTATTAGTATTTGATGTTTGAAACTTTTCCACACAACACTGGTGCCATATAGGTCGCAGTATTCTTCCAAGATACAAATATAAACCATTATGTTTTGATGAATAGATAAATGGACTATAATTGGCAAAAGTGGCACTTTGTGACTGATCTAACGAAAGAGGCGATGAAGGTGGCAATTGCTGCTGTCGCATTTGTAAATGGGGTGCAACTGGAGTTGACATAATGTTTGGTAAAAATGCTGTTGGAGATCCAGCATCTAAAATTTTACAATTAAAAACAGAAAAATCGCAATAATAAAAACATCTAGACTTGCATGGATTAGCTTGATTATAATTTGGAGGTGGTGCAATTTTAGGTTCTCCTCCATATATAAAGAAAGCTCGAGTGGCCCACTCTGCAACATCTGCATTCTGTACATTTTCCAAGCAGGCTAACATCAAACTGGTAGCACAAGCCTGATTTTCTTTCTGCATCGTAAAGTATGATTTAACTGCTTCATTATCTGGGCCTCCACAGTCCACTAACAGTTGTCGTAGAATATCTACAGGTCTTAATTTCGTGAAAACGTGTGCACCTTGTGCGGTAAGAACCACGTATTTTCGTGGTGGTTCAAAATGCTGACGAACAACCAATGGGGGATCTTGCATGCATGATGGCCCTTCAAGAAACCGAGCTGTATGACGAACCTAAGTATTAAATAAAGCTGATACTGTAGTATTAATCAACTTCTACATCACTTAAACGTACCTCTGCCATAGCCCATGCTGGACCATCAAGTGGTAGAGTTGTATATGCTTCCATAAATGAAGAAGCAAATGGAAACATATCCGACGTTATACACCACAGCACATCTCTATCATTAACAGTTGATAAAAGTATTAAATTTGATTCTCTGTAATTTGCCATATGTACCATTCTTGGTCTAGAAGTCATAACGGCCGAGTAGCCAGGTGGAAGTCGTACATGGGTAAGTGTAAGGGTATACGGTCTTTGATTACCTTTCAAATTTGATAAACTCATAACACTAAGATAGAATCTTACACCAGTTTGAGATACAGCAACAACGTTAATATATGGCGACTCGCAAGCCTCTACAGCCGATATACTGACCACAGGGCGGAAGTTTTGACTATCTAAAGTTCTATCACGAAAATTTCAAATTAGAAAATCAATATTATGTATAATGGGTTGATAACTTACCTTACTGTATTCATTGCTTGTTGAACTAAAGAAGCTTGTAAGAGCTTGGTGACTCTGGCTAATGAGTCTCCACTTTCTCCTAAGTCGTATACCCATATGGAACCCTTTTCAGTTAAAGTGTACAAAATATGACGACTGTTATCTACACTAATTTGAATAATTGAATCGTCCTCACTAAGAGCGGCATTCAAAAAGGAAGGCATTAAAAATGATAAAGTGCCTGTTGAATGATTTAATTTTTTACAGCGCTTTCCAAACCAACTGCTTTCTGCCTAAAATAATTATTTTATAAGTAAAACTATTACATATAATTACACATTCAATTTCCATTTAAAAATTTATGTTTTTCTATAGCAACTGTTAAAACGTGCTATTATTAACTAAAATTAGAGGGAAAAGTAGCACTTTACCATCAAGGGTAGATACAGTAGTACTTTAACAGCAAGGATAGATAATAGTATATTATAGACGAAGGTAGAGAAGACATTTTTCTCAGCTGAACAGAATTAATTCCCGAGATGCGAAGCATCGAGGGAAATAAGTTGCGAGGCTGATAAGTCTTCTCTGCCGTGGTTTATATATTATTTTTTCCACTACTAGCACCCTTATTCCTTTTATAATTAATTGATTTTACATTAATAAAAAATAAAATTACAAATGTAAATATGCACAAAAATAAAGTAGCCTTGCTTGAAAACAAGAGAATAGTTAATTTCAATTGACATTTATGTAAAATATATATTTTATAATAGTTGTTATAAAATGTCCAATTTTGATGATTTGAGTGAAAACTGCACTCCTCCTCTCGATGCTTATTAGCGTCTCGGCTGACGCCTCAACGCTAAAATCGCTCTCGAAGATAAAGTGCAATTTTATCATCTTGTACAATAAATAACTATTTGTTAAGTGTACCTGATATGATATTTCAAACAAAGATCCCTCCTTACTTCCCAAAAATAGTCTACCCAGTGTAGTACCAGCTATAATTGTTATAGTTGACCCGTCAGTAGGAATTGTAAAAACAGGATCAGGTACTAGCTGTATTTCCTCCAATGGATTATTTGGACCAGCTGTAAATGTTACACCAAAAACAACTATATCAGTAGCTGTTGTTAGGACTAATAAACGTTTTATAAAATTTTGAAATACACCAGGTTTTGGAAGAATAAGTCCAACACATAAAATTGTTTCATTGAGCCCATCGTAGTATGCTACATCTCCACCTTCTTCGTATGTCCAGACATAAATATCACTATCAATCGTCAACCACGCTCGGTTAATTTCGGTAAATAAACCCATCATACTGTGGCACTGTATATCTATATAATTGTTAAGAATTTAAATTAAATATGTTTAAAAAAAATTAATTACTAGCCAAAATAATGTTTTAATATAAAAGGCTGTGGATATTAATGATAATGACCACAAGGATACGATTAAAACGTTCTAAAACTTCTGGGGGTAAAGGCACTTTTCTTACAGTTTTAATTTGTCCAATATTATTTAAAGCAGGTGGAAGTCTAGTTAAATTGGGATAATCAGTATCTGATGTACCACTCGAAGTCGGGCCAGATTGTAGCGAAACATTCATAACATCTAGTAAAGACGGTGTAGAATTATCATGGCCAATAGATCTATCAATATTTCGGGCTGCAGTTTCTAAGGCATGTATAGTAGGTCGTGTGTTATTCATTGTGCAATCCATTAACGTTTAACATAAAGGATTGAACAAATTTTCGCGCTTGCTGATTTAACCTATAAAATACTTGGCAATAACAAACCGTGAATCAATAGTATCACTAAAACTTACAATATTATTAAGCGGTGGTTTCTTAAGTATTAAACGAAGTGTAAATCATACAGTATATGATTTATGTACAAAGAAGTCACTTAATCACTTTAATAAGATTTTTATATCTCACGCACTAACACCGCACCACCACAAGCGAAACGACAGCGACATTTTCAAATAAGCAATACTGCCAACACTACATTTGACTACAAAAGTTACTACGATTGATTTTAACAAAATTGCATCCAACTTAAGAAATAAAAACTACGGGAAACAATAATAAAAGAAGTAAATATAAATTTTAGCGATAGAAAGTAGCAGAAGTTGAAAATATTTTACTATATAAAATATTCCAAAAAATTATTTTCAGCCAAAATAATAATGTATGTAACTTAAAGGCACAAGATCGGACTAAACAAAAAAAGAAGCAGTGGCGTGGCGTGGCATACTAATATTATAGTAAATATGACTATCAATAAAAGTATAACAATTCAATAATGAATAAAAGCTTAAGGGTAGGTATATGCTTGACAATAAAAAGATAATTTATTATCAAGTACTTAAATGAACAAAATAACTTATGGATAAATTTCATTTTTACAGTAAGTGTTCAAAGAATTCTAATTACAGGAATTACTCTTGTGTCGACACATGCTAGTTAAATTTTTCATTGTCTGATCGCTCAAATTTCGCTCATTTTCTCAATTTTATCGAAAACTGTAGGTCATGGAGAAATGTAACAAGAGCAGGTACATTTTTTGTGTATTTTTTAAGGCTCTTGCAGAATATCTTATTGGTTTTTCAGAAATGTGACTTAGACTTTTTTTCTGAGGAAAAATTCCCTCACATACCCCCGTAGCACCGGCCCTGTTGCAGACAGATATGGAGACAAGCTTTATGCCAGATTATTGATCATAATCCACTATATCATTCTACCAAATATCGCAAAATTATAACACACTGTTTTAAAGAGAGTAGGAAAAGGTTAATTTTTTGATGAACCTTCAACACCCTGCATGTCGGAAACGAAGCGTTTCCTGACTTATGTTTATAAAAACTTTCTTTCTTATTTTGACGTCAGGAGTACGCCTCAGAATTTTTGACATGCATTTTTGAAACCTCCTGTATATCTTCTTAATAATAGTTGTTGATTATTAACTCCTGCATAACCTGAAATTATTACCAATTATACTGGGTGTTTAATTATGCCTGTGCAGCACACCACTTTGTTATTTTAATGGAACATCTTGTATATTATTGTATTTTTTGATTTTAGATTTAATTCTTGTACTAAAAATGTAAAAATGCTACCTATCTTAAAAATTAGTGGTTTTCGAGTTATTTGACTTTCTTCAAAAATTTGACATTTTGACATTTTGTGGACTAATATTATTTACTACATTATAAAGTATTCACCAGTATGTTTATAACAACAGATTATTACATTGGGTGTTGGTAATTCAATGCTCAAAGGGCACACCCAGTATATTTTAACACTCTCAAAGTGAAATTAAATCGTCTTTCAATTTGATCAGAGGTTTTGTATACCAAATGTTCAAAACTTTTATGACTTTCGTATTTTTAAAATTTTCTTTATAAATTCCAAATGAAACGAGAACGAGGTGTGCTATGAAAACAAAACGAAAACTTATTTTCTTATGCTTAAAAGGTGTCACTCCTATACCATTTTCAAAACTATTAAAAATTGCAACTTTTTTTCATAATACAAGTGGTTTGTTGCCTAACGAGCTACTTTATACCACACTTAAAAATTTTCTGTACTGTCACGTAACTGGACAGTAGCGTAATCGATAATTTTCTCAAATATGACTATAAATATTTTCTTAGGCAGTTAGATAGATGTTTTCTCGCTTCAATGACATAAAACTTTTATAATTTTTGTTGAAAATTTTATATCATTGCAACGGGGAAAAATCTATCTAACGGCCCAAGAAAATATTTATGTTGTCAATTAATAAAATTATCGTTGACGTCACTGATCAGTCACGTTATAATACAGAAAACTTTCGAGTATGGCATAAAGTTAGGCTACAAGCCATATTTATATATCTTAATAGTTTTGAAACTAGTATGGGGGTTACGTTGTTTAAACGTTAGAAAATAAGAGTTTGTTTTGTTTTCATAGCAAACCTATTTTCAATTGAAATTTATAAAAAAAAATAATCACAAAACCCACAAAAACCATAGTAATTTGAACATTTTGTACCAAACCCTATATCAAATTGAAAGAGAATTTAATTCCACACTCTGTGTAACAACATGCTGTTTTGAACATACCGCTGAATATTTTGTACTGTGTTAATAGTCTGCGCAAAACAGCGATGGTTAAACGTTTTTGGTATCTAAAATAGTAATTAATTAAAATTAAGTCACAAAAGTCAAAAATTTAAAAAAGTCAAAAAATTCGAAAACCATTAATTTAGACATGGGAGTACCTTTCCATTTTTAGATCAAAAATTAAATCTAGAATCTAAAAATTCTATAATATACAAGGTGTTCTATTTAAAATAACAAAGTAATATGCTGTGCAAGCATAATTTAACACTCGGTACAACTGTTAATATGTTCAGGTTGTGCAGCAGTTAATGGCCAACAACTTTTATTGAGAAAAGAATTTGATATTTTTAATAGTTGAGGTAATAAAAGTGGGGTGACACTTAAATGACTCATCCTGTATAATAAATCCTGAACTGATAAACTTTACGCGAAGACCGGCTATGCTCTTACATCTTTACACGGCTATTTGTTATTTTGTTAGCCTGTTCGGATGTTAATGTTAGCCACGTAGGGGCAGGGCGACGCAGCGCCTGAGTTCAAAAGTTTACGTGGAGTGTAGTCTACGGGTTCAGTTAGTATTAATTAAATGTGATGAAAATGAAATGTCGCGTTTACTAAAATTTTATGTTTTTCAAAATGCACATCTAAACGGTTATTAATATAGGGTGAAAAATGGTCGGTGACTGTAACGGTAGTATGAGGTATTATAACAACTTCATCTTCATCACTTAAAAAACTTAACATAAAATTTAAGATATATTATTTAATTTAATTTAAGTTTAAGTTAAAGCATGTGGATTGAAACTGACTCTAAAATACCTCTTTCTTATTAACATTTAACTGCATTTTTGAGAAAAGCAATAAATTATTTAAACACAAAGTTGTTTTGTTTAAGTCACTTATTTCATGTTTTTGAAGTACTCACTTTCAGAAAGCCCATACTTCCATTAACACTTCTTCAAAACGTGAATCTTATCAAGAAATCTTGTGTTGATGAAAATTAAAGTTAGAAAAACACATGAAAATAAATTTTATTGGAAATTTCTGAAGTTAATTAAAATACAAATCATTTACTTTTAAAAGATTGCAACTTGAATTGAAGAAAAATTTTCACTAAAATAATAAAACTGAAAAATTTATTAAAAAAAACCTTTAAAAACTCTAATGATCCAAATTCACTACCCCAATAAAATTATTTGTTGGATTTATTGATTTATACAGACTTCTTATTTTACACCACAAATTCAAACTGAAATAAAAATATTAAGTAAGTCAGAACGCTTGCAGTTACCTGAAATGTAATACTGTTAGAATACTATTAATTCACAATAAGAAGATTTCTTACTGAATAAATAATAGTTCCATCAATAGGGAACAATTGGCAAGCAGTAAAATTCAAGTTATGGAAATACAGCTGCAAAGAAAATAATTCCACCTAAAAATTTAAATATAGTAATTTTTATTATTATTTTAAACCTATATGGCTGCATTTATACTCTTAAAAATGTCGTAAAAATATTATGAACAAATTTGAAATCAACAGTATTCTGAGTGTTAATTAATTTTCGATCTTGTAGTACAGTATGATCAACAAAAGTTTAGATATAACCTGACATTGGAAAACAAAAGTCGGGTCTTAGCTTCACTCGTACAACTATATATACAGGGTGTCCAAGATAAGGAGTGCATGCATGGGGATCTCGTAAATGGTAAGAGATAGAGATTCGGTTAAATGAGAAGAATTGTTCAGCATCTCAAGTACTACTATGATCCACATTCAAATCCTACAATTTTTGTTTAATTTTCAGTACAGACTGAAAAAACTAAAATTTTCAGTTTTCGTTTTTTGTGTATAATTTGGTTATTATCAAAGATAGCGCAAAAGAAGTTTTGATATTATTAGGACACGTTTTTACACAGATTTCGAATTTCAAATTAAAATTTTTATAGGTCGTTCAATTTTCAAGATATTGACGTTAACTTAGCCTGTTTAAATATGCCTCAAAAGCGGTCATGTCATTAAATAGAGCTTTTTTTTCCTTTCCTCTGATATAAGGTTCGATAGGTTTATTTTCACAAATAAGGGAGTTATAAGCAGAAAATTGTTTTCTTATAGTGATGTGCTGTGAAAAATTGTTTTCTTGTAGTAGGCTGAAAATTAACAAAAATAAAGAAAAGAAAAACCAAAGCTGTATTTGTTTCCATTGAGGTTTAATCACTTTATCTTCCCAAATAATGAAGTTATAATTTATAAGTGAGAAATTGTTGTCTCGTGGTAGGCTGTAAAAAAGTGAAGAAAAAACACCTGAATGTTTCAGGGAATAAAACTATTAAAAATGTATGTTCGTATAACAATCAAAAGACGTTTAACTTTTAAATACTCCTGCTAAGTACGAAAACACGAACAGGAAGATAAATTTAGAATGACAATAAACTGGTGTAAAGATGGAGATATTGCCAAAACAAATATTACTCATCTCTGATTTATCATACGATCATACATTTTTAATAGTTTTATTCCCTGAAACATTGAGGTGTATTCTTTTTGTTATTTCACAGCCTACCATGAGCAATTAATTTCTCGCTTATAACTTTATTGTTTGAGAAGATAAGCTGATCAAACTTCTTGTTTTTTTTGTGTTAATTTTTAGCCTACTCAAGAAAACTGTTTTTCAAAGCCTACTATAAAATACAGGTTTCTTGCTTATAACTCCGTTATTTGTGAAAATAAACTCAATAAACCATATATTAGAGAAAAGAGGAAAAAGCTCTATCCAATAATGACATGACCGCTTTTCTCCAGATTCCTTTATCGATTTTTATCAAATTTGGTATGTGGAAGTATTTTAGCTGCTGATAGTTCTTTGTAAAGTCTTTAACCGGAACCGGAACCGAAAATTAAACCTGTGTTTTTGGTATAGATTTTGGAAGTATGGCATTGTAATGAATCTAAGGGCAAATTTAATAGGTTTTTTAAATGCTGTATCTTCAAAACTAAGGTCGCTACGAATTTTTTCCAAAAGGCAGCTCAGTAGCTTATTTAAAGTAGCATATTAGGATTAAAAAGAATTTTTAACCATATTTTAAATTAAGAAAAAAAAAACGATACGTTTTAATATCAACAACGCATTTTCCGGAAGTTACGTGATTTTAAGTACGTTCGTCAAGTAGCTCTTATAATAAAATATATTTTTCATTCTTTGCATATTTTTAATAACTCTTTAAATAAAGTTATTATAATCATTTTTGATCCGAAGTCGTGAGCGTATTATCTAGCTAGCGCTTTACTTGACTAGCCGTGTCGAACTACGCCTTGGGTTTGAAGCGGGTGGCTTGTACCGCGTGTAAATGACTAGATGTAAATTACAATCACTTATTGGTGCGAAAATATTTAAAACGTAAAAAGTGTGGGAAAGTACCAGCGACCTGTTGCTCTCATTCTTTTGCTGGTACTACAAATACAGGGTGTTTTAATATTCGCGGACATAGACTGCGGGACGGTATTCTACCATAAAAACTGAACTAAAAGTTCCTCTTCGATTTTTCGATTCGTCCAATATTTTTGGAGTTATTAAAATTTTGAAAAATCTGAATATATACCAAAAATAAACATTCAAACTCAAGTTTGACTAAGTACTGAAAATAAATCCATGATACATTGCAACAACAAGAGATAATTCAAAACGTTAACTGACAGCAAAAATTACAAATGTTGTTTAAAGTGTCTGAAAAACTCAAATTACGTGTTCATTTAAGCAGTGGCACGCTATTGGCTGTTGAAAACAGCACGTCAATATTTATTTGTTACATAGTTCGTAATTTGTTTGAATTTAGTTCTAAATTGCGACAGAATAGTCGCGAATTATTGAAACCAAGAGTATTATGATATGCTGATGCTGATGGCTTCTAATAAACAAGCAGAACAAGCGGCACGTTTATACGCGATTTCGATTTCGAACTTTGGACCGATTTCAATATTAGGAACTAATTTCAAACGTATGACAAACTATGAAACTAATAAATAATGACGTGCTGTTTTCAACAGCCAGTACTATGCCACTGTTTAATTGAACATGTAAATTAGAGTTTTTTTAGACAACATTTGTAATTTTTCATCAATTAACGTTTTGAACTATCTCTTGTTGTGTTGTAATGTATCGTGGATTGATTTTCAGTACTCGATCAAACACTTAAATTTGAGGTTGAATGTCTATTTCTTGATTTTTTAAAACTTTAATAACTCCAAAAATATTAGTCGAATCGAAAAATCGCATAGGAACTTTTTGTGCAATTTTTATGGTAGAATATCGTCCTGCAGTCCGTGTCCGCGAGTATCAGAACACCCTGTATACAGAGTTAAATTTATGCATGTTTAATCGACATGTGAATTTGAAAGTGCATTATAAATGCACATTTTAGAGGTTTTTATAAATGCATGCATATTTTATACTTTTTTGGTATTTTACATGCTTTTTTAAAAAATTATATAAGACTAATGAGTGTAGAAATGATAAAGATAACATTAGAAATTTAAACACAAATGGTTTTATTTGTCAACACCAGTCTGCCTGTATCTAAATTTTTCTTAATCATAATGTACAAAGAAAATGTTATAACGTTAAACCTACTACAAAAATTAAAAACTTAAAATTTGGTGACATTATGTTATTGTAAAATGTTAGTACAAATAGATATTCGGCAATTATACATTCGTGTTATTTATTGCTTAGATAACCTTGAATAGTATATTAAAGTATAAGTGGATAAAAAGGTCTTTAAAACACGCGCGATTTTTCGAGCACGACGGCGCAGCCGGAGTGCTCGAAATAGAGCAAGTGTTTTAAAGACCAGTTATCCACGAATACTTTAAGCTATTTTTTTTTATTGGTGCACTTTGAAATCATAAATACTGGTATTATTATAGGCCAATCAAATTAATATATTTTGAGGAATTAATTTCCAGCAAGCTGGAAATCGTTTTAATGCCTCTATTTGGTCCTAAATGCGTGTAATCTGAGTTTGCACCATCCCAGGTGGTGAGCTTAACTTTTGGTAGCCAAAAAACCGCCAAATTTTTGCACTTTTTTTAGTTTTTTGCTTGTAGGTGGAAAACGGTGCGTCGGACGGAAAATGTCATACCACTCAATAATATAGAGGACTAAATTCTGCGTCGAATGATATCTAAAAACATCAAATTCGGTTTAGTGGTATAGCCGAAATCGAATGTTAAAAACGAAGAAAATTTCGTAGTTCGGTGCAAACTTACATTTTGCGGCTTTCCCAAGACGACATATCTTGAAAACAGATACTAAAACAGATGTATTTTTTAATACATTACATTCACATGTCCAAATGTTCAATTTTTCTTGATTTGTCCAATTATCCGGATATCTGATTACCCGGATCGGGTTCGGTCCCAAATTTTGCATCAATTTAAAGTCTGTTTTTTTTTTACTTTTAAGTTCGTGTCTCTGTTTTGATAATTACAGAGTGAAAAGCTGATTATACTTGAAAGAAAGTGTTCTATTGTTTCAGAGATTATCTGGCGTGTTCAACATCTACAAACATGAATGACCCGAAGTGTTTAATTTGTGACAAACCATTACATGATGAGTCATACCAAGACTGAGTTAAAATTTTGTAACCTGTATTTCGAAAGCATATTACAGGTGGCTTATTTTTACCCCTTCCGCTAGTGATAATAATGTCGTCTTCATACTTTGTTTTCAGCTTTTTGAACAGGGCTTTATGAGTTGGGACAAAGCCTTCGAAGTCTTTCAAAATTTCTAACAAAGTAAATTGGCATTGGTCTTCATTTTCCTCGATGTATTTGCAAATATAGTTAAATGCCAGAGACACATCTTCATCTTCAGGTCGGCCAACTGACGATCCAGTTTTTGCATCTTTTTTCAGGAACTTGATACTGCAGGAGCGGTGGTACCTGGCCTCTACCGCAACCAAATCATTTTCAAGACGAATTCTTTCAAGTACCTCTTCATCCTGCCACCATTCAGCTGCAGTCAAGAGGAAATTTTTGAACTCAATTGTTGACACATACTGCACGGTAACTCGCCTCTTCAGAGGCTTCTTGCTTTCTCTGGCCACAAATTCCTGTGATGCGTCTTCCCCACAGATCACACATCTCTTCTTAAAATTAAAAGTCGGGACCCTCTCTCTACGCCTCTTGGGGTTTTCTTCGTCACCTCTTTTCTCCTTTGAATATATTTTCCTGCATCTTTCGTGAATCACAACTGAAGCAAGACCTTGAAATTGAAGGTGCTTCTCATCCTTCCTTGCTATACTTCTTTTTATCAATGTTTCTATTCCTCGTTCTTTTACTGTACTTGAGGCCTCATCATGTAATGGTTTGTCACAAATTAAACACTTCGGGTCATTCATGTTTGTAGATGTTGAACACGCCAGATAATCTCTGAAACAATAGAACACTTTCTTTCAAGTATAATCAGCTTTTCACTCTGTAATTATCAAAACAGAGACACGAACTTAAAAGTAAAAAAAAAACAGACTTTAAATTGATGCAAAATTTGGGACCGAACCCGATCCGGGTCATCAGATATCCGGATAATTGGACAAATCAAGAAAAATTGAACATTTGGACATGTGAATGTAATGTATTAAAAAATACATCTGTTTTAGTATCTGTTTTCAAGATATGTCGTCTTGGGAAAGCCGCAAAATGTAAGTTTGCACCGAACTACGAAATTTTCTTCGTTTTTAACATTCGATTTCGGCTATACCACTAAACCGAATTTGATGTTTTTAGATATCATTCGACGCAGAATTTAGTCCTCTGTATTATTGAGTGGTATGACATTTTTCGTCCGACGCACCGTTTTCTACCTACAAGCAAAAAACTAAAAAAAGTGCAAAAATTTGGCGGTTTTTTAGCTACCAAAAGTTAAGCTCACCACCTGGGATGGTGCAAACTCAGATTACACGCATTCAGGACCAAATAGAGGTATTAAAACGATTTCCAGCTTGCTGGAAATTAATTCCTCAAAACGGTTTTTTTCGATTTAATTTGATTGTCCTATACTACAAAAAATGAAAATAAGAACTAATAATGTAAAATGGTTGAATTCGTGATGTGACATCAGTATACCTTTCGTTGTCATGGAAATGAGAAAAACAGAAATTAATTTGCATCTTGTCATCAAAGATTAATTGTTGTCACCGCACTGCTTAAAAATGAATTCTAATATCGATTTTTTAAATAGTAAAGCAGAATCGCGATTAATACCGCAAAAATCTAATAATGCGTATAAAAAAGAATATGACAAGTTCATCAAATGGATGGAAGTGCAAAAGGTAACAGATATAAATGAACGAGTTGTGCTTGCTTACCTTTAGAAATTTGTTAGTAATATTTTATTTGACGTTACAAGGTACTCCTGTCAGATCAATAATCAAAAAATTGTCATTTAGACTTCACGTTTCTCGAGTTGTTGATGTTGCCATGGTAACTTTAAAAAACGCGCGTTTTTGAAAGTTCGATTTAAACACGCTGAGGCGTGCTTTAAATGGGTAAAATGGGGCACCAATAAAAAAAACTACGTTTTAAAAGTCATATTCACAATTTCTTACTTTCCCCTTAAATGCCCAAAATATTGCCATATTTGAATATTAATCTTTAATGTAATATTACTTACTATTCTGTTCATTTTGTGATAATTACAGCATTTGATAAAATATTTCGAAAAAACAACAGATGAAGTACGCTTTGCCTGTAAATAAATAAATGTTTAAAAAGCAACTAAGTTTTTTCATTGATACTAGCCTCATTAGAAACTGATGTAAATCCATAAGCAAGAAGAATTATGTCGAAACCTTCCAGTATAACAAAGTAGACGTACGAGATATATTCCCATAGGTTTTTTTTTAAATTGCCTTGTAGTTCTATAGATATGTAGAATACCGATGTTATTATGTAAATAAAAGCAATCATTATTTTCACGGTTATTTGCATTTGGAAAGCTTTGTTAATCAATTTTCCTGCATCACACAGATCGCTGTGAATGTTGCTGCAAATTATAATATTGTTTTCAAAATTAATTTTTGATATTATATTATTTTCCCGCAGCTTCTTTTTGGTTAGTATTGTACTGATACGAGATGTAATAATCATATTTGATATATGTTTATTTAATATTTGAAATCTGTGTTTTAGTTCGTTTAGTAAAATCGTTATCTGGCTTTGTAGAATCATGCTACTTATATATCCGACTATGTACGTGTTTGAACATAGCACTTCTCGTAGTCCACTCGAAAATGTTACAGAATCAATACAGACCATTATGAAATTTAAAGCGAACAATATTAATATTATTAGAACTACTCGTTTCCTGGTAGTTTTATAGTTTAATTCTTGCGAAAATTTTTCCAATGTACTATCAATTCGCACCAAACTAAGAACAACCACTGTAATTTTTTTCCTGTGCAGTAAGCTCACAATGATGTTAAATAAACAGAGAAACCAGTTACTGTATCTTTGTAAATGAGTGGTCATTGCTGACACCGTTGTTTCAAAATCTTCGTCACAGGAAGGCAAACCGAAGACAAACAATAATATTAGCAAAAGCATCGTCATTATATTAATTAGTTTATCTAGTATCACTATTTTAAGACTTCTTTTTCGTTTCCATAACACGCTATCGTCAAAAATAGCTAAGCCTAAATATTTGGAAAGCAGTATAATTGGCTTTAAAGCATCAGGTAATGTTTTCTTTGCTGTAGACATATTTGGAATGGGCATTTATTCTACTAAACTAACATATATAACGACATAATTATATTATTGGCATTGTAAGACTTCAGAAATATACAACATACAATTACAATAAGTTGTTCTTTTCGATTAGAATCGTTATTGTAAAACATCAATAGCAGTCATACTGTTCCACTTCATTTCTTTTGGTATATATTTGATTAAGGTATGCTTGCACGATCTACGGATGAATAAACAACGCCCTATGTTTTTCCAATTTGTTATACTGAAAGAGGGAGGAAGATGGTATGAGGATATCAAGCGTGTGTGACCTTAACAGAGAAAGGCGTGTAAAAATATGCGCTTCCTTAGTTATACATTGTGTATTATAATATCAAAGTGACGGTAAAAATTAAAAAGTAAAGCAGCCAGATAAAAAATCGAAAGGGAAAGACAAGTTATAAAATATAAATGTAAACACTAACCTAAATAACTTAACAGTGCCATCAAACAGTCAAAGATAGTTCCCCTACTACAGGGGAAACGAATGAGAGTAGAGAGATACCTCGTTACATCAAAATAGCTACTAAAGAGGTGAAACGATCTACTTAAGACCTTAATAAAATAAGTTACTTGTTACAAGCGTCATTAATACTTCTAAAAAATGCAGTAATTTTAAGTAAATTTAATATATATCTTTTAGAAACTAAAAACGAGCAAAATCTATTTACATAAAACACATACAAATTTTACATATTAATTCAATGGTGTCCGGAAAAAACATCCTTGGAAAAAAAGCCACAGAAATAAAATCACCGAAAAAAAAATCCCCGGGTAAAAATGCACTAAAAAAAGAAGTACCGGAAAAAATATCCCCGGGTAAAAACATCCATGGAAAAATCATTCGCGGAAAAAACATCATCTGGAAACAACATTCTAGCAAAAAATTCACGGAAAAGATATCCACAACGTAAAAATCAATGACATCTGGGGTTTTGTTTATATCACTGGGCCAGTATGTGGGCTTTCTAGTGGACAAAACGTTCAGGTTATTTTTGTCGATACATTTAACAAGCTCTCGTCCTTTGGAAGTTGTCAGTGTATATCCCCATCTGTAGTGCTTTGTAGTCGCCTCCTGCGACGAAGCTATTTTCTAAAGTGGCGTAGAACTTCGTATACTTATCTTCTTTTATTGCATGACGTAGGAGACAATAGACTGCAGACATAGTTATTGGTTCACTTATGTCTTCAAGTTCTTCTTTCACTTGTTGCTTGGATCTGTTCCGTTTGAAACTTTGATGCTTCATGATGTTTAAATTTGCTTTTGTTGATGACAGCACTACCACCGTGGGCTGTCCCATCAGAGTGTATGGTATCATAGATATTGTAGTTTTGGATCCTTAGATAGCTGCAATTTGTGTAATGTGTTGAGACCAGCATGATATCAATATTATGTTTCCTCATAAAGGCTGATACTTCAGGGCCATGGTTGGCTAGGCCGTTAGCATTCCATTAGTTGAGTTTATTGAGCAACTGAGATACAATGTTTAACATTGTGTTCATTCGTTGAGCCATTTGGTCAACTAGCTTCTCCAGTCTAGAGATTCTGTCCTCGGATTGCTGCTGGGACTTTGTAGCTGTGTTGTTGAGTTTACTGGTTGTTGCATTTTCGCCCTGGAAGCCCACGGCAAATGATACTCCTTCGGTGACCTTTCTCAAAAGAGCTGGGGTTTTGTTTTGAAGTTGATTGATTGATTGATTGATTTGAAACGGGGAGGGTTTGTTATGCCCAATAACACTGCGGCCTCTTGGGCCTATTGTGTATCCCCTTCAGTCGCTAGTCGTTGTCAAGTAGATCCGTCCCCTTTAGCAGGTCTAGGAGTTTGTTGATCAGACTGGCTGGCGGTTGTATCTCATTGGGTTTGATGCCCTCAAAGATTTGGAATCTTCTGCGAGCTAGGGCTTCGCATTCGAATATTATATGGGAGGCTGTTTCTTCTTCCTCACCACATAGTCTGCATATCGGATCTTCATTATATAGCCCTATGTTATGCAGATGTTTTCTGAAGTGCCAGTGTCCCGTTAGGAGTCCCGTCACTATTCTGATGTGAGTCCTGCTAAGTTGCAGGACTGGTTTTGTCAGCTTATGGGGATGGTTGCCCATCATAGCTTTGCTTTGTCTCTGTCGAGGTGAGAGTCTCCAGTGTTCCGAGTGTTTTGTTGACATCCATTCTTTAACTGCTCCTCTCGCTGTCTTTTTAGTTGTGCCAACCACAGGTTCAGGCCCTGTGAATGGTGTTTCAGATCCCCGCTTTGCTAGTTTATCTGCATTTTCATTTCCTTCTATGCCTCTGTGTCCCGGCACCCACACAAGTTTTACCTTGTTAGAGTTTGCCAGTTTCAAGAGGCTACTAAGGCAGTTCCAGACAAGCTTTGACTTGATCTGGTTTGAGTTCAGTGCTCTTAAAGTTGCCTGACTGTCAGAGATGATAAGGATGGTTTTGTTCATATACCCCCTTCTTATGTTCTCATCTATTGCTGCTAGGATTGCATATGTTTCTGCTTGGAATATTGTGGTAGATTGGCCCAGTGGTATAGAGGTGCTATATCTTGGGTTGCTACCGTATATTCCAGCTCCGGTTCCGTTGTCTGTGCGTGAACCGTCTGTATACCATACTAGGCTTTTTTGCAAGTCTGGTGGTTCTCCTTGTTGCCACTCTTCACGGTTTATCCGTACTTCAAATGGTTTATGAAAGGAGTATTTTGTTAACATGTAGTCCGTACCCATGTCTAGCATTGGGTCGGATACTACAGTTGTTATTTTGGAGTGTCCCCATATCTGTTGGCTGCTTCTCCAATTGCCCGTGCAGTTTAAGCGGTATGCTCCCATGCGTGCCTCGCCCTTGATTATTAGCTCTAGGGGAGGAAGTTGCAGAAGAGCTTCCAGTGCTGCTGTCGGAGTACTCCTGAACGCTCCAGTTATACAGAGACAGGCCAGTCTTTGAACACTAAGAAGTTGGTTAATTGTTTGTCTTTGATTTACTTTTGGCCACCATACTAGTGAGCCATAAGTTATTGTTGGTTTTATCACTGTTGTGTATAGCCAGTGGGCCATTTTGGGTTTTAATCCCCATTTATTTCCAAAGGCTCTTCTTGCCATCATCAAGGATGTTTTTGCCTTATTGGTAGTTCTCTGTAAATGTTGGTTCCAGGTCAACTTGGTATCCAAAATTACACCCAAGTATTTGACTTCCCCCTTAATTTGTAGAGTTTCTCCAAAGAGTTTCGGTGGGTTTATGCCTCCGTGGTTTCTTTTCCTAGTAAATGGTAGGAGACTGGTTTTTGCAGGGTTTACCGTAAGGTTTTCCTTGTTGCACCACATCTCTACCTTGAGCAGAACATTTTGCATTATTTCTGAGATTATAGTGCCGTGCTTACCTTCTATAAGAACGACTATGTCATCTGCGTAACCAAGGGTGAAGTAGCCTTCGGTATTCAGATTTGTGAGGAGTTCGTTTATAACCAGATCCCAAAGTAAGGGGGATAGTACCCCTCCTTGTGGACATCCCCTAGTTACTGACACCTCCATCTTTTCACCACATATTGTGGCTTGTACTTGTCGACTTTGTAACATGTTTTTTATCCACCTGCACGAGGTGTCGTCAATACCATGTCTTTTAGCCGCTCGAACCATTGATTCAAAGGAGGTGTTATCAAAAGCCCCCTGTATGTCAAGAAAAACACCTAGGACGATTTCCTTGTTTTGTAAACAGCGCTCTATCCTATTGACAAGGACATGAAGAGCACTTTCACATGATTTACCTGGTAGGTAGGCGTGTTGGTTTTGGTGCAGAGGTTTCTCAATGAGTGCCCCTTCCCTTATATGCCTTTCTACCAGTTTTTCCATCGTTTTCAGAATGAACGACGATAGACTTATTGGTCTAAATGCCTTAGCTTGGGCGTAGGAGTTACGACCTGGTTTTGGTATGAAGACCACTTTAACAGGTTTCCAGGCTTGAGGTACATGGCCTAAGGCCAAACTAGCTCGATACAGCCTGCATAACATTGGTATCAGAACTTGCTTCCCCTCCTGTAACATTACAGGGAGGATGTCATCAGGTCCCGGAGATTTGTAGGGTTTAAAAGAGTTAATAGCCCAATTTATTCTTTCGTGGTTAATCACGCAGTTAGCTACCTTCCAATTTTCCCGTACCGCTCTAGAAAAAGAGTTATTAGGGTTTTGAATTGGGTTTGGCTGAGTTATTATTACCGATCCCGGAAAGTGACTTTGGAGCAAAAGCTCCACGGTCTCCTTACCAGTAGTAGTGAAGTTTCCTGTGGGGTTTTTTAAAGTGCCCACAGGATTTAAGGTTTTTTTAGCCAAGATGCGGTGGAGTCTTGCTCCTTCAGATGTGTTTTCAACATCTTGACAGAGCCTCCTCCACGAATCTCTCTTGGCTTTCCTTATCATTTTATTGTATTCGGTGAGGGCTTCTGAATATCTGTCCCAGTCACCTGTTGCTTTAGCTCTATTGAAGAGTTTCCTAGCATTGTTCCTCCTTTTGGCGAGGTCATTGTTCCACCACCCCACCTTACTAGTGGATATAGTTTTTGGTGGGCAGTTATTTTGATATGAGGTTAGAATAGATTTTTGTAGTTAATCTGCTGCAGCCTCAATTTTAAAACTATTATTATGAACAGTGCTGATGTTGGCTTCAATATTTGCCTTTAGGTCTTTCCTGTAGGCTTCCCAATCGGTCTTCCTGGGGTCCTGTTTTGAAGTTGGTCTTGGCCTTACGAGCGGGAATCTTCTTAGTTGTAGTTTCTTAATTACCTCGCATCCTCGGTAATTTTGCAGGATGGTTTTATCCACAGGAGGCACAGCGAAGGTCTTTTCTTTCCTTGGTATTGCAAGTTTTGCTACTATGAAGTCCTGCACACTTGATGCATTAAGTACAAAAGTTTTTTATATGGCCATATTTTAGGCAGCGGCCGGAAAGAAGTGAATACATAAATTAGCAAATACAGACCAGATCAAAAAACAGAAGATGAAAAAACTGCTTCAAGTGGCTACAAACATACATATAGCTTTAAATGTACCATACCACCAGCTAGACTTGGAACAACTTATGTCCTTTTTACTTTGAAATAGATATCAATAGAAAAAATGAAGCAATCCGACTGGCAGATGTAGCACTTTTGCAAAAATCTGTCAGAATTGAAAACAGTGTTAACACAGCATGGAGAGTATAAAACTAGGCATTCAAAATAACTATGCTAAAACAAGTACTATTACGAATGGAAATACTGGGAAAATATATCTGAGTAAAGGAGAGATGAAGCTGGCGGGTGGAGTAATATAATTGGGACAATCGATTTCCTTTAAAAACAGTTTCCATAGGAAAATATAAAGAAAAATAAAGGCAGGTTAGAAGGAAATCTGGTTTTTCAGACACATTTTGAAACGTAAAAAACCTATACATTTAAAGCGAAAGGTTTTTAACTCGTGTATATTACTCATATACCACTTATCTAGAACCTTTACGAAAACTCCACAATTACTATAAGATCATTCGAAATGACTGATCAGATTAAAGTAAAAGGGGCATTCGACAAGGTGACACTATCTCCCCCAAACGTTTTACTAACATGTTGGAAGATGTCTTTAAAACTTTAAATTGAGAGACACTAGGATTGAATATAAATGGCAAACACCTTGCAAATCTGAGATTTGCAGACGACGTCGTTTTATTAGCAAATACCAACCCCGAATTAGAGACCTTAATTATAGACCTGCATAAAGCTACACAGAAGGTAGGTTTAAGAATGAACATTTCCAAAACTAAGATCATGTCAAATCGAAACGAAGCAACATCCATTCGAATAAATAATGGTGTAATCGAACTGGTTGACGATTACCTAGGTCAAAAACTAACTATGCAAGAGAACCCTAAACTTCAGAAATTAAAAGAAGAATAAGACTTGCTTGGACGGGATGCGGAAAACTAGGAGATGTATGTAGATCGTCATATTCGCAACACTTAAAAACAAAAGTATTTAACCAGTGCATTCTCTCGATCCTTACATACGCATCAGAAGCTTGGTCTCTCACAGAAACAAACGCAATCTAAAAAAGCTCCGCATAACGCAAATACACGTGGAAAAATCTATACTTGGCCTGAAACTACAAGACAGAAAAATAATTGACTAGATCAGAAATAAGACCAAAATAATAGACGTGGTAGAGCAAGTCGCAAGATTAAAGTGGCAATGGGCTGGGCGTGTGATGCGCACAGAAGACAATAGATGGAGCAAAAAGGTAACAAAATGGAGACCGAAGATGAACAAAAGGCTGCGTGGCAGGCTACGTACAAGATGGCGGGATGACATAACTCGAATAGCAGGTGGATGGGAGTGGCGGTGGATAAAATAAACTGGCGGCAGTTAGAGAAGGCGTATGTTCAAAGATGGAATAACAACGCTGGTATATTATGATAATGATAATGAAACATTTAAAATAGAAATATGCAGGTTATATGTATGGCGAGACACGAAGAAGACAGATAGGTGGTCAGAGCAAAAAATTGGCAGATAGCAAGTTCCAGATTAAGAGATAGGCCTCAAAGTAGATGGGAAAATAAAATCAGCGAAAAATCTGGAAAAAATTGGACCATCGTCGCCAGAGATAGAAAGAAATGAAAAATATAGGAGAGGAATTTGACCGAAAGCGGGATTTCGCCTAATAATAATATATATTAAAAGACGAATATTTTGAATAAATAATTGAAGTGATAACATACACATTTTCATGTTTTTTTTTTATTTAATAAATAAGACAAAAATAATAATAAATGTCTTAGAAGTACTAAAATTTACGATTGCTGATAGCTGCTTCATCTTTACAAGTATTTCCTTTTTATTTTTTTTTAACAATACACACTTACCGACAAAAAATCCGGCCAGCCCATTTTTTTAAAAATTTTGTGCAACAGCACAGTTTTAGCTGGCATACCCATCTCGAGGTTTACGGCAGACAATTGTTCTAAATTGCACTTGTCATTTTTTGCGTTTTTTAAGGACAAGTTTTGACATAGTTGCGTTGTTAAAGCTCATTACACGCGTAATTTGTTGTAGCTTTTTCTGTCGAAACTTGAAAATTCGAGTTGATTTCATTAAAAGAATTTGCGTTTTTCAAATTTCTTATTCTCCGTTATGATTGTTACTGCAAAAAAGTTATGTCTGCAACCAGCTAGGAGTTCCATCGTTATTGAGACTAGGTAATACACACGCTGGACCGGGTTGGGCCGTAATCGCAGCACGTCGGCATGTCCTTACCACTTTATCCTAGTTACTGCTACCAGAAACATCCATTTCATGAATCTCCAACAGGATACAACTCTATCATGTACGGGATGTTAATGTTTCAAAAAAGAACAGTTAAGAGAAGGTTAAATGAACTATCTTGCTGGCATAGAAACTGGGCAATGGTCGAATGGGAGAAGGTGATATTCATAGACGAGTCCAGATTTAATCTTTAAATACATGAGAAAAAGTATGAAAGAGGACAAGAAAGCGGTTTGGACCCTACAATTTTTACAGAGGATCGCTACTTTTTTCATAGACCTTGAGCGTCATACAATTTGGTGTTGCCGCAGCGATTCTGAGCTCTGTGCTGTTCGTCTGGCAACAAACATTTTTTGGTTCTATTTACTTTTGGAATTGGTCTTACCCCTGCTGTTTTCTAGATTTTTAGAAAAATTCCCGTTCGATTTATTGATAATAGTTTGTAATAACACTTCTCCAATAACTGGTAAAGCATCAGAAATTAGTTTGGAATTAATACCATCAGTACTAGACTTGTTGTTCGTTTTTGAAAGAAATGTTTGTAAATTTTCCAGCGTAATTGGTTTAATGCTAAATATGCTTGCGCAGTTGTTGCCAATCCTATCTACGTTTATTTTATCAGAACTAGTTTCAATGCTTTTGTGATTTCTTTTTACACTGTCAACAAAATAATTGTTGAAACTTTCCACAATTTCTTTAGGTTCTACTACATTAATGTTTTCATATTCCACAAATTCCGTATTGTTTGCACTTTCATTTTTAATAAGGGGTTTAAAGTTTTTCTACGTTTGCTTTGATGAACCTTTTGCTGAATCAATTTGTTTCTGATAATACTGGTTTTTACTTATTTTTAATGTGCGATCATAATAGTTTAATAGTCTGCGACAATATTGCTTCTTTTAAGAAAGTAAGAAAGAAAGATTTGGTTTCAATTATAGCTAGAATAGATCACTACATGCATGTTTCGTTTTTATTGAAACTCATCAGGTGAACATAATTCTAACCATAATTGAAACCTAACAAATAAGCATATATAAATGCTAGTAGAAATAAAGTTAAAGGCGAATTACAACAGTAAAGCCCCCTATAGTGCAGCGAGGAAACGTTGCAAAGCAAAGCAATGAACGCATATAACCGGCCAGTATGGTTCCGATCTAAACTGGCCGGATATATGCGTTCATTGCTTTGCTTTGCAACGTTTCCTCGCTGCACTATAGGGGGCTTTACTGTTGTAATTCGCCTTTAACTTTGCTTCTTTTAGCTCTTTTGTAAACCAGGGATTACGTTGGGTTACATTAACTGTTTTATTTGTAAAAAATTTGTTGTAACATACTTGCATGGTTTTGACTAAGAATGTTGACTTGTAGTTTATGACTAAAATTTCAATGTTATTCCAATTTTGTTGCACTAGGTGATTTCTGAATTTGTCGCAAGTGTAAGCGGTTTTATCTATAATAACATTCTGCTATGTAACATCATGGTCTATTTTATTTGCAAAACTAATTTGCAAAGTTTCATGATCTGCAATCTAATGTATTTACTGACGCATTTACTGCATTGGTTACAACTAGGTCAATAGTGGTTTGCGAATTTTGATTTACTCCCGTATATGTATCAACTAGCTGCTTCATTCCGACTTTCGTTGTAGAAAACCAGATTTTTTAATCTTTTGCTGTATATAGATTTTTTTAGATATACGGATGTTAAAATCCTCTAAAATAATATGCATGTCTTGCACGTTGACTGATTGTTTACATCAGGAATCAAAGAACTCAAGAAATTTGGAATCGCTGGCACTAGGACTGTGGTATATGATCCTTCAGATAAACCTTTGAACATTTTACGCCTAACACCCACGCATTTTTATAACTTCACCAGTATGTCTGCTGTGAGTATCACATCTGATGATTGAATACCCAACCACTTCAATTTCGCACTGATTTGTTTCGTTGGTGACGCACGTTGCACAAGCACAACTATCGACGGATTATAGATCTCAGTTAGGATTTCATCAAACTTTGAATGTTGAAGTACAGTATCTCCTTTCGCACGCAAAATTTGTGTACTCTGAAAAATTTACTTTGTTTCTCGCAATTTCCAGTTTTCGCTTATAAACAGGACACTATGTATTCCACGCCAATTATTAATTTCAATTTAATTAATGTTTTGTTACAGTTCACGCACTTGATTTCATCTGCTCCTGCTTTGCAATCATTTACATTATGTGATTCGGCACAGCTAGGACATATTAGTTCTATTTTGCATTCACTAGCTCTGTGATTGTATAAATCGCATTTAAAACATCTGGTAATTGAAACAGCATTAAAAACCAAGTCAAAAACTTTACGTCTATACTATTCAATATTCAATTTTCACTCCTGTAATATTTTGTAGAACTAACAGATAAATATATATATATACCTTGGGCACGAAATACAAATCGCCAGAGACAACTTAAAGAGAAGAATTACCCACGCCTGGGCTGCTTATGGAAGACTTCGGGAGGTCTTCAAAGGTGATCTGCCGATATGTCTAAAAAGGAAAGTTTTCAATCAGTGCGTGCTGCCGGTTATGACATATGGCGCCGAAACTCTAACTTTAACCATCGCAACTGCCAAGAAGCTTACAACGGAAGATGGAAAAATCGACGCTTGGCGTGCCCTTACGAGACCATATTAGGAACGAAGACTTGCGCCAAAGAACAGGCGTTACTGATGTAATCACACAGATAGCAAAGCTCAAATGCAACTGGGCTGGACATGTGGCCCGGATGACGGACGGGAGATGGACTAAAAGGCTGCTTGAGTGGAGACCGAGAGCCGACAAGAGAAGCAGAGGAAGACTTCCCACGCGATGGACGGATGATGTCAGAAGAATGGCCGGCAACTGGATCCAGACGGCCCAAAGCAGAAAAGAGTGAACAAGAATGGGGAAGACCTATGTCCAGCAGTCTAAGGGTTGATTGATGATGATGAATATTTTGTTGTAACTTTCGGCATTCACTTCAGCATATACAAATTAGCCTGCCGTTTCACGATTTTTTTTATAGCTGCTACATGTACCTATTATACTAATAAGATTAGCTTAACGCGCTTCCAAAAAATGATTTTGGGCTATAATTTTTGTTACAATTTCATTTTCCGTTATTTTGTTGGAAATTATTTTTACAATTTTTATGTGCGGTTTATGTTTCTTTGGCACGCTGATATTGTATCTGTTTTCAAGTTTTGATTCAGTTTCTTCTTTAAGTTTGGTAACAGCTGCTTGGTTTTCACATCAATAAAAATTCTACTTCGGCTAGTATGTTTTACTCCAGATATTTCAATAGTTGTCGGATCAATGCTACTTTTAATGGATTTTTTGGTCAGAAAGTTTTTTTGTTCTTCATTTTTTTGGTTTTACCACCAAAACTGGTTCGTTCTTTTTTATTTTTTATTTATCTGCATATACTTTTGTTTCTGCTTTGGTTTTTCTTTTTTGCAAGTTTTGTGAAACTGTTATCTATTTCCTCGTGTTTTTCACGAACAGTACTAGTCAGCAAATAGATTGGTATTTTCTGTTCCTTAACCTCTTCACAACATTATATCATGTTTTGTTGCTTGTTTTCCATCGCATTTATTCTATCTACAACCATTTTTCTCATTGAAAACTGTTTCATAGTACAGCATTGGTCGCAGCACCAAAAAATGTTGTTAACTTCTGTAACCATTTTTTACATTTCATCACTTATGGATCACTGCAACAGTAAGTAAGCAAATCATACAAGCGTGTTCAAGTGAGACGCTAGTGACACAAGGGGTACCACAAGAATCCATTCTTGGACCAATACTGTTTCGTTTTTACGTAAATGACCTCAATGAACATATTAATAAAAGCTTTGTTTTTCAATTTGGAGATGATACGTCTTGCATTATATCTCATAAAATATACCAAATTTATCTTTTGAGGCAACAGGTTCGGTTCGGGAAATGGAGCTTTGGTGTAATAGCAATGCCCTGTTACCGAATCCTGAAAAAACTGGATCTATTATGTTTAAAAATAAGAACAGTAGTATTGGACTATCTTCTTATATTGCAGCTAACGGTAGATCTATCTCTTTAAAAGAGGAAATAAGATTTCTCGGAATCACCGCAGATTCTAATTTATTCTACGCTATCCTTCTTCTTCTTCTTCTCCATACACGGTTTAGACCATTTCGATCTGTTCCGGCTCCTTCTTCATGGTTGATCTGACCATCTTTTTCGTGGTCTTCCTATAGCTCTTTTGCCTCTTGGACGGTAATTCCATGCTTGTTTTGGTATGCGATGCTCTGCCAGTCTATCTAGATGTTCTTTCCAGTTTGTTCTGTACTGTGTTATCTTGTCGTTTAAATTAAATATGCTAAGTTGTCCCCTTATATCGACGTTAGGTATTCTATCTCTTAATGTATGTCCGCTTATTCCTCTGAGAAATCGCATTTCCGATGTTTGTATTCTGTTCTGTTCCTTTGGCCGTAATGTCCACGCTTCGCTTCCATACATAAACGTTGGTACTGCCATTGTTTTGTATAATTTTATTTTTGATTCAGTTCTAGCTTTTCCTTGTAATGTTCTTTTAATGGTTCCGCACATCCAGTTAAATCGTGCGACTTTGTGGTCTATATCTGTCTCTCCTGTGTATGATATTTCGCATCCTAAGAATTTAAAGCTTCTTGTTTGTTCTACAGTTTGGTTTTCGATTATTATTTTTGATCTAACTGGGTGTTGGCCTTGGAAAGCCATTAGCTTGGTTTTCTGTATGGATATTTCAAAGTTATAATTTTTTATGATATTGTTTAGGTGAAACGTAGCTCGTTGTAGATCATCTTCATTTGTTGCTAACAGTACCTGGTCGTCTGCAAATAGTAGTGTCTTTATATTGTTATGTTGTAGAAGAATTCCGTTTCTGGCTGTTTCTGTCCACAGTCGGATTGCGTCATCTAGGTATAAATTAAATAACGTCCGCGATAAATTACATCCTTGTCTCACTCCTCTTGTTGTAGGTGTACTTATGTCGTTTTCTTCTACGGGATAGACGTAAATGGCGGTTTTTTCGTACAAACTTTTAATTACTTTTATAAGGTGTAATGGTATACCTTTCTTCTCCAGTATTGCCCATAATTTTCTTCGATTTACTTTATCGAAAGCTTTTTTATAGTCTATAAATAATAGATGTGTTGGTAAATTGAATTCTCGTCTTTTTTCGATTATCTGCTTTAAAATGAAAACATTGTCTATGCAGGATCTTCCTTTTCGAAAGCCTGACTGTTCTTCAAGTAGGATTGCATCTGATATTTTATTCATTCTTGCGGTTATGATTTTTGAGTATATTTTGTATGCTGAAGTTAGTAAACTTATTCCTCTATAATTTTCACAATTGCGTCGGTCTCCTTTCTTGAATAATGGTATGACTACTGTTTTTCTCCATTCCGTTGGTATTTTTGTCTTTTCCCAGCATTTGTTATATAGGAGTAGCATTCTCTGTTTTAGTTTAAAGGATCCATATTTGATAAGTTCTGTGTTTATTCCATCTATCCCACAAGCTTTTCTATTTTTACAAGTCTGTAATGCTCTTTGCAGTTCTTCCATTTCTAGTTGATCTGATTCTGTGTCCATTATGTTTTCTTCTGTATGGGGGTTATTTGGTGGTTGTTCATTCCATAGTTTTTGGTAATAGTCTCTCCATTCAGCTTTGTTAATCGTTTCGACTTTAACTGTGTCTTTTTCGTCTTTATTTAGATGTTTCATTACTTTATATGCGTAGTCTTGCCTTCCATGTAGATTATGCTCTAGGTTGGCAATATATATATCCCATTTTGTGCGATTTATTTTTCGTGTTTCTCTTTTTACAATGGAACAGAATTTTTTGTATTCTGTTCTGTCTTCTTCCGAATGGCTTTGTAAGTATTTGCGGTATGCTCTTTTTTTGTTTTCTATCATTTCTTTTAACTCTTCATTCCAAATTGGTAGCCCCTTCTTTTTTGTATTTGTACCTGTTGTTCCCAGTACTTCGTAAGCAGTTTTTGTTATTATTGTTTTTAGTTCATTCCATTCCTCATCTATGTCATCTTTTATACTGGCTTCTTGTAAGTATAAGTCCAGCCGTCGCCTGTACAAGTGTTTTACGGAATCTTCTTCCAATAGTCTGACTTTAAATTTTTGTTCTTTTTGTTTTTTTTTGTTTTATTTTAGTCCAATTCTTATACCATTTAGTTTTAAGTGCTATTTTCGATATTACTAGGAAATGGTCTGACTGTATGTCACTGCCTCTAAATACTCTTGTATCTTTTACAAAGTTTATCATTTTGCTATTTACTAATACATAGTCTATGATGGAGTAACTACGCTATCCATATAGTGCATCTAGTTTCTAGGCTGAATTCAGCATGCTGCGTCATACGCGTAGTAAAAGATCAAATGGCAGTCAGTTCAATAAAGTTACTCTATTTTGCATACGTGCAATCCATTTTAGCATATGGAATAATGTTTTGGTTCTCTTCTTGCGAATGAGAAAGGGTCTTTGTAGCTCAGAAAAGGACACTTAGATGTATACTCAATCTGTCTGCTCGAGAATCTTGAAGTCATTTTAAACGACTCGGGGTGATGACCCTACCATCGGTGTATAGCTCTAAATTAATTATGTATGTTAGAAATAACAAAAACGAGTTTGTAAGTAACGCTGCTGTTTATAATAGTATAAGTACCAGAGCCTGCACTAGCCTCAGAAAACCTTCCCATAATACAACATTTTTTGAAAGAGGCCTTCATTACCGTGCAATTAAAGCCTACAACAATCTTCCAAAATATATATTGCTATGATATTTGGAGGTGTATGTTTTTACTGGGGTATTGTAGTTCCTGGAAGGCAATTTTTGGGATGCTTGCTACAATTCAATTTGAGATTGGAGGTTTGTGAAGGCTGTAAGGTTTTGATATTCTATTATTGCTGTAATTTCTTGTTATAAATTCTAATAATTTATATTTTTCATATTTGTGAGGTTTGTTTTTACGGAAAGAAAAGAAAAACACAATCAGATTGATACGATTTTTATTTATGTTAGTTTTAATTATAATTTCGTTCAGAATTGTTCAAAAGGTTTAATTTAGAAGAAGTTTTAGACTTACTTGTTTTGTGCATCGATTAATGTCATTATGGATGTCAGTGTCAATGTCACAAACGTATAAAAAAATACTCATTGTCATGAGATTTATTTGTTTGTTCAAAAAAATGGGAATCAAGATGGAAGACAAAAGAATGGAAAATTTGTTTAGATAGTTACGACTCGTCTTTGTAAACAAAGACAGAGAATTTTATATCCTCTGGATGAATAAAGAGGAAAAACGAGTTTAAAAGTAATGTAAAAGTGATTGTGAATATAAAAGAAGAAAATACAACTAATTATCAACGAATTGTGAAAAGTCCAGAAGAATAACAAGTCTAAAGCGATCCAGAAAGAAGTTTTTCCAGTTGTGATGGTGGTAAAACCAAGTTTAAAATAATATAAAATAGACCAGAGGAAGATTCAAACTAAAGGCGAGTGTTTGTGGTTACTTGAGGAACCTGCAAACTAGTGAAGTAGAAGTTGGATATTCATCGTATGCTCGAGTGAAGGATATCCCAATAAGGAGACGTTAAGATAAGTGTTCTCTTTTTAAAGGACGATAGTATTTAGTAAAATTTATTTGATTTTTCGCAATTTTCATTAGAAAATTGATTTATTAAATAAAACCTTTTTTTTGTAACGTTGATATTGTTTTGTGTTTATCCTATCTCAAATGTATTTATTAATACTTTGTCTTAGAAGCTAAATAACGACCCTGAGAAAGTTAATAAAGAGTCTCATAGAAAATATAATTTAGAATTGCGTGAATTGCGGGCATTTAGGGAATTGTTTTCTAGTAAGTACATGCATTGCAATATTAAACGTTTCATCTAACGACAAATTTAAAACAGCATTAAAAGATTATTTATTAGTCACGAATTCTATGATCTCAATTGTGTTTGTGGTGGTCTAAGATATCTCTGTATAAATATTGTAAAAATTATGAATTTATTATCTTTTGTGTATCGTTTGTACTATTTATCCGTTGTGTTTTTGACAATGTGTTTGTCCAATGTAAGGGACCTCACAGCAAATAAACTATTATTATTATTATCTTTACACATTTTGGATCAAAAATTCGATTACACCAGCCATTGTAACACAAATATTTTTCATTGCTCTTGAAGTCACCGCAGCATTTTGAACAATTCAAAGGTAAAGCCATAGTGGCATAGTGCAATACCGGCTCAAAAACACAATAATGTTTATTATTGTAACGTCTATTTGTTATTACATGTCTGTTCGCTACCGCGATTCGACTGCTACTACACAAATAAGCGAATTATAAGAATAGAAGTGACAGCACTCAATAAACTTTGTCGACATGCAAACGGCTCGCCGTTATGTTGTATTGATAAATCTTTTCGAGATGCAAGATTTGATCGTCTTGTTATAGTGAGACAGCTACGGATTTAATGTTTAGATATCAATAAGTTTAGTATTATAACCACCATTGAATGCAATTTGTTTAATGATTGAAATTTCTCTATTACGACTAATTTTATCTAAAGAAATCGTTAATGTTGCGCTATGTATCATGGATCTGTATGCTACTAATTTATGCGTTTGATGATCACAAGAATTGTGTGGTATTGTAATGTCTGTTTGTGTACGTTTTATTCATTTTTTTGGTATTGTCTTTAATATTGACAAACTTAATAAATGCCTATAGAAATACGTAATATTGAACAAATATGTCGTTGTTGTTCTGCTCGCAATTTAATTTAATATATTACGAATAAGTAGATAGTTGTTATCTCATGCATCAAGAGGAATTCGATACAAATGCGACCACGTTCTTGAAGAATGGAAACGTGAGTAATTCAATATGGGAAGTGAGACAAGTAGCAGCATTTTCACATCTGTACTAAACCATCCATCTTATTCAGGAAAATCCTTTGGAGACTTGCTAGGTATATACGTCTTTTGCAGTTTCTTGTAAAAGTGGAATTCAATGGGCTTAGTTAAACTCATTGAAAATTTTAAAGAAAAACTTTTATGTTTCACGTCAGAAATATTTTAAAATTTTAATGTCTTTGTCAGAAAACTTGCCCATATGTCGAGTAAACTACTCTAAGAAATAAAAGGTGTTACGAGCAAAAATAAATCTAATCGTATAATCAGAAAATTGATTTATGATTTTTAATAAGTTTCAGATGTCTATGGCGCAGAATCTAATAATTTTTAGAGGGTATTAAAACAATTGTAAAAATTATTAATTCTATCTTTATACTCTGTTATAAAAAGTATAATGTAACTAAATTTGGATTTTAATTTGTAAATTGGTGGAGTTTGAAACGAGCTAGAAAACGCATTCTGACAGTTTTAGTTCTGTTCTAATACTTATTATGAGTTTAACAAAATTTATTTTACTTAAAGTCAAGACAGTTTCTTTATGTTTAGAATAATGTGGCTCGTATTTATAATAATTACCGCGTAACAGCAGTCTATTTTAGCCTTTCGTAGCTTTGTCATATGTATTTGCTAATTTATGTTTCATCATTCGGCAAGGGTTTCCGTAAACAAATAAAGACACCGCTTTTAAGATTTATTTAAAGTTTAGAAATACTATATCGTCTTGATAAACATGGCACGTTGGAAACTTCAATTGCTTTCTGGTAGGTTGCGGGGTATTAAATCGATCGATGTTATACCCTTTAAATGCAACGTCTTAAAATTGCGCTTTAAAGCTGCAAACATGTTCCTAAAGTATAATTTTAATTTTTACTGTCTTTCTTATTCATTTAGCTTTTCCTGGCATATTATGCCAAATAAATTCTTATTTTATGTTTTAACATTGACTTAACTTTGTCAGTTTTAGAAAGTTTATTTAAATAATATACCTGTTCGTTCTGATTATTCCGGGACGTAAATGTCGTTTCTTTAAGGCAAAAGCTGCGAACTTAAATTAATTTCAGAGGCATATGTCGGGTCACATTTAAAGTTTCTCCAGTCTTAAGTCTTCAAGTTTTATTATTATGGCCCATGCCTTGATCCTTGAGCTCACTTCATTTTACAACCAGTTTCCTGAACATTTTCGGTGAAAGATACACGCAAGTTTGACAGTTGAGTAGTTGAATTGTCAAATTTGTTTCTTGGTTCTTTCTGTGTTTTCAAAAACTAATACACGAGCACTTTGCAGGTATAAGTGGAGGGACATATTCCGTACATAACTACCTGGAAGAATTCAGAGCCAAATTTCCAGCAGTTGCTGTTAACTACAAATAGTTTAAAACAGGAAACATTAGTAGAAAATAGGGTAGCGGACGACCACCAAAACGTAGTGAACAAACCATCGATGCTGCTACAGAAGTTACGGAAAATAAGCCTAAACATCTATTCGTCACTTACCGCAACAACTGGAGAACATGCCACACAATATTAAAAAAATAAGAAGTTGATTTGAAGTTCAGGTTCTTGCTGTAGGTTTAGGTGTTCCAGGCGGGTCGACCAAAGACCCTCACTTAGGTGAGAGGCGTGAACAAAGATATCTTCTGAGGGGTCGGCGTTGTAACGGCCACTTAGGTGATTTTAACTTGGTATGTCCACCTCTCTTTGGAGAGGTTCAAAGTTTGTCTTAATTGGGACCATGGAAACTGGGTGAGTGATTTCACGAAGGGAAGTGTTGTTAGCCTTAAATATGGGTACCTAACACCTTAGCGGCAGCGCGTCCTTTGTAACGAAAAAAAAAGGTAAGCCATAATGGCTACCTCGCATTGGCTTGGTTTGTAGATTTTCCAGCACTTCCTCGAAATTTGCCAAATAAAACGAGTCGTAGATATGTGACCTGTTTGTTTTAGAATTTCTAATTTTTCTACATCCTCAGCGTCTACTACAGTATCAGCGTTAGTGGCACTAACAATCAGTGTCTTTCCTTCGACTTCCGTCAAAGTCCTTTGCGTTTTGTTTATTTCTAGATGTACTTTTTTTTGCTTGTCTAACTTTTTGTTTGAAAGTAGAAGCTTGACCACCGAACATGTCTTTGAGCTTACGATAATAATTAGCCTCCAAAATCATAATCTTTGGCGGGCGGGCCAAGGCCTAGCACAGAATACCGTAACTTTTTTAAAACAAAAACAAACCAAAATTTTTCGTTATTAAATTTTTTCATCAAAACATGATGCGTATGCAACATGCACCGAATGTGTTAAAAATACTATTCGAAACAACAATCTGCAGTGGAAGAAACTGAAGTGTATGACCACTGATGGTGGCAAAAACATTTGTGGAAAAAATAAAGACGTGTTTGCAGTGTAGCGGTATTCTTAAAGATAAATACCAAAAATTCTCATTGCTGGAATTGTATGAGTCTTCCACTGACACAGTTTGATCAGTTGCATAAATTTGCTCCTGGCTTTTGATATTCGGCACTAGTAAACTTGATCCACAACTGCAAACAATTGTCAGCTGAAAGACACAGCTACATAAATCTCATTAATTATTATTACAATGTTAAATTATATGCTATAGGTACGGGTTTATGTATGTCAGTGATTGTGTTTTTTTTCTAGTAAATAAAAACATTTGATTAATTTTTCTTATAATAAAAAAAAAATAAAAGTAGCCTGCCGGGTCGGATGCAGGGCATGTCCGGCCCGTTGCCGCGGGCCGGATTCATGGTGCTTGTGGGCCGGATTTGGCCCGCGGGCCGTAGTTTGGAGACCCCTGCCTTAGACGGCTGTCTTATTTCCCTCACCCCTGGAGGGGTTTGATTTCCAATTTTTAATAAGCGACTGGGTATGCCGCCCGCCTGGCATCCAGTCTCGAATTTGAACCCAAGACCTTCCGCGTAGCAGCCAAGTGTCTTAACCACTCGGCCACCCTGGCGCCCTTCTACGGTACCTACTCAGTAGTTATTTATTAAAATAATAGTTCTTGTACACGTTTTTAATTTTGTGTGAAAATAGTAGGTTTCAACGGGCAACAACCATATTATAGCAGCTAAAAATGGGCAAAGCACTTCGCCTGGACTTTCTCATGATTTAGATATTGTTACTTACTATATTTGCAAAAATATATTTGGTAGTTATCGTAGTAGTAAACAGAAAAATGCATGGGGTATTATTCGCTTGGGTTAGTACACCTGGAGCAAGTTATCAAAATGTAGCTAATCCCCAAGCTCTATGAGCCTACAAAATGTAACAAAATCGTGTGGCCAGTGTATGAGCACTATATTCTTGAGAAATTCCAAAATTAAAAAACCTTTGTTCTTCACAGTATTTATTTATTTACTATGTAGTTTTCGTACATAGTAACTTTGTGCCCCCTTGAGCTTCCACCATTTTTAAGTGTATGGAAAAAAACTTCCGATTGGTTTGATCATGTTTTGAGGTGGTTCATACTATCTTCATACATTTTTGAAACTCTGTTTATGAAAAAAATAATACCAAAAAGACTTCCGTTTCTGTCCGGATCGCGAAAAAAGTCTTTTCGATTTTTGAGCTCTTAAAGGTCCAAACCAGCATTTCCGTAAAACATCTCTCAATAAAACATTATTGCGCGCACAATACATTCCCATACCGCAAGTACGAGAAAGTCAAAACTAAATGTTATATCGATTAAAATGTGTAAAGAAATAAACTGAGTATGAACAGATTATGTGAAAAAGGAACAAGAACTAATTTCACCAAACTAAAACTTTTAACTGAATTTTAACTACTCTTAAATTTAATGTGGTAAATTTGGAGGTGTAGTTGGAGACTACGTTATTGGCCCCAATGTTTTCAAAGGAACTTTACCAGGAGTTACATATTTACAGTTTCTACAGAACAGAATGAATTGAACCTTTTGATGAAAGACGTCAGTTTAGATTCACGACAGTCGATTATCTTTCAGGGTGACGGTGCACATCTCCACCAAAGGGTTATAATGAAAAATTATTTATACCAAGTTTTTGGTTTGTGGATAGGCAAAGACGGTACAGTCGCGTGGCCACCAAGATCACCGGATTTGACCCCCATGGACTTCTTCTTATTACGCCAGAAATGCTGTTTATACCACTATTCCTACAACAGCAGAGGACATGAAAGAGAGAATAAGGGCAGCATTTAACAACATTAGCCGTGAAATGCTTAGGAATGAACGAAGAAATTCTCTATAAGATAGCTATAAAAAAATATAAACTGCCATTGAACACCTCAAAGTGTGCAACTTTTGTCTCAATAATTTTTTTATATTTGTTATATTAACCCAATTAGGATCAAATGTGCAGATAAAGGCCGGGACACACATGACCGCACCGCGTCCGCACCGTGCCCGCACCGCAAGTCGGCCGACTGTCGGTGACGATGACGGGAAACCACACTTGTCCGCACGTGATCCGTGTGTCGGCCGTGCGGTCTGTCTCACGATTGCAGTTCAATATTCTTTTTGAAGCTTATGCAGCTATTTCGTGGAGACAAAATGTTGAAAAGTTTTACAAATAGTGAATTAGGGATGGTAGCACTTGCTTTAGAAGAAGAAGATGTTAATTGGAGAAGAAATCATTAATTTTTTTACATCCATGTTAATATTAATAATATTTATTATTAAAATACTAATATACGAGTATTATATTAATTTAATATTCAAAATAAAATTGAAAGCGAAAATGTTTAATAGATTGAAACTTCGTACACCGCACCGTGCCCGTCAAAAATTAAACAAAACTAGTCGGGCACGGTGCGCCCTCGGTGCGGTGGTGTCGGTGCGGTGTCGGTGCGGTAAGGTGGGGACTACGCGGTACTTATCCATTGTGAAATTCTCTCGCCGTGCGACGTCCAACACACGGGCGTCACACGGTGCGGGTGCGGTGTGGCCATGTGTGTCCCGGCCTTAACTGCCTCACTCTGTATATGAATTTTTCCTTATTTTTGATAAAGCGGTACACCCACAAATATATACCTACCTTTAAGAAAGACTATGTATAGAAAAATCGTACTAAACAAAAAGACACTAATTGTATATAAATCTCTTAATGCTTCGTCCCTACTCCAAAAAGGTTGTTGTGATCCTGAAACAAAGTGTTCCGGGTGGGCTAATATCCATCGGAGCGTTATTGAAATGTTTCAAGTAGTCTTTACGGCCAGTTGGTCCCCAGTCCACTACTTTGTAAATTTGTCTTCACACGTT
Source organism: Ctenicera cuprea (assembly GCA_958336395.1). Lineage (NCBI taxonomy): Eukaryota > Metazoa > Arthropoda > Insecta > Coleoptera > Elateridae > Ctenicera > Ctenicera cuprea. Next base: position 53,198,284 of record OY284490.1, read on the forward strand.
GTTAATTCTTAAATAATAGTTAGTTAAATTTGCTATCAGTTTGAGTATTTTTAGCAAAAGATGCACAAATGAATATATTATCTAATTGCATCCTAAAAGTTACAGCAGAATAATTTGTGATGATGACCTAACTTTTTCTGGCGTAACATTTTTTATAAAACAACGATAAAACCTAAAAGTTGTGTGTGATTATCACATTTTGTGCTGTTACGTTTCTAGCTATTAACTTCTGTCGCATTAGAATGCACATGTTAATATCACCGGAAAGTACTGGCAACTACAGTTTCCTACTTAATGACACCGTGCTTAACGGGGTGGAAAGAAGAAAAGGGTAATGTAAGTAGCTTTCAAAACATAGGGGTTTACCTTAATGCAGTGGCCGAATTTCGAACTTTAGCCATTACACGGAACAAAATGGCAGGTCTCCATTTCGCAAGGGTTCTTTTTTTACTTAACTTGCCCCAGATATATTCAATCTACACAACGTGCCAATTTTGGTGGCACTTTATAGCTTCACGTTGTACTGGACCGAATGAGATGTTACATTAAAATCCAGATACTTTTAATAAGCGGCTCATAAAACATTTTAATGCATGTTACGAACGAGGAGGCGGAATAGTATCTAAATATGCAGAAACGGTTTCAAGTGTTTGACATTAAAATTTTCTCGTAAAAACTTCTCGGAACGAGCTTCATATATTTCACATTCCATTCTCATCTTAATCTCTTGAAATACCAATGTAGATCCGCGGAGATGAGCTTTTGTCTTACTGTGCTGCGGCAATGCACGTTATGACTCCTCGGAGAGACTGAAATACTCCTTTGTTACGTTTCATTTCATTTGCTCATATTGTAATGCTTCTTTCGTGGTAGTTAATTTTGATTTGAAATTTATGTACTTTGTATTACAACAGACATGAGAAAAAAAGTATGAATACTGGTTTTATTTATTTAAAAATAAGTGGCGAAAAATAAAAAAATTTATTCATTTTCTACGTTACAGAAACATTTTACAGCTAAACACATTCTCATATACAGCGAACTGTCTTATAAGCATATGAAAGATTATTAGTAAACTGTTTCGATGCGGGAAGCATTATCTACTTCTACATATCTACCGGGTGGTCGCGAGAACAGGTAACAAGTCGCCATTTTCTCAATATTTAAATTATTAATTTCAATTTTTTTTGGGTAATGTACACATAAAAATGCATATTACGACACAAAACGGTGTTAATTTTGACTTCCGGTTTAACCGGAAGTGATAGTAATAATTCTATTTTTAATGGAACATTCTGTATATCTTTGCATATTTGGATAGACCCTTTAATTCTTTTACAGCTATGTATAATACTTACTTATTAACTTTTAATTTTGGCCTCCAGAGAGCGTTTTTAAAAAAACCTTAAAGGCCTAATAATGGTATTCATAGCTAATTTTTTTAAAGTTGGTTTTGTAAACAAAAGAATAATTAATTTTAAGTGGTTCTTTTTATTAATTTGTTTAAACATTTTATTGTGGCAAGAAGATATTAAAAAAATTAAAGAAAAAAAAATTCTCAATTTTTAAACGGTCATAATTTATTTATTTTTAAATATCCCCACTTGAGTTTTATTGTACATTTTAAATTGCCATTTTGTTTTCTTTAATTTAATACCAATAACGTACCTTATTGGTATTTTGTTTTCAAAGCCAGCGTAGCAATTTTCAATATGCGTTAATAATACAATAATTTTATGTTTGCCTGCTATTTTAAAAATAATGAGGTATGTTATTGTTATTAAATTAAAGAAACCAAACTGACAATTTAAAAAGTACAATAAAACTCAAGTAGGGGTATTGAAAGAAAATAAGTTATGACCGTAAAAAATTGAGAATTTATTTTTCTTTTACTTTTTAATATCTTCTTGCCACAATAAAACGCTTAAACAAATTAATAAAAAAAAACATTTCAAGTTTATTACTCGTTTGTTTTCAAAGCTAACTTAAAAATTAATTATGAATATCATTATTAGGCATTTAAGGTTTTTTTGAAAACGCCTTCTGGCGGCAAAAATTACAAGTTAATGAATAAATATTATACATAGCTGTAAAGTAAATTTAAAGGTCTATCCAAATATCCAAAAATATACAAAATGTTCCATTAAAAATAAAAAAACTGCTATCCCTTCCGGTTAAACCGGAAGTCAAAATTAACACCGTTTTATGTTGTAATATGCATTTTTAAGTGTACATTACCCAGAAAAAATTTGAAATTAATACCTTGAAGATTGAGAAAATGACCAGTTGTTACCTGTTCTTGCGGCCACCCGGTATATATTAAACGCGTTGAGTGTTAACTAGGACAAGGTCGCCGTTTCCAATTCCATTTACCTAATGTTTAAATTATAAATTATGTGGCTCTAATATATTCTCATATTGTTTACACTATTTCATTAATAAAAGAGGTACGTGTGCGCACAGATTATTCTAGAATGAAACAAACGCATTAGAGAATAAGATAGCATTTTCATAAATTTAGTTTTAAAATTCGCAATAAAATGTAACTTGATTCTGTATTTTAGTGTGTAGTCATTTTTATGAGCAATGTTGAGGTCACCAGCAGATTATTTTTATGTTTTCATATTAAGGTGCAGATAAAGTGGATGCATATTCGTTGTTCGATGTACATGCAAACCGGCATTTGTTATAATTAATATATAATAATTATAATAATATATATAATAAATAATTATAATAAAAAAAAAATTATAATAAGTTTAATTTGCGTATAGTTTATGTTTTATTTACTTCCAGATACATTCATTTATCACAAGTGTACTAATTTAGAAATAAGTTGCAGCTCTTACATTACTAGAGCTGTAGCTGCGATTATTTGCCACTTTCATTATTAAAAAGCTGCCGAGAAACCGCCACGAGAAAGGTTTTCTTATAAATTTTATAAAATAAACAATTAGAAAGCATAACGATGGCAAAGAAAAATATTATTATTTGCTAATAATTTACACAATTGATGTTGAAAAAATTAAGCAGCTGTAGTATTTTACGTTACGTTTACTGTTAAGTGTGTTTTTAACTGAAAGTAGCCGAGTAAAACGTTTATAAACAATAAAAACAGTTTGTGTTGTGGTTGTAATATTTAATTTGCACACAGAGAAAAATTTGGGTTATTTACTGCGACATTTGGAAAACAAATTGTATGAAAAGTTGGTTCTAAAACGGCGACAGAAACATTTTGTTAAAAACTACATAATAATATTGTAGCAATCTATTTGAAAGCTTTACTGAAAATCATTCAATAAGGTATTTAAGTCGATGTTGCTATGCATCGAAATAATACGAAATTGCAGAACAAACTTTCAAATCACATATAAAATAGTCTACGATTGTTAAGATATTACAAAATACAATTAAATTAAATTTTTTCACAATATTAAACTAGTGCAGTAAAATGGCTGGAATTTTAATAAAGCATTTTATTATTAAATTATTAATATCGTCGCATATGGAAGGGAGTTTTAAATATAGCGTACCTATTTTTACATTTGTAAGTTTATTATGAATTAATAAAAAAAACTACATTGTAAAAAAGAGATGCGTAGGTAAAATTATTAAACTGAACGTCGCGTCGCGTCGTATTGAAACATACCAAATTCAGGGATACCACTTGTTCTAAAATATGTTAAAAAATTGCCCTTAAATTTATTTTGAAGTTCTAAAAATTCTAAATTTATACTACTGTTCGCTAAGGTATTTAGTGGTCGTTGACTTATTCTAGTGTTTAATCATGGTAATTAAAATTTTGGCCAAAGTTCATCCAGTGACTGAAAATTTGTAAACTTTAAAAATGTGTATGAAGTAAGTGCATGCCATTTTTATTAAAAATCTTGCCAATAAAAATAGTCATGAAATTATGGTTAGGTAATAACTCTGTAATGTTAATTTTAGAAGGAATAGTGGATGAAGTAGCTTGCTTAGACTTTCACATACTTTCTAGATGCAAAATTTATCCATGTGGTTCTTTGGGGAGTAATTAATATACTGTATAATATAATATAATAGAGTGAGGTCTGTACAAACTTCTTCTAAGTGAGATTCTATATGCCAAAATAAGGGAAAAAAGTTCCATTAAACATTTGTCTGCATATGCTTCGTTACTGAAATACAGGAACGTTTTTTTAGATCGGCCAAAAACGGTCATATACAAAAAAAAATGCCGATAGTAATTAAATATCAGATATTAGATAGAATAAAACCCGCATAACCTTAGAAAAGCTGGAATAAATGCCGTTAACGCAAAAAATTTGGAGATGGAATTTCAAATTCGAGTTTTTGGCTTCTAATCAAGTTAAGTAGGTGTTATTTATCATTTTATTGGCTTATTCAATGCATATCGTACAACAATTAACAAAAACTAATCTGTTAAGCTGCATTCAGTCAAGATCTGAACGAGCCGCCGTCGATGGGAACCGGGAACGCATTATATTACGCTTACGCCGCAACCGCACTTGATACAATTTATGGCACACTTGACACTGGCAGTCTAGTTCAATAATCAGATTCTTGGAAACTATGTATTGTTTTTATAGGATTAAAAACAGTCTGCACTCTGCCTCTGCAGTCTCTCTTCATATTTAGTTATATTTTTTATGTCCCTGCTGTTCCAATTTAGTTAAAGTCCCTATAACATATCTGTCCGTGTGTCAAAAGAAAAGTGATGAACTTTAACTAACGCAGTTGGCAAATTGAGAATTGTTCTCTCACCCCAAAAGTTGGTTGGGTCTGTTCCTGTTTCCGGTGAATTTTTGAGAATAGTGGCATGTTTTGAAAATTCGGGTTCTGTAAGTTACAGACTAACAACAAGAAAACCTCGTCTTAGAACCAAAATTATTGTCGAACATACAAGAAATGTAGTTTACGAAAAACCGACAATTTCGGTAGGAAAATTATCTCAACAATTAGCATCGCTTGTAATACTTTTAATAAAATATAGTTTCTTACTGATATGTTGCTTTTCATTAATAAACACAAAACCTAAAACATAGTTTTTATTAAACCGGTATCAATTATGTCATCTTAAATGACGTTTTGTTTGAGGTTAAATTGTATTAAGATAGTAAAGACATGCGTTTTACACTCCTACTGAAAAAGTTTTTGAAGACTCCTTACAATGATTAATCTTTACGTGTGTATCGAGTCTTGTACGAAATGGTTAGCTAACGTTTAATGTATTAATTGAACAATAATTAAGTTTAAGTATGAATAAACAGTGGTGATAATGATAATGATAATTAGAGCACGGATTTTAGGCATTTTGCTTATGAACTATTATTGTAAGCAAATGTATTTTGCATCTCCATGATTTATGAAAAATTTGACACCCCTTTTATTTTGCTTATTTTCTCTATTTTGCTGCATATTCTGCTCCTTAAATGCGCTTATTCTAGCTGTTATACATACAGCTAGTTGGTGCTTTTTCTTTATAAAAAATGTAACATTTGCAATTTTTCGTTTGAAAAATTTAACGTTAAAACATTAATTAAATTACTATTTTTCGATTTAAATTACTTCGCGAATAATTTACCGAATGTTTACAACACATTCTACAACCCTCCTGCTAGACCAAACAAACATCCCTAAGAGAAACAATTACTGCGCTCGGCGAATCACCAGGTTCTGTGTTCTATGAAACGCTACACACTATAGTCTATCGCGTTTATTTGTAAAAAGGCTAAGAACATTGTTTTGTCTTTTGTTAACGTCAGTAATCCGGAGTATTCCATTGTGTTGTGTTGTTTTGTGAATAATTTTAAAATACAATTATAAAATGTCTAAAGTGAAGGAAAAATCCGTACCGGCAACCGGACGTAAAGATTTTCCTGAATTGGTTATTGAAAGCAGCAAAATATTTGTAACATTTTATATTTTTAAAAGCTGATTTAAATTTTTGTTCGTTTTACCATAATATGGTTTAGTTAAGTTTTTAATAAAACATGGTTTGAACGGCAAGGAATTTTATATCAAAGTATGTTTTTATTTGTTGTTAATTACATTTTCTAGTAATGCTTATAAATCCGCGCTCTGGTTATAATATAATTTATAGCAACTAATAGTATGTATATTTCTGTACGAAATGATATACTAGGAAGTAAGTGGTGAAAATGATATAAAAATAAATCGGAATTTTCATAAATGTTTAAGTTCTTTTAATTGCAATAATAAGACGGATGTGCCCATGAAAAAGAATTAATTTTAAGAAGTTTACGGTCAACAATCTATTTACAAAGTAAAAGTTTCAAGATATCTTCAAGATGATAGATATCCTGAAAAAGTTTTATCGATTTTGTACTAAATATGCATCCTTTTCATATGACGATGTAAACTAATGTAATAAAATACTGAAATAGGTTATTTGAGGTTATGAGTTTCTGGCGTGATCTTGATTTGCCTTTTTAGCAGCTTGATGTTTAACGAAGCAAAAGCAAAAGTGCAATTTCTGAGGCGACGAATGCAATAAGTCTTGCAGTTCACAACCGAAAGAGACGCGAAGAAAAAGATCTAAAACGTAATGGTTTGATATCCTTGGAGAAAGATAGGATATTCAGATGGGATCTCTGCTGGTCCATAAAGACTGTGTCAGTGCTAGAGAGAGATTCCAGCCACTCACATAACTCAAGCCATAAGCGTAACCTCAAGCGACCCACGCTTTTCGCTAATTTGCTTCTGTAATTCAATTTGCCTTTTGGTGATTTTCGCTTTGAATAAATTTTCGTCCCACTTGTGAAGTGAATCGACCTTTACTCATAAAGACTACTTTTACAAAGCATTTCATGTCACTCAACTGCGAATTAATGATTCAGCTTCCGTGGACTCTTTTCGACCACATAAATATATTGTATCGCGTTTTCCTTTTAATTAGTTTGAAATCGGCGGTTACAACACGCATTTTTGTGTGTATGTTGATATATGTACTTGTAGTTATTATTTTATTAATTACGTGTAACTTGTGCATTGGACAGCATAATACCTATATGATAGTTAAGATAGCAAAATTTTGCGAATCCTTCTCTGAATTTTTATTTATGTGAATAATGGATGAGGTCTTGTCCAATCTTATTCTTTTTATTAGTTTTATGCCTATATGCACAAAATAAACTTACCAAAATCTCTGATTTCTCGTTGAAGTTGTTAGCGCTGAAAAACACCGATTCTAAAAAATTACCCGTTAAATGTTAAATAAACTGTGAATTACAAAATTTACGTTATGAAATAAATGCCAGCTGCAATACATTATATAGTAGAATTATAAAAATTAATAATTATAAAGTAGAAATTTATAGTTTTAATAACTTTCAGAGATATTTGTGATGACATCACAATCAATCAATTTAGATCTCTCTGTCTATACTTTTTCCGCCTTTCTTTTCTGTCTTTATTTTCCATAACCCTCGTTTTTTTAGTACCATTTTTCCCTCACTTTTGTACATTACTTCTGTGCCCTGTCTACCGTTAAATATTAAAACCTTAATAATTTCTTGTGGGTTAAGCTGAAGAATATGAAGAGGATTTACTTCTCCCAATGAACTTCGCCCTTGCGGCATTTTAACACATGAAAAATGACTATTTATTGTATTTTGTGTTGTACCCGAATAAAATCATTTATTATGATTATTATTATTATCATATTACGGCCTCCTGAATTAATATCGACTCGATAGATTAATTCAGCATGTCGTCATCTTAAAATAGTATATTTTTCTACTCCCGTGACAGAAAGTCGCATGTGCGGGTCGAAAGTAAGTTATTCTTTCCAGCGGGAGAAAAAGTAATTTTTCCTCTTTAGGAAAAAATGTACTCTTCTTCCCGCTAGATTTTTATGAAAACAATACAAATTACTAGTAAGCAAGAGAAAACAAACCTGTTTACCACACTGTAATAGCAACCGCCTGGACATCCTTATATATTTTTATTAAATTTTTATTTTGCCGTCTTATATGACGTTTATTGTTTTTTTGTAAGTATATGCTTCTGAAAGAATGGTCGTAGTAAAAACCATATGTGCAACTTTGGAGAACAGTGTTTTTACGTCCTCGTGTGTTTATTGCCTTTAGCTACGCCTCGGACACCAAACTTTACACTACGTTAGAAAAGTTGTACTTTCCTCCCTTGTTGTACAAATAATATACCAGGATGCACAACTATAAACATGTAACCATGACAACTAAAGTGTTTAGAGGCTCTCCATATACCCTATCCAGAGGCGTAGCTAGGTAACCAAAGGCCCTGGTGCAAAAAAAAAACTGGGGCCCTTACTAAACTGGTTAGGTTTTATATTATATATATAATATTGGTATTAAGCAATAAAACGAAGTAAATCAAAAGGTTTATGTATGTATGTATGTAAAACACTTTATTGTACATAAAACATTAAAAACAATTTATATACCTACAGTTAAGTCATGTACAAAAGCGAATTTATCCGTTTAAGGGATCTCTTCCAGTTTATTATATGAAAGTCGGACCTACCTACTAACAACAAAATAACAATTTAGTTTATAATCTTTTCCTAGCCTTAGTTTTCGCAAAAGTATCAACGATTTCGGTTAAATCTAGGCTTGATGCGGCTTTGTTTTCGATTGCTATTAGCGATAAATGTCGCAGTCGAGCTTGGCCCATAGTATTCCTTAAATAATTTTTTATTATTTTTAGTTTGCTAAATGATCTTTCAGCTTCTGCAGAAGTGACAGGAATTGTATGGAACAGTAACATTGCTGTAAATACTTCTGTTAGGTCGCATTCTAGCACTCCATATAATCTCATTATTTCTTTACAGAATTGGTGAATAGTCCATGCCTTGGTTAATTTAGATAGAATTAGGTGGTAAATATTAAGAAATTGAAGAGAAAAGTTGGGGCCTATTATATCAGAATATTTACTTTGGAATTGGTCACACTTTTGTAATAAAGTTCTTTCATCTACATCCATCCAGTAAAAATGTTGGTGTTAGAAAATTGAATATCTGACTGACTGCACTCATACCAGTAAAACGTGCATTTAATTGAGTTATTATTGTGTCTAGTACATTATTGAAAATAGTAATTTTAAATATTTCTTCCCTGTTTCGGTGATCAGAAGCTAATTCATCAAAATGTTTTTTAACTTTCCTTTGCCTTTTTCCTTGAAAATGGGGATCTATGCCATATTTTCTTGCAGTTACACTGGCTTTGCACTTGAATGATTCGAAGTCATTTCTATAAATTTGCATCTTTGCATTTGTCTCTGCTAAAGCTCTACTTGCCTCGTCCAAATCGATATCGCATTTTTGTAAAGTTTTAGATGCATAATTGATGTCACTCAATACACGGTGCATGAATTTCCAAAGCAACACGAACTCAAAATTTAGCATTTTTGTTTTAATTTTTTCTGCTTCACTACGCTCATCTTTACTGGAATTCATGAGAACTATTTCTGTTAATGCTTTGATTATATCGAAAAAACGAAGTTTTATTGCAGATATCGTATTGACCCTACTGTACCATCTAGTCGGATTTAGTTTTTTTAGAGTGGTGTCCGATTCGCCAGTGAATTTTGACAGCAGATCCCAACGTTTGATGCTATTGCCGAAAAATTTATACAATTCTTGCAACGTTGCGAAAAATACCTGTAATTCCACACAAGTGCTAACGGCATCATTTACCACCAAATTTAAATTATGAGTGGCGCAATGTACGTACTCCGCGTTAGGCTGGATATTCTTAATCCGTTGTTGTACACCATTATACACACCGCTCATCACACTGGCTCCATCATAACCTTGACCCACACATTTTTTTAAATCAATATTTTTCTCGATAAATAATGAAGTCACCTGGTTGACTAAATCTGCCGCGCCATGTTTGATGGCTGCATAAAAGCGTATAAACGATTCCTTTACTTCTATATCAACTGGCTGTCCATTTTCCGATCTAGTTATTACTGCATACCTCACAACAAAGCTTAGCTGGTCTACCTTCGATATGTCCTGTGTCGTATCCATTATGATGGCGAAAAACGGTGACGCTCTAATTTGTTCTAGCAGATGATTTTCAAGTGTGGTCCCCAAGCACTCAATCATTTCATTTTGAATTGTTGCACTCAGATATCTTGTAGATCCTAAAAAACAAAAAAAGCACGATTTTAAACAAAAATTTGAATATAAACAGTTAATAGAAATAAATAAATAAAATGAAAACAAAACTTAAAAATAAAAAAAAATACCTTTGGGCATATCCAAAACTTGCCGCAATATGAGATCATATCGGGCGAGAAGCTCTACAACGGACAGAAAATTTCCATGGTACCCTTCCTCACTTAAGTTTTCTCGATGTCCTCTTAAAGCCAAAGAACTCTTTGCTAGGGTAAGTATGACATCGAATAACCTTTGAACAACCATTTTCCAAAATGACGTTTCTTTACGAATTGTATTTTCAAGTTCCTTGTCGATAGTATCATTTTTTCCAAAGTTCATACACTGCACATGCTTCCGTATGGCCACTCGAGAAACTGTGTTGTTTAATTCTTTCTGATAAATGACTCCAATCCCGAATGCCCGTACACCATACAGTATTCCTTTGCGAAGCAAATAACCAGCAGGGTTGACAATAGGCAGCATCTAGTATTTTAGAATAACACAGCCAAAAACGATGAACTGGTCCATATTTAGAAGTTGAAAAGTAGTACGATTTTGAAAAACACCTGTTGTTCTGGCGGACGTCTTTTGGAAAAGGCCCTGAAGGCTGTAAAGGCCCCATATTAAGAATTTGACGTTTTTCATTATCACTTAATATCCTGTTCGTAAAGTTTCCCAAGTCATAAGAAGATTGATCGATCACATTTTCGATAAATGATGAGGTCGATGGTTCCTCCGCTGTTACCTGTGCCGTGCAGACATCGTCGTCGTTGATATGATCGGCGGCATCGTCACCAGCGGCGGTATCTTTAACTGCAATGATGATCAAATCTTCTTCAGTAGGCTTCTCAACCGGCACTGCAGTGGTCACATTATCTGAGTCACTATCAACAGAAATATTTGGGCCAAAACTACTTGTAGAAGGCTGACTAAAAAATTTGTCATTTTTTGGTAATTTTTGTTTACTATCATCTCTTTCCTGGCGTTGTTTGCGCTTAAACGCACCACTAGGTTTCTTTTTTTTATGCATAATTTTAGTTCTCTTATTCTCTAATTTATGCAAAACAGGGAACAACCAACAACTAACAAGATTAACAAGAAACTGAAACGTAATGTAATGCTACGCTACAAAACGTCATTGGGGAATCCCCGGAAACACTGCACAAACAACAGAAAGAATACAGGGGAATTCCCCACAAGTTTCGAACAGAAGTTCGAAATTTGTTGGGAATTCCCCTGTATTCTTTAAAATGAGTTGCCATGATTAAAGTCGTGTTGCAACCTATTTTATTTACATTCCGAAAGTGGGAAAATTTTTCGCTAGTTCAATTTGAGGTTTGCTGGTCGGGGTCCGAGGGCCCCCTGAGCTTGGGGGCCCCGGTGCACGGCACCGCCTAGCACTATGGTAGCTACGCCACTGACCCTATCGCGTCACGAAGTACAGGGTCATTGAAAAAGAATGGGATTTATAGTTCATTTATTATGACAAAAGTTGAAAGTATAAAAAAGCTACCTATAGGTAATAATAAATTAAGTCTGAAAGTTTATATTTACAATTTAGTACTTTTCGATGTGTGGCTTTGACGACATCCAAGCGGCTGCTGTACGTAACGCCGTCAACAATATGCGCATGCTCGTAGCTCACCACAAATTTCTTACATCTTCAGACAAAAACTTTTTGAGTTGCTGAACTGCCTACAATCAACACAATCGGTGTGAAGTTTTCACATGGATATTTAAAAGCTTCTTAAACTACGAATTTTATGAAAAAATAGTTATTGGGATTAAAATAAAACCAAACACATAAAAAAAATTCGTTTGCCAAAATTTGGGCAGTGGAGGGAAAGTTAATCCTTCCAAATGTTGCTGTACTTAAAAATTTGGAATTTATTCTACCATTTCTTACCACGTTTTCCGTTTGTTAAAAAAAGCGGGTAGGAATTTTCAATTAAAAAAATTCATAGAAGGTGTTACAGACAAATTATTGGAGTGAGACGCAAAATAAATTGTAGCTCATCTATAGCTCTATGAAACTACTAAATTAAAAAAAATCATGTTGTCAGTTTTTGAGCAATATTTTTTTGAAAATTTCCAAAAGTTTGTAAATATTTTTTACTTCATAGTTTTTATTTTTACGAAAATTTTTGTTCACGGTAACATTGTCTCTATATGGCTATTAAGATAAAAAATTTTAACTCGACCTGTCAACTCGTTTTAGAGTAATAAGGCGCTTAAGTTAAAATTTTTAAAATATGGCTGCAGGCGCCATTTTAAAGTTAGAAAGTTCGAAAAAAAACGTTAAATTTTCCCCGAGGTCGTCTATCAGAATCCATTTTTAGATTTAGTAAATTCAATTTCTGAAGATTAGCTATTAAGAAAGGATGTGTACTTTCTGCTTTCAGTTTTAGTTTTTTATAACAGGAATGTTAAGTTTTGTTTGTTAAAATGGTGTTTATTTTGTCACGGGATGTTCTAGCTATTGCACCTGCTGCATTTTGGGACATTCTTAAGCCTTCTATTCTTTGCCCATTCTTCCCTGCCAATTTTCTGGTTCAGATCTTTGATTGTCGGTACAATTATTGTACATAAACATAAAATGTATGGATTTATGCTACTCGGAGCAAGCTCTTTTAATTTAAGAGCTGCATATTGCATATGAATCAAACTTTTATTCATTGCTATTGAAATTGGAAGTAAAATGCAATGTTTTTTTAATACATTTACCGCAATCACTTAGAAAATGCCTTGATGCGACAGGCTGTTTAGAATCAATATTATTTCAGGTGGTCGCGGTTTGCAGCATGCAAAATGGCATTTTGTGTTAACGTCAAGAGGTGTAAGTCAAACAACCAGTAATAGTAACTTACAAAATGTAGAAACTGAAACTTACTGTAATTTAATATTTAAATTCTACAAGATAGTACAGTAAAATCCGATAAAATCTGTAATTATGATATCGAAAGTAATATCGTAATTGGTTGATTTGACAAATACTGACTTGGAATAAATTACCACGATATCATTACTGCTTTTCGCATTGTTGTCATTTCTAGTCCCAAAGTAAAAAGTAAACATTCAACAAGCTATTAGGCATTTTGTATGGAAAGGTTTACATACGAATTTTATACAAAACTGAATATAAATTTAAATAAAACTAACAAAAAATGCGCCTCGGAGTCAGATAGAGTACTAGAAAGTTTTGAAACTTAAACTTGGGTCGCGATAACCGGATTAAAATTTCTGTTTGCTGTAAACATTTAAGAAAGGTGGTTACAAAGTTTGAATATGTACAGTCGACGCCATAAAAACTGGGGTAAGTACCGAGACAGAGTTTCTATATATTTTTATCAATTAAACTGTGTATACTAGACATTTCCTATAATAAAATGTTATAGTTACTGTAATGACATAATATTGAATGTTTTCTTTCTAAATCATATTTAGGGTGTGTATAAATTGGCGAAAGAACAACACGTGGCGATGTTGGTCATAAAATTCTGAGTCGAAAATCTTATACCAAAATATTGTACCATGCTTCCTGGGTATGCACGGGATCTTCAAAGTTTGAAAATGAAGTCATTTAATAAGTGTTTTAATTCATTATCTGTTGACAGAAAGAGCTGCAAATTAGAAGAAATAAGAATTGTAATAAATATTTTTTCACAGATGTTGTTTTTCAGCCCCAAAAGCGTGTTTTAAACATTTCTTCGTTAACTTATTATTGTAAAAAAAAAACATATAGCAGCATTGTAAAACAATAACAAGTATTGCGATGTAACGGACATCCTTAGTTACCGTGCATTATAACAAAACACCTGTGGTGGGTGGATCCAATGTTGTCAAATGCACGTTCCTTTAAAATGGTTCCTGAGAACAGAAGAAGCATTGTCCAACATGTTGGTATTAAGATTTTCGACTCAGAATTTTATGACCAACATCGCCACGTGTAGTTCTTTCGCCAATTTATACACACCCTGTATATCACTAGCTTACTGAGTTTTTCTCCTTTAAGTTGGTAGTAATGACAAAAATAAATATTATAAGTGTACCGATTTATAGAAGCATCATACCTTTCATCAAAGCAACATCTTCAAACCACCTCCAAGTGCGCTTCAACTCCAAAAGTTAAAAACAAATTGGAAAAAAGAATTGTTTTATTTACCAAAGCGACACCTTCAAACTTACTCTCAAGTTCACCGCCAACCCCTGACAGTTGAAAATTTACAAAAATAACAAGAACGGATTATGACTGCGAGTACAATGAAAACTTATGTAATTTTTTGAATCAGAGAATAGGAAATAAAGCAGTGGGCTTATGCGAGGAAGGTCTCGTGGCGGTTGTCTGACAGTTTTTTTCCAACAATATTTGTTTGTATTATTACATGAAGCACATAATATATTTCTCTCTTCATAACGTGTCCGTCATCTTTGTTTTATTTACTTTGTAACAGATCAATCCTCCGCTGAACATATGGTTCGGGAGAAGTTCGACTACCCTGGATAACTCAGAAGCCAGAATTCGTCAGAAATAACCAGAAGACTAATTAAGAAGCCAGAATCCTCCAGATGTCTTATCTGCATCTGGTTGTTTTTGCTCCGCCACCTGTCCTTTGCCAGTGTTTAGGAACGCCACTAAACTTGCTTGCTTGCGTGTCTGCAGGCTTTACGAGGTAAGGTGTATTCTAGCAGCCTCATCCTTTGCAAGTGGTTCATTAGAGTGCAGTGCAAGGTTAAGGTTCCTGCTACCAAATGCAGAGTCTTTCTGGACAGCTGTACACGGTATTTGGCTATCTTTGGAGAGTTGCTGCAAAAGCAGTCTTGGTCTGGTAGTAGCTTTGAATATTAGGCCACCTTCTCGTAAAGCCGTTTAAGATCTTGATGTAGCATATTATTAAATGTCGTCTGGGAGATTGAGGTTACAGGTTCTGGCCTCCAAAGGAGTTGTTCCGACGCCACTCTTGCGATCTCAACAGTTTTCTTATTACCTCGATTACTATCATTCTCTTCACCCAAACGGATAAAACAACATTGTCTCTTTCGTAGCACTAAAGTACCACTTTGAGGTAATTTTACAATTACTATAAGCAGCTCTACTATCGCTAAAGATACCAATACGTTGGTTCTTGGTTTGTCGTTCAAGGCCTGCATTTGCACCATGCATTATTTCTACTACCTCCGCTTGGAAGTCGATGGTGGGTTTGCCTAGCAGTATACTTTGGTAAAGGTTTAGAAAAAACTTTGGCGCCAGTTCCATGTTTTGGTAAGGATCCATCAGTAAAGATAGATATATCTGAATGGTAAGTTGCTTCCCCCTCATTCACATATACACTGAAGTGCCGATTAAAGGTATATTTAGGAGGAAGGCAGTCAACCTCCGCACCACGATGAGATATCTTTACGACTGCCTCGTCAAGGATACGGGTGTGCTTGCTACTCTCCTTCCCTTTTGCATACCATAGCCTCCTAAGGCGTAGTCTCACATAAGTCCTTATAGCTGATTCCTCCACTACCAGATCGAGTAGGGGAATGCATAGGATGGCCTCTAAAGCCGTCGTGCGGGTTGAACGAATAGCCAGTGTAGTACTACGACAGGCAAGACGTTGTAGATGTCCCAGTTTGGTTGGTGTTGTAGTTTGTCTGACTCTGGGTCACCAGATCAGTGTTTTGTAACATAGCATAGGCCTAATAACAGCAGTATACAACAGCCACAGGATAATTCTTGGGCATAATCCCTAAGTTCTTCTCAGCGCGCGGCAGCATTGGCAAAAAATCATGCATGCTTTTTGGTCTGGGCCTGTATTTCCATCAATTCAACTGCTTGTCAAAAATTACTTCCAGGTATTTGACGTCGTCTGATAGATTGAGAGAAGTACCAAATAGGAGGAGGCGTGTACGTAAAGGCCCACAATCTTTTTTTTGAGAATAGTGCATTAAGGAACAGAACTTGTTCTCAAACTATCCTGTGATGAGGATGGTAATATCATCCGCATAACCAATAGTATAAAAGCCAACATGGTTGAGGAAGTGCAGAAGGTCACCTAGAGGTCAGCCCTTTGTTACAGCGGCTGTTATAGAGCTGTCGCTTATATTAACCTGTACTGTTCTCGTCACAAGAATGAATTTTATCCACAGAGAGCGGGCGCAACACCATACCTGCATAGGGTAGTGTTAATACTGTCGAAAGATGCTTTATCGAAAGCTTCCGCAACAACAATGAAAATCGTAGGGTAGACTTTTGATTGTCTAAGGATCTTTCTATCCGATTTGCCACATCATGTAGTGTGAATTCGGTGGATCTTTCAGGGATGGAATGATCTAAGCATGTTTATTTTGGTGCAGTGGGTGGAAAACTAGCACCTGACTTTGTATTTCTCTATCACATAGTCTCTCAAGCGTCTTTAGAAAGAAGAAGTAAGATTTGGCCAGGCATTGGTCACTATGACCCGGTTAAGGTATAAATACTTACTAGTACACAAGTCTTGTCATTCGTTGTTGCAAGCTTTGTACGCACCTGACAATTCGTTTCCGTTTATTCGCGTTGCTGCATTTCGCAATGATTTGTAGGTTTTTGGCAACTAGAACAAACGCTCGTTTGAAAGCTACTTGTATCTACATCAGAAAGTAGTTTGCGGATTTCGTATGTTTTCCGTTCATTTGCGGTCATTTTTAGTTGCGTCTGAAACGCGCGCAAATACAAATAGAGAACAGCAGCGAGTAATTAAATTTGTAGTCAACAGAAAAACGTTCGCAGCTATTCGCTGGTTCATAATTCTTTTAATCTTTTCTAATTTACTGACTAGTGGAAAACATTCGTTCGTATTTAAATCCTTTCCCAGCCAATGAATTTCTAGTTCATTGGATGCAAACCCTAGTCTACATATTACGAACGAATGCTGCAAATGGAAGGGGACGCGAATAAACGGAAAGGTTCATCAGGTGTGTACAAGGCATAAAAAAAAAGATTTCAATTTTTAAACTACATGCATCCAAATTCTACAAGAAAATTTGTTTAACTCTTACCCAATTTGCTTTATCTAAGTTATGTACCTATTTAAAACCTCCACGTCTCCTGTGGATACTTTTTAACATAGTTTTGCTTAAAATTCTTCAAAACTCAATTTTAGGAATGATTTGTGTTCTACGATTCGTTAGTCGTTTCATTATTTTTTTTTAACTTGATAAGTGTTATTGTTGAATGATTATAATTTATAGGTGTAACAGTAACATAATGTTATGTAAGACAATCATAAAAATTATAGTCCTAATGTGTAAAATTTCTTTGACCAAAAATACTATCTAAAATCATTGGACAGTTCAATATTGTTACAAAAGCGGCGGTGAAGTTATAGCACAGTGCCTAAAGATAAACGTGTGATAAGGGTGTTTGTATATACTGATATTTTTTGTAATTATTTCTACACCAACAACTTATTGTAATATTTATAAAAGAGCCTTTTACCAACATCCTATATCTTCTAGCTTTTCGAATAACTTTTTAGTACCTATAAAATTGAATTTGCATTTCTTAATAACTTTTAACATTTTTTCTAATTTAGTAACCATACCTATTCTACCAAAATCAAACCCTAAGTAGTACTTTCCGTAGTACGCCTAATACTTATTTTTGACGACGTCTTATGCTATATCGATATTGAATTTACTTAATCTAATAACGAAAGTATAGGGGAGAGGACTGAGAAAGGCTTAATAGAGGGACCAGTGCGTGTTAGAGATAAGAGGGTTGGAGTATGACAAAAGCTTTAGAATTCGAACTATGAGGTAAAATAGCGTTTGAAAGTGCTGAGGGTGCCTTAAGGAATCCTAGCCAATGTATATTGTGCGGTTCGGAATCACAAACATGGATTGAATTGAATGAAAGGAATATGAGGAATCTATCAATATTAAACAGGCAAATACACACAATGGGCCGGCCTCAGATCGCGAAAGCCTTATACAAAATTGATATTAAAGGGTTCTTGGAAATCAATTTTCACACATTTAGGTAAGTGGAATTTCGTGTGAAAAGCAATGGGTGTATTATATCGGTTTTCTTAAAGCGACATTAATATTATGCCGGTTTTAAAAGAAATTTTGAGAAACTAGAAACGCTCTTTGCGAAGAGATTTAATGTATGTTTGTAAGGTGAAAACATGAATAGTTTCAACAACCTTGGTTGTAACGATAAATACGCTACACCAAGTAGCATAAAAATAACGATGTTAATGACAGTATAGCAATTTTTCTTTACATTTTTAGAACTCTATATTACAGTCGATTATAATAGCTGCATGTAAATGCGTATACTTTCTTCATACACATATCTGTTTAAGGAAACGATGGACGGACAAATACTCTTTAAACCAATATTAGCTACGCCAATAAGCATATAAAATTATATATGACCGCTAAAGGTTTAATTTATAGACGATCATACATCGCGCCAGTCTTATGATCCTTAAAAAACTGTTTTAATGGAAATACCTAAAGTTGTGACAAAACAAGTTGTTACGCATGATGTAGCTTATAATATTGAGGAAATACGCAGTAGCGTAATTGCAAAAGGGGAAGTTTGATTATGTAAAAAATACAACATGTGTGTTGAAATATATATTCTGCAAATTTAACAAATAGGTTTTAATGTAATCTCTAAGTTTCCAATCTGCAAAGACACAATCGAACATTGTTGTAAAATAACAGACATATTCCAGTACACGAGATGCTAAATATAAAATCAATACCTAAAAACATCAAAATGTGTGAACTGTAACTGTGAATCTTAAGCTCTTCGTCCGGCTCGAAGGACCAATGTGAGTCTTGGAACCAATGTGACTGGCTCGAAGATCCAAGTGAGTTTGAGAGTTTAATTTGGAGATGATCCACTGAGTGCAGAAGCGTCAATGCAGTCTATTGTAGCTTTTAATATTGTGCCAAAATACAATAATAAGGGTTGACTTTGACTAATCTAAGAACGCTTTGCCAGACTCGATGAAGCATTACGACGTTCGTAGTCGTAATGTCACTCTTAAACAAGTGCTTTATTATAAACATCACAACCTATTTATACATTTTTAAACTACTTGTCTAGCAGTAAAATTTAAAGTACATAAACAAAGTTCATTTTAAATACTGCAACTCATGCAAATGTAGAAGTTTAAATGTCTATATTGCTCTAGATTTGTAATTACACATCCTTGGCTACGTTAATAAAAAACATGCAATGTGTAACTAAAATACAAGCCTAATCTTATAAAATTTGACCGGCATTGTTAAGTATTATATGCCATTTATCTAGTAGGCAATAATTGTATTTAAGATTAAAATAATAATTTATAAATACGTTTAAGAAACCTAATCAGTAACAATCAACATTCTGCCTCTTTTAAAAGTTGTCAATATTATAGTAAACAGAAGCAGAAATACTCCAAGTAAAATAAAACAATTCCCATTTAACAAACCCTTTTATCACAAATCCAACTATAATTAGCTTAACCTACCACCAACTAGCTTAAATAAATATTAAAATCCATTCAAAATTCTATTAAAATCAACAATGACAGGAGATATAATCCAAACAATATTAAACAATTTTTAAAACTTCATCTTGAACAATTAAAATTCTTTAGGTATGTTTAACCTAATTTGAAATATTTAAAAATGGCAGTAAATAATCATCGCACATCGAATCAATTAATACTTTTAAATTGCAACGCCAGTGGCATTAAATAACACAGAGATGAACTGGCAGACTTTATGAAATGTTATAACATCGACTTTCCATGTATCAGCGACACTCATCTTAGCCTCAATGAAAAGTTTATTATTGCAGCGTATCAAACCCATCCATACAATTGTAGAGCGAAATTTGCTTCCAACGGTGTTGCTATGCTAAGAAAACGAAACGTTGTCCATCACAAATAAGTATTCCTATTACAAGAAAATCTACAGTCCGTGGCAATAATAATACATATGCTAACAATCTTAGTTTGACGATAATATCTGCTTATCAAATCACCACTTAAAAAGGTGTTTATCAGAAGACCATCAGACGAACATTTAACAACAATAAACGTACTCGATTGTTTGGTAATTGAAACCGCAGAAATAAAGTATAATGCAAGGAGTTGCAGAGCTAACAATCCATATAGAACTAGATTACAAATTAACTCAGACAACAACATAAAAAACTACTTCTGCAGATGAATACACATATTACCCATTTAAAGATGACCATTTACCAGACTTTCTGGCTATAGGATTAGTAAAAACAGTTTGATAGAGTCTGACATAAAGAAAGGCTTACTATACAAAATGATGCAACATAACATACCGTATACTTAATCAAAATAATTTTGTCGTTCCTTAATAAATGGAGATACACAAAACCAGATTAGCAAAGATAAGAATTTGCGCTGGAGTTCCGCGAGGCTCAATTTTGGAACCTTGTGTTTATGTACAACGTACGTTTTTTTCCTTCCTTGGGTCCGTCTACCCTTGGTTCCGAAGACACTACAGTCTATAAGGCTTGTTGTGTTTACCCTAGTAGTTACTCAAACCTAGTCCGTGATCTTGATTTCCCATTGCGCACCGGCCACTTACGGGGTGTGTTTACAGTTGCATAGAATATGCATTGGTGTTTCTGGTTCCTCACAGCAGAGTCTGCATGTGAAGTTTCCATCGAATTTCCTAATCCTCCTGAGGTGATCCTAAACCGTCGCATGTCCTCTTAGGAGGCCGTAAGGATTTTGAGCTGTGTCCTGCTTAACATAAGCAGTTCTGTGGTTTTGTTTTTGCAAAGTTCGTTGATGAACGCCTTGCTATCAGTTAATCCTGGTCTGTTGAACCCGTAAACTTTTATGTTGACTGCAGATCCATTTCGCTGATATAGCTACAGATTTCATTCCTTGATACTCCCAATACAGGTTCAGGACCGTAATAGGGTTCATCTCTGCCTTGCGAGTTAAATGCGTGTTCATGAAAGTCCCACGAGTAAGGGGGAAATAAAGGTCACCACGCCAGGAGCCGCCAGCTGACGTGGAAGGCTGGATACAACGGGCTGCGCCCGGGGCTCCGATGTTGGTCCCTATGATGGAGCTTCCCCTCGACCTTGCAACCCTTCGGCGCGTACCATACCACTGGGAGTTGGGAGTTGGGAGGTTTTTATATTGGCCTCATCGACATACGTTCCTTAAACAACTACTACTTAGCGATCTATGCCGATGGTATGGCTGTCAGCCACCCAACATGAGAACATTAATAAATACTAGCTGAACCCGTGATCTTAACATTACGCTGTTTTGAAGATGTCGACATGTAAGACACGTCGGCGCGTGCCACTTCGCCTGACTGCATAAACGCCAGCCAGCCAATACACCCGATCTGCAGAGAACGATGAAGCGTCTGAACTTGTAGTCAAGAATACAGATTAAAATTAAATTTTGAGAAAACTAAATTTATAGTCATCTCTAAAATACCTAATATTATAGCAAATTTAACAATAAATAACATCTCTATGGAAAAGGTTAACAAATACTAATATTTGAATAAGAAAAACTATCAAACCCAAGAAATTAGAGCAAGAATATAGGAATGCCTTGTCACAATGAAAAATATGCTATGCAATCGAGACGTAAACATAGAACTTTAAACTAGTTTTGTGAAATGCTACTAAATTGAAGTATTGACATTAAAGAAACAAGATATTTATAAAATACAGGCCTTTGAATTATGGAACTATTGGTGCATGTTAAGAATATCATGGGTAAAAAGGAGAACAAACGAGAAGTTTTTTTGTCTGATAAAGAAAGAACGAAAGCTAATGATTACAATCAAAATACGTAAACTAAAATACTTTGGTAGCGTCATGCTAGAAATGAGATACAACCTGCTACAACATGCAAGGGGACGCTCGTAAACGTAGGACATCTTGGTTAAAAACCTTCGCGAATGGTTTAACTGCATTTAGAATTGCCGTAATGATAGCTAACCTCCGGGAGGGGACAACACTCTAACAGAGAAATTAGTTCGGGGACATGAGAGAACAAACTTTGCAATTTCGTCGTATCTTCTTCTGAAAACAATTCATACCACTACATTTTCTTTTAATTTTATAAATGGCTTTTTGTGCACTACTCTATAACATACTCTCAGAAAATAAGTTGCAGTTTTTCTGTTTCATTGAGGCAAGTTATGAAGTACTAACAGAGCTTTGCTCCACTTTAAGTCGAAACTAGCAGAACCTGGGGACTACGCCTCACGTTTTAATCTGCATACTTCTTAATCTGCATACTTCTTAATCTGTGCACTTCTTAAAAAGAAATAGTAAATACGCTATGTCAACATGTTAGACATGAAATATGAAGTGCTTGCTCAAATATTAAATAAAATATTTGCTTAACATTCCACGAGTTGAAATATTACCTAAGCAGTTCTTCATCGGAGAGCCAGTTTTATATTTCTTTTTGTTAAACGACATCGCATATTTCTATTTTTTGTCGCCGTAAAAAATATTTTGAGTTTTGGTATTGTCTTATTACTTAAAAAATGCTTGGGTGCGCTTTCAGACCGTGTTTCTGTAACACATTTATTTATAACATCATCTTAATCCGCAAGATATAAAGAAACTCTTTCGATTTATGAACTCTTAAATGATCTATTGCTAAATACACTAGTCAACGAAGGTTTTTTTTCTTACATTCTAATACGTGTACCATATGTACTTTTTCATGTTGATTCTGAAAACATTTTTAATTTTTTTTCTACCACGTCAGAATTTTGAGAACTTTTCAATAATAGTTTTCTCCTAAAATATATTAATTTATTACTGGATTTGACATTTTCTGTTTTACCGCATTAATGTTAAATACTAAAAGAAATCTTGTGTTGCCTGACTTGTTTGAACAGGTCTGAATAAGTTTTGGCATGTTTTCTACGTCAAAACCATAAGCCTTTTGCCTCTTTGGTTTTGAACCAATCATATTTCGGCGGGTATATAAGAAGGTACAGAAGGATTATTAAGAGTATTAGAAAAAATTAAGTCAGTTTGTAATAATCTGTTGTTTTATATTGACAATGTCTCGTAAGTGTATAAATGATCCGAACAGTTTTTGTTGCGTTTGCGGAGAATTAACTATTCAGCAGTTTAAGCGAAATATTACATCTACAATAGATGAAGCGTACTACTAATACTTTGGTGTTAAAGTTAAAAATCAAGAAAATTCGTAGACTCCTAAAACTTGCTGTGCGCGTTGTGCTGTTACTCTAAGAAGCTGGTTGAATGGCAAGAGCACTGCTATGCCGTTTGCGGTTGCTATGATTTGGCATGAACAAACGGACCATACGACGAACTGCTACTGTTGCTGCACCAAAATCTTCGAGTTTTCTGGCATAAATAAGAAGAAAATTGCGTACCTCAGTTTGCCTTCTGCTGCTCGTCCAGTACCTCATTCGACAGCCTTTCCGGTACCAACATGTTCAAAAGTTTTGCAAAAAGAACAAGTTGATACAGAAACAGAAAGAGGAACTGAAGAACTGTCAAACAATGATGAGAAATTTTTATCATCTCAAGAAGGCCAACCTCATTTACTAACCTAATTAGAACTTAATGACCTGGTTCGAGATTTGAATTTAACAAAAACTCAAGCAGAGATACTAGGATCAAGATTACAAGGATGGAAGTTGTTAGCTTCAGATACGCGTATTTCAGTATATCGCAATCGTCAGAAAGAATTGTTACAGTATTTCTCAACTGAAGAGGGCCTTTCTTTCTGCAATAATATCGACAATTTAATGCTTGCATTCGGCCATAAACACAATGCAGAAGAATGGCGTCTATTCATCGATGGTTCGAAACTGAGCTTAAAAGCTGTTCTTCTACACAATGGAAATATTCACCCTTTAGTTTCTGTTGGACATGCTGTTTACATGAAGGAATTCTATGAAATATGGTATGCCTTCTTGATAAAATTAATTACAGAAAGTATAAATAGTACATTAGTACTGATTTAAAAATTGTGGCAATTCTGTTTGGTTTACAACTTGTATATACGAAGCATTGTTGTTTTTTCATTTGTGAGTAGGACAGCCAAACAAGAGATTATTATTATATTCGTAAACAATGGCCACCAAAAGAGCGTGATAAAATTTTCTTTGATGAAACACTTTGTCAAAGCCATGAACAGATAAGAACATAGATTTCAATATCTCAAACAAAAATTTCCCAATATCACCGATGCAAAAATTAAAGAAATTTTTGTAGAACCCTAAATTAATCTATTAATGCGAGATACAGAATTTGAAGAGGCTCTAAGCGACTTAGAACGTTTTGCTTGCAATGCTTTTAACGCGGGAAAACAAAACTTTTTGGGAAATACAAAATCTGAAAACTACAAAGAAATTGTTGGTGAACTTCTTAGGAGTTATCGAGCATTAGGTTGTAACATGAGCCTTAAAATACACTTCTAGATTCCCACTTTCACTGTTATTTCTTCCAGTTTTCATTAGTTTTGTTTTCTCGTTGTTAATCTAGTCCTCTTTTTCCTGCTTCATGTCGCAGCATTTCCATTGTTTTAGGGAGTGCTTTCATATTCATTGTTATTATTACTAAAAGTGCGTATATACATACATATCTGCACTGTTTTTACGTTTATCCATCTCTTTTTATTTACACTTTTCATCACGGTTTCCATTACAAGGTTAAAAAGCGTTGCTGATAGTGTATTACCTTGTCTTACGTCGTTATCTATAGCGATATTCCGCTATAGTTGCTGCATACGGCCTTGTCACCATTTTTATGTAAGGGTCAAATTATTGCCATCTTCTATTCATCAGTCATTTTTGCGGTTAGCCAAATTTTCGCTATTACTCCGTGCAGCCTTTCATATAGTTTTCCCCCCTTTTTTTTGATTAATTCAACGGTGATTTGGTCGATTCCTGGAGCTTTGTTGTTTTTCATGCTTTTTATGACGTCAACCATTTCTTCACAACTTGGTGGTTCTATTTCAAGTTTTGCCAATTAAAAAGTACTAGTTAGAGTTTGGGCCTCTTCACCTTATTCCATCAGCTCACTGGGGTGTTTGTGCCGTTTTTTTAAAGTTTCGCTAATTTCGGTAAAAAGTTTTCCATTTTGCTCTTGCATATGTTTATCCTTAGCCTGAATTCACCTGTCGTTATTTCTTTTACGATTTTGTAGAATTTTTTGCTTTCATTTCTTTCTGCGCACTCACTTAATTTTTCTTTTTTGTCCTTTATCATTTTGTTCTTCTTTGCTTTACATAATTTTGCAGTTTCTTTCCGTTTCTTCCCTATATACTTCTGTTGGGTGTTCTAAATATCTTATTCTGCTGATATTGTTTTTTTTGTATTTTCTCCTTACAATGTTCATCGAACCAGTCTTTATGTTTTTTCTTTGTAGCTGGTACTGTCTTTTCTGTCGTTTTTATGATAATTGTTTTCATTTTGTTTCACTCATCCATTATGTCTCTCTTTGAGAGTGTTTCGGATAGCAGCTTGTTAATTTTGTTTTGGTATTGTGTTTTTGTGTTATGGTCTTCTAGTTTTCGTTGTGTTCCATTTCCTCTTCTTGTTTTCTGTAGCCTCATTAGCCGCGGCTATTCGTTGACAGATTCTTGCTTTTATCAAGAGGTGGTTCAAATCACAGTGGCTTCTCTGTAGGATCTTACACCTTCTACCGTTGATGCCCATCTTTTCGATAATAATAATAAATGATTGATGTGATTCATTTTTTGTGTTCCTGGCACTTTTTTTTTTAAAGAATCATGAAGCCGTACGTGAGCACGACTCCATGATTCCCATCCCACCCCCTTACCCGGGCTCAGCACACTAAGTGCTATTCACCGGTCTAACATGCCCCACCCCTGAAAGACATGCAACCCAACATACACCATCCATGGACCCATCGGATTTAACTTATTCAGAAAAATTACCGACGGGAAGTGGACTCGAACCTACTGCCATTGGGAGTCTAGTTTCAAAGCCTGGGACTTTAACCACTAGACCACCCGCCAGCCCTGTTCCTGGCACTATTCAAGTTCTTCTGCGAGTTTTTTTTGTATTCATAACATGTACTTATTCTTAGTCTTAGTTCTTCCGCCATTTGACATAAACGCATACCATTTCTACTCGTAGTGTTATGTAATGTAAATGTTTCTGCTATTGTAAAATAGAAATAGTTGTAACAAAATTCTGATCATAATTTTACAAATATTTTGTTATTTTTTTAAACTAATTGCTACAGGTAGTGGAAAAAATATAATAAGCAACACGTAGTGTCAAGATATAACATTCTCGGAAGGTAATATAAACCTTGGCTCCGCTTCGGTATATATTACCCTTCCTTGAATGTTAATACGTCCTTACATTCCTTCTAGCGTAAATAAGTATTTCATGATTTTTTAAACAATATTATGTTTTCAGGGTTTCTATGTTTCTAGGTTATAGTCGAAAGAGAGTGTAGTCAATGCTTCAATTTTTTTTTATTTTATGATCTGTCTGTGCATTTCATGAAAACACGGAGTTCTATGTAAAGTTTTAAAGACTGTAGATACTTTATTTTGATGTAACCGCCAGCAGCAGTTTTTTTACAGAAACAAAATTTTTAGTGCCGCCAATTTGTCGTCATAACTTCAACATTCTTTTCAATTGTATGGCATAATTTTTTTGATTTAATCTTGTCGAGTATTTTGTTTGTTTTCATCGAAAATACGGGTATATACCGGTAACCGTAACCGAAACTTAAATTTGTAGTAGCAGTAAACCGTAGCCAAAAACGTACCCGAAATATAAAAAAATTTGAACCGTAACCAAATACCGAAACATTATTTTATTTCGGTTCAGGTCCCTGATCTCGCTTCGAATTTTTTATTTGTAATAACATTTATATTCTGTGGTATTTCCTTTGCTAGGTTCTTGTTTACATTTGCAACAGCATTTGCTACCGGTTTTTGCCATTTTGTTTGATTACTTGCTGTATTTCGGCTAAGCTTGATGTGTTGCCTATACAGCACTGTTACTTCTTTGTAAATACTCGATTGACACTGATTTGGCGATTGTCGACTTTATGTTATCATCTTACCTATTTCCAAACCGATTTTTACCTTATTAACGCTTGTTACTGTAAACTTTGTTTATTTTATTAAACATTTAATTATAGCTAATATTCTACAAACACTTAAAACTTATATTTATTTATTATAACTTTTTTAACAATTGATTCCTGTCGGTGCCGCGCGAACTCTCTCTTCCTTTCCAACAATTTATCAAATTTTATTACACATGTTATCAAACACCCTGTATACAGTGTTCTATTGTTGTTGATGCCAGCGGCTGTTTCCCAAGCGCTGAAATGTTTGTAGTATTGTGATTTCTTGCGGCTGCAATGTTGATACAAAAATTTGATAAGCAACAATTTTTGAAGTTTAAAAAATTTCAGGCAAATTACTTCGCTTAATTTTTTACTATGTGCAACTTACAAGTAAGAAAATACTAAAATAAATCAACTATGGATAATAGTATCAGCATAGTAGATATATTTCTTTTATTACTGTTAATTAATTATTCGAAACAAATAATCAAGCATAATGCACCTCAATAAGCGTGGTGACATTTCATGAAGCTTCTGTGACAATAGAAGTTGAATGTCCTTTCCCTTTGCGATCCTTTTCATGCGAAATGTAGCGAATGGTTAAATGTTATCAAGCGTAATTTAATAAAAGTCGGTACGAATTGCTCGTCGTAAGAGCAAGCATTCATTACGGCTGTTAACCATTTTTAGAAAATGAATTAAAAGTAATGTCGTTTACAGGAAACTGCACGTGCACAAATTTTGTAGAAACTGTACGCGAGTCATAAAAGTAATGTAGTGGCCAATAAGTTATCTACATACAAAACTTTCGGACTAAATAAGCTAATGTAATGACTCTACGTACACAATATGATGAAAGTGACATAAAACTTGGAAAATTTGGAAGCATAAACTGAATTATGTTAGATTTTAGTAGTAATTAAAAGAGTAATTTTCCTACTTCTGGGAACTTATTAGAGTGCATTAAGTTTGTGAGCTTTATGTTTCGGGATATGACCCGTTTGAATTTTAGTATTCCCTAGAAATTTTCCTGCTTTTTGTTGACGTTTATTAGCGCTTAACAGTTTGTTGTTTTGTGAGGAAAATAACCTATGAGTAAGATTATTTCGATTTTTGATATTACGTCAGCTATTTCTTAGTCGGTCCATTTGCCTTACAAAATTGCTTGTTTGAGCTGATGACTCAATTGAACTAATGTTATTTTAATAAACTAAATAACAATTTCTGTATTAGATTGATATAAGAATCCATAATTATGGTTAAATATTAATTAAAAGCGTTTTATTCATGTTCTAACATATTTCTAGAATTTTTAGAAGTAAATGAGAAATACACCGGAAACAACATTCTGTTATACTTATACGTAATATTTTTAAAAGTATGTTCAGTATTATGGTACGAAACACGTGTCTTTTGTGTGTTCATATCTGACGCGGAAAGTAAAATTAAATGAATGTACGTTATTTCATTTTCACGGAAGAAGTACAAAGGAACTTTTTGTGTAATTTCATTAAACTTAATTGTGTCTGGACGACATGAAAACTATTATTGTCACAATAGAACTTACTCACACGTAACGAAATATAGTGCTAAACTGGTAAAACCATCTAATTTACCACTTGTACACATATACAGTGTGTGGATAAAGTCTGGAACAAATTCAATATCTCCTGAAATATTATATTTTAGTAAGAACGCTCGGACACTTCGGTTTTATCTCAGCCACATTTTAACTATATTGCTGTTGCTAAAGGGTCACGTGACACGGCGCAGTGACTTGATTTTTTTTTCAAATCGAACAATATACCGTGTGACGGCTCATTTGAAAGCTCTTCTCAAGAGGAATTCAGAGCACTGTTTTTTTGCCAAATGTTCACCAATAATGTATGGATAACATTGAATATCTAACAAAAAACACCTTTTTTGGGACAAATCTAGTGTGCGATTTTTGTTTTAATTTTGACGTTTACTCGTATTAATTAATTAGTAAACGTCAAAATTAAGACAATACTAAAAATCGCACACTACGTTTGTTCTAAAAAGGTGTTTTTGTGAGATATTCAATTTGAACAACGGGTATCCAAACATTGTCGATCAATATTTGACAAAAAAGTGTTCTGAATCCCTCTTGAAAATATCTTTCAAATGAGCCGTCACACAGCATACTGCTCCATTAAAAAAAATAAGGATCAAGTCACTGCAACGTGTCACGTGACCCTTTAGCAACAGCAATATGCTTAAAATTTGGCTGGGATAAAACTGAAGTTTAAGCGTCTGAGCGTTTTTACTGAAGTCTACTGTACCAGACTTTATCCACACACTATATATACCTAAGGTTATTTTTATATAAAATCTAACGATTACCTACAACTTATACAGAAAAAAAGCAAGCAATCGCAAGTTCATCATTAACCTTATATTAATTATTAATTTTCTGCAATTGAATAAATATTGCTCTTGGTTAAGAAAGATTCCTTTTAAAAAATTCTGACAACTTTACAAGAATTTAATTGCGTTTGAAATCATGTTTTATTGATTGGGCAAACATACAAGTACAAAAAACGTTTGATCAGTAGAAGCAGGTCCAAGTTATATTGAGCTATAAAACGTTTAGGATCTCCGTCTATCTTTCATCTGACACTGATGACACGTCCCAAGGATATAATCGAATCACACCTACACAGTATACCTTCAGACGAAATCCCGAAATTCGCACATTTTGTAATTGTTAGCATTAAATTTTTGCTTGTCTTTCTCAATCTTATATCCGACGTTACTTCAAACGAGCTCATCTCAAAACTGTTTTAAAAGAATAAACAAGCCGCTCTTTAAACTGTTCCCTCTACACTTCTCAGTCAGACTTTAATTAAAAATTGCTGACCATATTTGAGAATTTGAGGTTATTATTCATTAAAGTTACTTATTCGAAACGGGAAAAGCCGTTCATTCCGACGTAAAACAAAAAAGAGTGGGCTTCAAATCTTTGTTGTAGACAGAATTAAACGAATTTAAACTATTTCCTTTATACTGTGCTGTTGTAAAGTAATAAAGCTACAGAGGAGAAATCTGATTAAAAAACTTTGTCTGGTCTGCTTTCTTATATACTTTAACTTCTAAGAGACCAAAACAAAAACAAAGTCGTTCATCTACTTCGCAAAAAAGTAAAATGAAATGCCGATTATCAATCACCCTCAGTAGTTAACCACGACATTAATTGAACAAACAGATTTTGACAAATTAATTTAAAATGTAAAGCAGAGGACGATAAATGTTAGGTTGGAAAATCTCTAATGAAAAAAATTTCTAATTGATTAACTGTTTATATTGTACCGTTTAGACCCATACAGGGTTAGCCATTTAAGTGTCACCCTTACACTATTTCCTAAACTGTGGAGAATATTTATGTTTTTTTCTTAATAAAAGTTATTTTGAGCCTAATTTATGCCACATTCCACAATTTTCTGTAATTCCACGTGACTGAGGCAGGTCTTAGACTTTAACTTATTGTTAAAACGTTACGAAAAAAACTGATTCAAATAAGCAAAATTGGGTTTAGACAAAAAAAAGTTCAACAATACTGCGCTACTAACTTTTATTAACGTGAGTTAATTCATTAAGTAATGATAACACATTCTCCTTCGCCAACAACTAGATCCTTATCAACTAATCTCTCGTTTGAAAACGAGTATTATCCATTTTGAAAAAAGATCTTGTTAAATGACTGATAAAATTCTGTTGACTTTAACGAAACAGTGGGTAAACAATTGAACGAACATTTTTAAGTATTCATATATTAAATCCGAAATCTTGCTCTCTGTCTCAATTTTTAATGGTGGGAGACCCCAGCCCGAAAACCCACATATTTAGGCGCTGATTACAGAAAGTACAAATTCGATGGCGCAATAGTTCGCTACGTTATACCATTGAAACAGGATTCCATAGTGTGCAATATTTGATTGCGACTGCGTAACATAACCTACTTCTGCTATTTTGAACACAATCGCAGAAGATGAAGCACGCAGCTTCCGGCTGAAGCTTGGGAAGAGTTGGCGTTAAAGATACGAAACCGCGCGTGGTGACTTTAATGTAATAATCATATTTCATCAATAACAAGAACATCAACCATATAATCGAAAATTATTGCATTATACAATATTTTGCAACACAGAAGAACGCGAAATCCGCTTAAAATCTCAGGCTATCACAGTCCGAAGTGCCACGTCGGCGGGCGGCACGAGATAGACCAAACATTACGTTCTCCGAAATGCGGGCGCACTAATAGCATGCGACCAAAACAAAAAATTTACTTATGAGGGCCATTTACGGTTTAGGGTGAAAACATCCCTGAAAAAAATCCGAGAACAATTACGCTGAGAAAAACCTTTATGAACAAAATATTTGTCGATATACAAACCCGATAAAATTATTTCCCGGACAAAATAACCACCAGACAAATATTCCCCTAACAAAGTCACGTGTATTTTCTTGCTGGTAGATTACTGCATAATTAAAAAGAGCTTTCCCTGAAAAAGATACCAATTTTTTTAGTAGATTGAAAGTTAACCTGGAATAGACAAATAGAAGAAGTAGCTCAAAAACTTTCGGCAAAAATATATATGTTACGAATGCTCCAAAAAGAAGTATCTGAAGACGTACTAACTACAGTGTACCATGCCCATTTCCATTCGGTACTGAGCTATGGATTATTACTTTGGGGTCACAGCGCAGACAGCGAAAG
The DNA here is from genome assembly GCA_958336395.1 of Ctenicera cuprea. Classification (NCBI taxonomy): domain Eukaryota; kingdom Metazoa; phylum Arthropoda; class Insecta; order Coleoptera; family Elateridae; genus Ctenicera; species Ctenicera cuprea. The sequence goes on from OY284490.1 coordinate 53,230,288, forward strand.
AATTTTTACATTGCAGAAGAAGGCAGTAAGAATTATAGCAAATGTTGATCAACGGACATCATGTAAACCACTGTTTATAAAGTTTAAAATTTTCACTTTACCGTCGCTCTTTGTTTACAGGTGCGTAGAGTACGTAATTAAACGTATCGACGCCTTAAGTACAGTCTCTGACATTCACAACTATAATACAAGACAAAGGGAAGATCTTTATTTACCACACTGCAGATTAACCAAAACTAAAAATCATTTTCAACACCTCTCAGTTAGGTACTATAATGCACTTCCTTTAGCAGTTAAGCAGCTACCTGTAAAACTCCTGTTATTAAAATTAAAAAACTGTCTAGTTGAACATCCTTTATATAAAAGTGAAGAGTTCATTGCACTGTCGAACACATACCATTTTAACATGTAAGTGAACGTCAAATGTAATATGTTGAATTTGTTAACGTTCTTGTGTTTTCAAATGTTTATATTATAATTTACTTTTATTATATTTTATCTCAACTTGCCTCTTGACAAGGATAAGTACTTCTAATGTACAAATCTGAATAAATTGATTGATTGATTGATGAATAAGGGCGGATTTTATTTGAAAAATATGTGAAAAAAATCAAATTTCTTTAGTGCGTAATTCTAAAAACAGTTTGAAAATATCCGTTAAAGTACTCCCTTGGTAATGAGGCAAAATGCTAAGTTTTATGGTTTATCTAACTTTTTCCTTTGTTTTAAAGGAATTGTTTCTGAGGCTTAGATAGAAATTGTTTCGGGAGATATTTGTCTGAAGATTTTACGTTTCTTTCTTAAATTTTTTCCGGTCTTTTTTTCGGTTTTTCCGCGAGATTTACTTTCCGGGAGAGCGACTTAGAGGAGGAGAAATTCGTAGCGGCGAGCGCCCGGTATGACGTTACAAAAAAACAATTCAGGGGGCGTAGCCTACGGGTCCTGCTAGCTTTTTGTTAAGATTCATAAACTGCTTACTTGAATTAGTTTTTACTACTTAATTTTCGAAAGGTACGTGACGTAACGGTATGAACATTTTATATCACAGAAACTAGAAAAAATGTAACCGCGTAAGAAAAAAAGTATATTACCACATAAAACAATTATCGATGACAGCACTGCTTATTTATGTGCCAGCACAGTAAACTTTGGAATGTGGCATAAAGTAGCACATTAGATCTCCAACACCTTTTATTAAGAAAAAAGATTTGCTTATTCTCAGTAGTTTAGTAAATGATAGAGGAGCTTAACCTGTGCACAGGATAATTTATAACATGTAAGACGCACTTTCAGGATGATTCAGAATCTGTAAACAATGAAAAAATCTCTTATAAACAAGGGCCTGGGAACGCTTGCTTACGTAGTGATAACCTCCTGAAGGTGGAACAGTCTAATTAGTAATTTAGTGTTTGGCGATAACTATTGCAGTAACTGCACAAAAATGTTGAAATTTTATATTTGGGTATTACTCATTTAGTATAGTATTTCTACTAATTTTTGTTTAAATAAGTGCACCAGAATTGACACAGATTGTGAGCAAAGTAATATTTTCTTGTAAATGTATTAGATCTTTACAATTTTTGAATATTTGTTTATAATATCTTATTCTCCGTACATAAATACATAAAGAAAGTAATATGTTTCAATGTCACTAAATCCAACATACATATTTCGAGATAATTTTATTGTTTTTGTAAAGTCGAGTTGCCATGAAGGTTTTACGTGTTTTGTCAAGATTTTCAAACACAAACTTTGGAGTAAGTTCTACACATCACAATAAAATAAAAGTTTCGATAAATATGGGTCCTGAAACGCTTCGTTGCGGAGTTACAGCCTCATTGGAAAGGTCTTTTAGTTCTGCGCCTGATCCTAAAGTTTCAAAGAAAAATATTCAGCCATAACAAAATGACAATGTTTGAAGATAAAGAAGTCTATTTAAAAAAACTAAGAATTAAAGCTTAAATTAATTACTTAAGTGTTCGAAATGTTTACCATTCACTTCTTAGCACATAAAAAGTCGGTTATGAAATTCCTGCGTTACATTTTTATAAGTTTCTGGAGTGATAATTCTGCAAACTTCTGTAATGCGTTGCTCCAGTTCTTCAATTGTTTCTGGACGGGTTCTGTACACTTTCGATTTCAGATATTCCCATAGAAAAAAATCTAAGGAAGTTAAATCTGGGGAGTGAGCCGGCTATTCTACAGGACCCCGCCTAACAATCCATCTGCCAAAAAAATGTCCGTTGAGAAAGTCAGAAGCAGGCCTATAATAATGAGGCGGCGCACCGTGCTGTTGGAACATAACGTTTTCAATATTATTTCAAGCCACCTGAGATATTTCTGGGAAAATTTAGTCCTGCAAATAAAAAAGTGGACTACTGGATAAGAAAATCAAAACAATTTTGAACTGAGTGAGTTCATTGGTTTACAATCCGCCATTTTGTTATGGCTCAATGTTTTTCTTTGAAATTCTAGGATCACACGCAGAACTAAAAGACCTTTCAAATGAGGTGTCACTCGACCCTGGATAAAAGAATCAAAACAATTTTAAATTGAGTGAGTCCATTTGTTTAAAATCCGCCATTTTGTTATGGCTAAATATTTTTCTTTGAAACTCTAGGATCAGACTCAGAACTAAAAGACCTTTCAAATGAGGTGTCACTCGACCACCCTTTCTATTAAAAAAAAAATTTCAAAATGGCGCCGTCGCCATTTTGGATGATACAAAATTTTAATATGGTCTGAAAAATAGTATTTAATTTCCCATTGTAGCACACCAAATTTTGTAAAAAAATATCAAGTCGTTCAAAAGTTAGTTGGTGTGGCGTGGGGGGGGGGGGGGTTACTTTATGGACACAGTGTATAATACACGTCTAGTGCACTCATGTCAACACAAATTACTAAAAATTCTAAGCTAAATGAGTAATGCTCAGGTATTAGTGCAACAACCGCGAACGTTTTTTAAACTGTTCCATCTTTAGGAGGTTGTTAATTCACAAAAAAGCGTTTCCGGATCCATGTTAACGAAAACCTTTTTTATTGTCTACAGAATTTTTACCCATTTTGAAAGTGCATTGCACATGTTATATCACCCTATATATTGTAACTTGGTAAATAAATATACTTTATTTACGACTGCTTGCATAAAAACTTATTATGTCATTCATTTGCGTTAGGTAATAAAGTTCGTTATCTCATTAGCAAGATAATGGATTGAAGATTTCTTTATAAGAAAACTGGCTGGCTGCCATAGTAGTGAACAAATTGAATCTATCTCGTTACTTTGATTTTAAAACAAAGTATTTATTAAAAAACGACTTGACATTGGCAAATAAATTAATGCGAAATGTCAAATATCATTTTAAGCAAGAAAATTCAATTTTTAACAAAAATGTCGCACGTGGGATAATGCACTCGTTTGATTACACTATTCGGTGTACGGCTTCGTCGTGCAATTTTCAAACTCGTGTTATATAACGCCTTTAACCCACTAGTAACATACATAACTATTACTCACTGGTTTTAACTATTTTGTCATAGATTGCCTTTTCAGTTAACCTCTTCTCCATATCGAGGGTTAATGAAGTGCAATTTATTTCTTCCCAACGTTTTTCTATATTATTCTCATAAATGTGTAATGATATTAATGGTCTTGCCTAAAGTATCTATTGATAACAATTTTAAATTTAAATGTAACTGGTATGTCAACGGTTCAGTACGTTAAGCTTAAAATAGTAGCTTTAAAAGTCTCATTTTATTTTAGTAAAATTTATTTATTAAATATTCCAACGGTGTAGGAAAACAATTTGGAAGTTTATGCATTATGACGACAAAAAAAACCACGACATTCTTTTAAGTTTAATTTAAACTAATGTTATTAAAGAACGTTTCATTAAGCTTAAAATTCGTTATCAAATGAAATAAACGTAATACAAAATTTTCACGTGCTTGGTTTATAACAATTTTAAATGAAGTACAGAAACGGTTTCTAAATAAGCTTTTAGTAAAAAAAAATAGTTTGTCATTTAGATAATCCTGAACACACATATTATGCAGCGTTCCAGGATTGCAGGTGCAGTTCTACGAGCTTATCTCTAATTTGCGTCTACAAATTTTAGGTAGGTATGTAAAATGCGGATTTAGTTTGAATATAATTATGTAGAGCAATATAAATGGGTCTAGGCTGCATTTTATTCCTTAAATATTGTAGTTGCAGCGAGCGAATGTTTTAAAAATAAATGATAATGTATGTATAAAGTAAGAAAGAAAAGCAGAGAGGGTAGAAATAACCCCAGTTGCTAGTGAATAACTTAGGGTTTAATTAACGTTCCAGCTTAATCACGAAGCTTGTCAAAACTTTGCCGTCCAGGAGCGGCAGCAACGGCTGTTCGTTTTAACAGTGATGGCCACTTTTTAGGACAATAATAATATTATTATTAGTAAAGTTTTACTTGCTTTATATTTGCAGTCAATGACGATTTGTTTTGAAAATTTAACAGAAAATGATGGTGCGTGCTTAATTTTATATACAATTAAAATAGAAACATAAAAATGTGCTACACAATTTTTGAACTGTAGTACGTTGCACGGGTTATAATAGAGAAAATCCATATTACGATGGTCGATATTTCAAACATTTAAACAGTTTAATTGGATAGTCGCAAAAAAATATCACTAAATTATAAAATCAATTTTAAATTCTAACGCATTGTTTGCAATTAGAAAATATAAATTTCCAAATATTGAAATTTTCAAAATTTTCATAAATTTATAAACATTTTAAAATTTTGACAATTTCCAAATTTTCAAAAATTTACGTTTCAAAAATTTTAAAATTTTCAAATATTTATTTTCAAAATATTCAAAAACCAGTTAAAAGAACAATTGCTAAAGCTGTTAGCAGAGTTTGTTAGTAGAAGTAAGTATATTACAAACTTAAAATTATAATTAATCTCAGTACTATGATAATTTAAATGGAAAAGAAAGAATTGAAATTTTAATCGTGATTGTTGACAGCACTACCATTTTGTTATTGTTAAAAGATATCTGAGTCAAAAGACACAGGTTTTAATATATTTCTAGTATTTGAGAAGATAGATAAGAAAGTTACTAATGAAAGTTCTGCGAATCGACGCGTACTGACATATGAATATCTTATACAGGTTGTCTCATAAAAAAAGTCATAAGATGTATGAATAACACAACTGTCATCTTTATTTGTTTTCCGTCACGCACCACGGTTCTCTTATTTGCGCGTAAACCTGAGCGCGCGAGCTATATGACAATATCTATGAAATTAATTTTTCTCGATTTACGAAAAAAAAGTATTTAGATTTCTTCCATTTAGAAAAAGTATTACCTTACCAATACTTTTTCAGTGGGACACCCTGTATAAGGTTTTCATATGTCAGTTTTATAGTACGTCTCAATTCGCACAACTTTTATCAGGAACTTTTTTTAGAAATAGCTGAAATACATTAAAAACTGTATTTTTAGCCCAGGCCATTGAAAAGATAAAAAATCGAATAAACGCAAAGAATAGGTACAGTGCCATTTAAAAAATCAGAATTGCTATAAGCGGTTACAGCATTGGTCAAAAATGTTTTTGAAGTATGCGAAGAGGTAAATATTAATGTAATAAAAAACTTTCATATAAAGTATTTTTGATGTAAAACCTATATTTACGCCACCAGAACTACTATTCTATACCTGTAAAGGACCCTGCGTACGTATGTTCAGTTAAATTGACATATTTTTCCACTCAGAATCTATGGCATCATTTATGACTACTTTTTTTCAGAACATTCATACGCTTTAAATTATGCGTATACATACATAAGCGTTTTCCGGAAACGATTTAAATAATATAAAGTTATAAAACACATAAAGCAAAATTTTATCTTTATTCAGCACCCTATTGCCAATGGATCATAACTATATAAGGTTCGTCTTTTAAAATTTACAGTAAGTTCAATATAATTGTGTGGGACAGTTCGGTATAGAATATATAATTCTTGCAGGATTTACGCCAAAGCTCAATATAACTGTATCTCTTTTTAATATACGAATGACTTCATAATTATACAAATGGGTCCATAATTATACACTGTGTCCATAAAGTAACCCCCCCCCCCCCCAACTAGCTTTTGAACGACTTGATATTTTTCTACAAAATTTGGTGTGCTGTAATGGCAAATTAAATACTATTTTTCAGACCATATTAAAATTTTGTATCATCCAAAATGGCGACTGGGCGCCATATTGAATTTTTTTTTAAATAGGTAGGGGAATTGAATGACACCTCATTTAAAAGGTCTTTTAACTCTGTGTCTGATCCTAGAGTTTCAAAGAAAAATATTGAGCCATAACAAAATGGCGGATTTTAAACAAATGGACTCACTCAATTCAAAATTGTATTGATTTTTTTTATCCAGGGTCGAGTAACACCTCATTTGAAAGGTCTTTTAGTTCTGCGTTTGATCCTAGAATTTCAAAGAAAAATATTGAGCCAGAACAAAATGGCGGATTGTAAACCGATGGACTCACTCAGTTCAAAATTGTTTTGATTTTCTTATCCAATAGTCCACTTTTTCATTTGCAGGACAAAATTTTCTCAGAAATATCTCAGGTGGCTTGAATTAATATTGAAAAAGTTATGTTCCAACAAGACGGTGCGCCGCCTCATTATTATAGGCCTGCTTCTTTCTCAACGGACATTTTTTTGGCAGATCGATTGTTAGGCGGGGGCCTGTAGAGTAGCCGGCTCACTCCCCAGATTTAACTTTCTTAGATTTTTTTCTATGGGAATATTTGAAATCGAAAGTGTACAGAACCCGTCCAGAAACAATTGAAGAACTGGAGCAACGCATTACAGAAGTTTGCAGAATTATCACTCCAGAAACTTATAAAAATGTAAGGCAGGAATTACATAACCGACTTTTTATGTGCCAAGAAGTGAATGGTCAACATTTCGAACACTTAATTTAATTAATTTAAGCTTTAATTCGTAGTTTTTTCAAATAGACTTCTTTATCTTCAAACATTGTCATTTTGTTATGGCTTAACATTTTTCTTTGAAACTCTAGGATCAGACGCAGAACTAAAAGACCTATACAATGAGGTGTCACTCGACCCCCTTTCCATTAAAAAACTTCAAAATGGCGCCCAGTCGCCATTTTGGATGATACAAAATTTTAATATGGTCTGAAAAATAGTATTTAATTTGCCATTACAGCACACCAAATTTTGTAGAAAAATATCAAGTCGTTCAAAAGCTAGTTGGGGGGGGGGGGTTACTTTATGGACACAGTGTATAATTATGGACCCATTTGTATAATTATGAAGTCATTCGTATATTAAAAAGAGATACAGTTATATTGAGCTTTGGCGTAAATCCTGCAAGAATTATATATTCTATACCGAACTGTCCCACACAATTATATTGAACTTACTGTAAATTTTAAAAGACGAACCTTATATAGTTATGATCCATTGGCAATAGGGTGCTGAATAAAGATAAAATTTTGCTTTATGTGTTTTACTGCAACCCGCGGAGTTTGGTTTAGAAATGAGAGGTGATGAGCGGTAGCAGCTGGTAGAAATCAGGCTTCTGGTAGTGGGGCACCCGTCGTCAAATAAGGTTGAGACAGTTCCTAATTTAGTATATATAGCCTACCAGAACACGACATGATCTACGTCCCACGCATTTTTTAATAACTTCTTTTAGAACATGCAATTTATGCCGCGCGGTCCTACATGAC